>JAWZYV010013317.1:0-157699 GCA_038373885.1 Cheiracanthium punctorium
GACTTATTTGCCTGCGGCTTCAGACTGATTTGCTGCGGTACTGATCATGGCAAACGTTTAAAATCTGTTGTGTAGTCGCTTGCAATTGCATACAGTCGTATTCTAATATTACGAATTCTAGTACAGGAGAACGAGATGTATACAAATGAAGAATACTGCGAAATGGTACTGTTGTACGGGCAGTGTAATCGAAATAAAAGAGAGGCGGCAAGACTTTATGCCATTAAATTTCCCAGTCATCTATCTATCTTATTGTACAATTCATAAAGACATCCATCTTATTGTACAATTGCCCGTGCTGTTCCACGCTTGTATAGAACTGGGAGTTGTCATAGACGTATTCCCTTGTCTCGTGCCACACCTTCAAGCTTGCGGATACCCGCTGAGGATGTTCTAGGATATGCCCTGGCTCATCCTGAAAGTAGTGCCCAGGATATTAGCAAGGCTTGTTCCTACTCAAAATCGACGGTGTGGAACATATTACATACGTACGGTGCATTTCCTTATCGTCCAGTCCTGGCGCAGAAGCTAATGCCTGGAGACCAGTTGTATACATCTCGTTCTCCCATACTAGAATTCGTAATATTAGAATACGGCTGTATGCAATTGCAAGTGACTACACAACAGATTTTTAACGTTCGCCATGATCTGTATCGCAGCAAATCAGTCTGAAGCCGCAGGCAAATAAGTATTTTTTTGGAACTGCTTTTGAAAAGTTTTCTTCGTCCAAAATATTTTATTTTATCTATGTTTTACACAGAATACGTACACAGAATAAATTTTGTTTCTTAAGTACTCAGTTATTGTAATATTAACGTAATGTGTGTACTTTTAAATTTAAAAACGATTTACATAAGAGTGACGTGCAAGAGCGAATGTTTCCTGGCAGAGTTCCAATTAATTTCACTTTGGAGACGGTCCCTTACTAGCTTCTTGAAATTGGCCGAGAAAATGGATGAAATGTATGATTTTCAAAGTTCCATAACTTGGTCAGTTTTTATCGTAATAAAATGAAACTTTTTGTGTTTACTTTGTTTTTGTGTACTGCATCTTTTCCTAAATATAAGTGATAGGACCTGGGGACCGTATAAAAATTTAATTTTTGTAATTTTTTCTAAATGGGTTTTTTGGTTCGAAAAGCACGTAAAAACATTCTCTACCCTTTTTAAAACACTTTTTAAATTAGAAGTGCATATCTAAACCGAACGGTTCGGGAATTAGCTATTGGGTCACATTAAGGTTGGACACCCTGTATATATATTAGCTGAAGTACCCGTTCTTCGCACGGGAATGAATGGAGTTTTTCATATTACGATTTGTTGTGATTACTATTTATTGTAATAAAGAGATATTAGAAAATGGATATCGCGTTAGATTGTGTTCCATAATCATGCATACCGATTTTCAAGGCAATCGTTTGTACGTTGCAGGAGGCGATGCAGCGTAGCGCAATCTAGTGGCGAGTTTTAGGAAAACGGACACGGCGAAAATATTCTTCGCATTCAGACTGGGCTGTCCTGAAGTTCATGTGTTGAAGCAACATCTAGTGGCAAGTTATAGGAAAATGGATAGCGCCAAACTCTTCCCCCTGTTCAAATATCTATGTATACCTATTTTCATAGCGATTAGTTGCACAGTCAAGAAGTGATACACTGCAGCGCCATCTAGTGGTTAATTGAAGTAATGGTTTGCTACAGCGCCGTCAAGTGGCGAGTTATAGCAAAATGGATAACGCCAAAATATTCTCATTGTTCAAATAGCAATGTATACTGAGTTTCATAGCGACTGTTTGAATGGTCAAGAATTTGGCCTGCTGCAGCGTCATCTACCCTTCTAGCAATTTTGCTCGGGCCTTCACCGGCCACGTAGCCTTGAGCCGATGAGAAGGAATCGGGCCGTTCACTGTGAAACTGCTCGGATATACGCAGTTCATGTCCCCTTGGACGTGGAAACGTCCGAAGTAGTCTAACCGATGAGTTTTCATCGGGTTGGACACGGACTTAGGGAACTGGCCCGTTCACTTTATGCGTGAGATTGGCTAAACACCAGGGTGAGTATCACTTTTCGATAAGTTCTTATTTGATGTGGACATGCATTTAACCCTTTCCGTCCGTACGATGCAATTCGAATGATAACATTTACAAGTGTTTTACAGATTACTTTTATCTTTTAAATGTATTTGTAATCGCATTTTTCTTATATGGTAATGCAGTGCAGAAGCAATATAGTATAGAAGAAATACACTTTTACTACGCGACGCATATGCATGCATGCGGGTACGTCGTATACTCCATCTATTTACGTATATAGTCGTACTAGATACGTAACTATACTATACGTTAACGTACTATAGTCGTACACTCCATCTACGTATGAAATTATATACGTATGTTACATGTTCGATTTGTTTTAACTAGTCCGAGCGTATAGCTCTCTGAACTGGAAGACGGAAGGTGTCTGGTTCAAAACCAGGTTGCGTCCGCCGACCTAACCGTTCGGAGTTTTCCGTGGTTTCCACCGAAATTTAGCATAAATACGGGTTAGGGCACCTTAGAAAGACCCCCACGAAGGGCACCCCATCCACAAGCCTAGATCCCTCGTGTAGATAATTGGCCTTAATCCCAGAACTCGCTTTAACTAGTATTTTCGTAATGTCTGTACGTACGCATGTTGCATTTTGGATCTCGTTTGATTAAATTTGAGGGACGTCTGCATGTATTTATGTACGTATGTTCTTGTGTAATTCGATTAACTCAAAGAGGAGAATACAGAAGAAATTTCAAATTTACGTCTGCTTTAAAATATAGTTGTGCATTTCCCTTTTTGATTCCAATTGACTGAATAGTTTATTTACAGACTAGCTGAAGTACCCGTTCTTCGCACGGGAATGAATGGACTTTTTGATATTACGATTTGTGGTGATTACTATTCATTGTAATAAACAGATATAGCAAAGTGGATATCGCTTTATATTGTGTCCAATAATCATGCATACCGAATTGCAAGGCAATCGTTTGTACGGTGCAGAAGGCCATGCGGCGTAGCGCAATCTAGTGGCGAGTTTTAGCAAAACGGATACGGCGAAAATATTTTTCGCATTCAGATATCGATGTATAGGAATTTTCATGACTATCGGCTGGACAGTCCTGAAGTTCATGTGTTGACGCGACATTTAGTGGCAAGTTATAAGAAAATGGATAGCGCCAAACTCTTCCCCGTGTTCAAATATCTATGTATACCTATTTTCATAGCGATCATTTGCACACTCAAGAAGTGATACACTGCAGGGCCATCCAGTGGTTCAATAAAGTAATGATTTGCTACAGCGCCGTCAAGTGGCGAGTTATAGCAAAATGGATAACGCCAAAATATTCTCATTGTTCAAATAGCTATGTATACTGATTTTCATAGCGACCGTGTTCAACTATCTATGTATACCAATTTTCATAACGATCATTTCCACAGTCAAAAAGTGATACACTGCAGGGCCATCTAGTAGTTAATTAAAGTAATGATTTCCTACAGCGCCGTCAAGTGGCGAGTTATAGCAAAATGGATAACGCCAAAATATTCTCATTGTTCAAATAGCTATGTATACTGATTTTCATAGCGACCGTTTGAATGGTCAAGAATTTGGCCTGCTGCAGCGTCATCTAGTGGCGAGTTAAAATAATAATGCATTGCAGTGTCATCTAGTGGTGTGTAACATCAAAAGGAACGCAGTTAGAATATATTCTTCGTGCTCAAATGTGTAAGTATAAAAAATTTTATGCCGATCGGTCGAACGGTATAGAAGTTGATGCTTTTCAGCGCCATTTAGCGGCAAGTTACAGCAAAATGGATAGTGAAAAATATTCTCCGTGTTATAATATTCGCGTGTACCAAATTTCATCGAAATCGGTTGGACGATATTCGCATAGCAAACGGCTAAACGGAATAGAATTCGACGTTCTGCTGCGCCACCTTGTGGCAAGTTAGAGGAAAACGGATAGCATAAAAAGCTTCTCCATGATAAAAGACTTAGGTGAACCAAATTTCATGGTGCAACGGTGCTCAACGGTGCTGGAGTTTTTCAACCTCATACACTCATACCAACATTCATTTTTATCTATAACCAGTGTCATTATATACCCCAGTCTCAAATAAAATCCAGTTTCAAATCTAAGCCTCGCCAAAGTGCCAACATACGCCATTTTGCAAGCGGTTTTTTCAGGAAATCATTCGAAGCATTGACTTAGCAGCAATAATATATGGGAAATGGTTCGACCGCGAAAAAGTAAAGCAAGCCTTTATTTGAAAAGTTGAATCCCTTAATACAGCCGAATTTTTTAAAATTATCAACTATAACGTGTTTTATTCATCATTACTCCGATGTACTAAATGAGAAGATTTCAATTTTCTGAAATTTGGCGGAATTCCCCCAACTTAAATCAATGTACTCATTTGGCGAGAATTCTGGAGATAGATCAATTGAAATCCCTTAATAACTGCATTATTTCTTCACGGATCATTAAAATTTACCGCTGTATTCTAATAAAACCTTTGCACTTGTTTTCAAAAATCTATTTCCTTAAGCTCTCAATAAATTGCGCCAAGCCGAAATCTGTGCAAACCGCTAGAACTCACTTTCACAAAATCGGCATTTGAGCCATTTTATTTTTTCGCCAAACTAAAATAATTTACCTATTAGCCTCGGAAATCTTCAATTCTTATTGTTTTGCATGTAAAGCATTACATTCCTGCTCTGATTTCCCATGCACACGATATTATAATTTTAAAAAAATAACCTTACGAATATAAACTAACAAAAAAAATCATTATTATTCTTTTATTTTTACTTTGAGAATTTAAAACATTTTATTCGGCAAAATCGCCACACATGGCAACCACAATCCTTATTTCACACTTTTTTCACTACAGGGGTTACAATTACGGAAAGCTTTTTGCGTGAATAGCATAAAAAATCTCTTAAATTCCGGGAACGGGTGGACTTTCAAAGTTTTAAAGTGGACTACGATTTATTCTATATTATTTTACATATCTGTGCTAAATTTCAGGCCGATAGGTCCATTTTTGTGGATTTGTATACGAACTACATTTTATTCGGCAAAATCGCCACACATGGCAACTACGATCCTTATTTCACACTTTTTTCACTACAGGGGTTACAATTACGGAAAGATTTTTGCGTGAAGAGCATAAAAAATCTCTTAAATTCCGGGAATGGGTGGACTTTCAAAGTTTTAAAGTGGACTATTTTGTGGATTTGTATACGAATCAAATCCACAAACAAACAAACAAACAAACAGAATTTCATTTTTATTTATAAGATTTATATGAAAGACTTTCGGTGCATTAAAGTCAATGGTTATGCCTTTCACATTAAAAATCCCTGAACTATCTCTGTTTAGCTCATGCCCAAAATATTGCCAACTGTCCCTAAGCTTGGCAAATTTAGGGGCAATATTACAAATTTTGGCACTAAAAATAAGTGCGTATCTATCTATATAAATAAAATTAGACTTTTGTCGGTACATTTCTTGGAATTCAAAAATTTTGCGATTACTATCCGTTTCAAGCAGCCGGGAATCCGATGCGACCCTCAAAAAAAAGTTTGTCTGTCTGTCGTTCTGTCATTCTGTCCGTGACGCTTTTTTTGTTTAACCATCACGTACAAACGACTGGAGCGAATGTTATGAAATTGGGTGTCCTGAAAGGTGGTCACTCAACTTAAAACATAGGCGTCGAATTTTTAAAAAATCTTGATTAGATTTTCAGATTTTGCGAAAATCGTTATAAACTGCGTAAATTTGTGTTCAAGCATCATGTAAAAACGACTGAAGCGAATGATACGAAATTGGGTGTCATGATAGGTGGTTACTCAACTTTAAAAAAAAAAAAGGCGTCGAATTTTTAAAAAATCTTGATTAGATTTTGGGATTTTGCGAAAATCGTTTCAAACTGCGTAAATTTTTGTTCGCACATCACGTAATAACTGCAAAGGTGAAAAAAATGATATTTGGTGAAATGATAGATGGTCACTCACCTTAAACTATAAGCATCTAATTTTAAAAAAATTTCGAGATTTCGCGAAAATCGTTTAAAACTGAGTGAATTTTTGTTCACGCATTACGTAATAACGACTAAAGCGGATGATATGAAATTTCGTCACATGATAGATGGTTGCTCAACATAAACTATAGGTGTCCAATTTTTTAAACATTTTTATTAGATTTTGAGATTTTGTGAAAATTCTCTCAAAATACGTTTATATTTCTTCAAACATCACGTAATAACGACTAATACGAATGATACGAAATTTAGTGATAGGTTAGGTAGTTGCTAATCTAATTTATAGGCATTGAATTTTTAAAATATTTTGATTACATTTTGAGATTTTGTGAAAATCGTTTTAAAATGCTGAAATTTTGTTCCAGCATCACGAAATAAAGACTGCAGGGAATGAAACGAAATTTGGTGACATGATAGGCTGTCACTTAACTTAAATTCTAGGCTTCCAATTTTTCAAAAATATTCATTAGATTTTGAGATTTCGCGAAAATTATTTCAATATGCGTAAATATTTGTTTGCGCATCACATATTTACGAATAAATCAAATGAAGTGATATTACTTAGTTACTCTCTAACCTGTAATATTTTAACAATACATAAAAATTATAACTTCGCTTTCTTTACTTTGGCAACATACTACATCCATTCTGTGTACTCCTGCAATGCTGACGAAAGTTCTTGCTTTTTGGAAATTTGCATTCAGTACTAACCCGTCCCCCCCCCCGTTCAGGACGGGTACTTCAGCTAGTAAGACATAAGATCGCTATAATAATTTTTAATAAATTCTAAAAATTTTTATTGAAATTATTCTACACAAAATATATTATACGCATAATTTACAAAACAAGTATTTTCTTTGAGTTTTGCAGCAGCATCTTCAAACATCTTATTTTATGAGCAGCTTCTAGGAGAAAAAAAGAAAATTTTTAGAACTTAATTTACACAAAGAATAGGAAATGCAGAGTAAGTCTGCTTCATATGTTCTTTTACATAATTTCTATATCAGGGATTTCCAACCTTTTTATTACTTCAACTCCCTAGAAAACAGTTTTTCTGAATAGACCCTCTACTTTCTTCCCCAACACATCGGTTCTCGAAAGATTTTCCGAATGCACTCGCAAAGACAGCAAAACATTAGGTGAAAGAAATTTTTAATGGCAGTATAACAGTTGGTTGAACTCGGTTCCCATTGGAACACCGAAAGGGAAGCAGCACCTGCTTGGCCAGTGCCTAGAAGGGTAAACTCCTTTCTCGACTGAGGCTGATGTAAACCGTGTACGCTGTAGGGAACTAATGCATGAAAAATGTTTTATGACTTCAATTTTTTCCATGTTTAATCCACATGTCTTTGGGGGTACTAATCCAGCTCTTAGGTCATCCAGCTCTCATTTGAAATTGGCTCAAAATTTAGGAGGGAGACCCGGGATAAGTCGGTATTCCCCTCACTGGGGATCAATAAAAAGGAAGCTGCCCAATTAAGGCCATTTTCGTTTTATATAAAATATCTGATCCCGCTCTGATGTTGGCCAGAGGGGTTTCGAAGCAACAATAACAATTTTCATGTTCTGCGTTTGCAGAATTTACCAAGATTCAGACTGCAGGATACAGAGAATGACCCCAAAGAGGGATTTTTACATAGCCCTTCTTTTTTCAACTTTTTAAATCTTATTTCATGCCAGTTTAATTGTTTGTGTTGTGATGGCAAATCTAAGGGTGGGCGATCAGCCTAGGATGAGGGGTTATCTTAAAATGTAATTTTTTAAAAATATAATTCTCAAATTTTCTACATCATCTCATTAGTGTATGGGAATGCTTTTGAATGGGGGTCATATAAAAATGTAGAAAGTGTAACTTTTTGAAAATTAACGAGAAGAATTTTTTTTTAACGGATTCTTACTTCCGACCTCATTTGGAACATTTTTTCAATTTACACTGCCCACTTATCTCTAAAGAATTAAAGTCCGTTGCCACCTCTTTGGGACACCCTGCATCAGTCTGGTTTATAGTATCCGCTGGTTCTGAAATCATCATTAACCAGTGTTCTGCTTAAAAAAAAAAAAAAAAAAAAAAAAAAAACAGTGGTCTGCTTTAAAAAAGAAAAAAAATCACTGTATTTACATATGCTATTTCTAAGCTAATCTAAAATCATCAACGTGGGTTTCGAAGTTTATAAAGCGAAACAAAAGAGTCGGTTGAATATCAAATCAATGCTGTACAGCTTCTCATTTCCATAACCCTAAGAATCTGCGCTTTGTGCCTTTGGAAACTATCTTGGGGAGTAATCGCATCGTTTGGCCTTTTTTTTTATGGTCAACGGATGCAAATAATCGGTACTTATTTTACCGTCGATAATTCACGCCAGCAACTTTTTTCGCCAAAGGATTGCAACGCACTACATTGTAACAATGTATCTGACGTATTTCACCCGCACACGGAATCCCTCTTTTTGGCTGACTGACTGTAAAATACATAAGTACCAAATAAGCTTGTTTTGGTCGGAAGTATGAATTTTTTATTAGTTTCAATGAAGAATTTCCCCGAGTATTTTAAAACTAAAAAACAATTAACAGTATGAACTATTACAATTACACACTCTACGCCGTGTAAAGATAGGAAATAGAAACTAATAAAAAGTAGTGTTATTCCATTAGTGTTATATAACAGTATCAAAAGAGAAAAAAATAATTACAGATATTTGAACTTATACTTTACTTACATTAGACTAACACTATGTTAAAAATGTCAAAAATTTGCTACAAATAATAGTTATACGCACCAATATTGACTAATCACCATCAAAAAACTTCTTCAGTTTTTTTCGTCTCCCATTCTTATGAAAACAAACATGGCGCCTGCCGGTAGATACCCGGATGTTGCCATCGCTCGATTGTTGCATGAACAGAGCGCATGCGCCAATTTTCATCGGCTGAATGCCGCTCGGCCGTTATGCGGGCCGATATTTCTTTTCAGTTCAGTGTATTTTGATCAAATTTAGGCATATGGCCCGATAACGCAGGTCGGATATCGTTCTGAGCATCGTTTTATGAGTACCGGACCGATCACTGTCTGCCGCACACATCCCAATCATCGTTTTTTGATGGAATTCCGTGTCTGGGCCGAGTACCGAATTTCGGTGAGCGATGAGATGCGATGAATGCCGGTGGTTGGCCAAACAGAAACTGGGAATTGTTGCTTGTAGGGTAGTGGCGAGTTAAAATAATAATGCATTGCAGTGCCATCTAGTGGTGAGTAACATCAAAAGGAACACAGTTAAAATATATTCTTCGTGCTCAAATTTATAAGTATAAAAAATTTTACGCCTATCGGTCGAACGGTATAGAAGTTGATGCGTTGCAGCGAAAAATATTCTCCGTGTTCTAATATCTGCGTGTGCCAAATTTCATTGAATTCGGTTGGACGATATTCGCATAGCAAGCAGCTAAAAGGAATAGAATTCGACGTTCTGCTTCGCCACCTAGTGGCAAGTTAGAGGGAAACGGATAGCATAAAAACCTTCTCCATGATAAAAGACTTAGGTGAACCAAAATTTCATGGTGATTAGTCAAACGGTGCTGGAGTTTTTCAACCTCATACACAATTGCCAACATTCATTTTTATCTATAACCAGTGTTATTATATATACCAGTCTCAAATAAAATCCAGTTTCAAATCTAAGCCTCGCCAATGTGCCAACATACGCCATTTTGCAAGAGTTTTTTCAGGGAATCATTCGAAGCATTGACTTAGCAGCAATCAAAATGGGAAATGGTTCGACCGCCAAAAAGTAAAGCAGGCATTTGTTTGAAAAGTGGAATCCCTTAATACAGCCACATTTTTTAAATTATCAACTATAACTTGTTTTATTCATCGTTAAACCAATGTACTAAATGCGAAGATTTCAATTTTCTGAAATTTAGCAGAATTCCTCCAGCTTAAATCAATGTGCTCAATTGGCGAGAATTCTGAAGATAGATCGCTTGAAATCCCTTAATAACTGCATTATTTCTTCACGGATTATTAAAATTTAACGCTGTATTCTAATAAAACCTATGCACTTGTTTTCAAAAATCTATTTCCTTAAGCTCTCAGTAAATTGCGCCAAGCCGAAAACTGTGCAAACCGCTAGAACTCACTTTCTCAAAATCGGCCTATCAGCCATTTTATTTTTCGCCAAACTAAATAATTTTACATATTAGCCTCGGAAATCTTCAATTCTTATTGTTTTGCGTATATAAAACATTTCATTCCTGCTCTGATTTCCCATGCACACGATATTATAATTAAAAAAAAATAACCTTACAAATATAAACTAACAAAAAAAAATCATTATTATTCTTTTATTTTTACTTTGAGAATTTAAAACATTTTATTCGGCAAAATCGCCAAACATGGTAACCACGATGCTTATTTCAGACTTTTTTGACTACAGGGGTTACAATTACGGAAAGCTTTTTGCGTGGAGAACATAAAAAAATCTCTTAAATTCCGAGAACGGGTGGACTTTCAAAGTTTTAAAGTGGACTATGATTTATTCTATATTATTTTACATATCTGTGCAAATTTTCAGGCTGATAGGTCCATTTTTCTGGATTTGTATACTATCCAAATCCACAAACTGACAAACAGAATTTCATTTTTATTTAAAATATATATATATATATATATATATATATATATATATATATATATATATATATATATATATATATACTAGCGGCTACCCGCGACTTCGTCCGCGTCGGCTTTAGAATTAGGTCCCGAGAGAAACGAAGCATGTGTGAAAAACAAATATGTTTGCGACTAAAGAAACTGCATTTAAATATTATTTGCTTTTTACTTATTTTAAATGAAGTATAATGCATGGTAGTATACTTCATTTAAAATAAGAGAGTATGCAGAATTACTAAATTTAGATTTTTTGAGGCATTTGGAGAATAGAGACAGTTCCGACAGTATTTGCGAACTGTTTTGAGTGTTCTTGTAAATGAAATATTTATGCTATATGCATGAATTTTAGCCTATATTAATTAGGAATAGTGCAGCTTTCTATTAGCGAAAAATTTTTAGAATCGGTTCTGTAGTTAAAGAGATGCCCATAGAGCGTAATGTATTAGAATTATTTTGAGTGTTCCTGTAAAGGAACTATTTTCGCTACATGCATGAATTTTAGCCTATAATACTCAAGAATAACGTAGCTTACTATCAGTGGAAAAAGTTTTGGAATCGGTTCAGTACTTACAGAGATACACATAAAGCGTAATGTAATTCTTATGAGTATCCCTGTAAAAGAACTATTTGTGATACACGCGTAAAAGTTAGCCAACCTATAACACTCAGGGTCCCCCACCCTGTGTCTAAAAGGTTCTGCTCTCAAAACTGGAAGGCGGGAGGTGCCAGGTTCAAACTCCGGTCGCGTCTGTCGACCTAGCCGCTCACAGTTTTCCGTGTTTTTTTCCAAAACCTCACGAAAATACCGGCTAGGATACCTTAGAAAATTTCACACAGAGGAATTCCCCATATAGGCCTAGGACTTTCAATCAGTGAAAAAAGTTTTAAAATCAGTTTAGTAGCTACAAAATTTCCATAGAGCGCAATGCATTAGCATTATTTTGAGTGTCTTTGTAAAAGAATTATTTATGCTATATGCTTGAAAGGATGCCTGTATGTTAATCCAGGGCAAAAGCTATCTTCATTACAAATTTTTCCAGCCATTTTTGTGTGATTCAGTCAAAAACATCCAAACACATAAACGTACACATTTATATTATTGGTAGGATTTGGAAATTTACGAACTTTAAGAAACACATCTGGACTTTTCTTGGTACTTACGTATTATCCCGGCGGTCATTCCCGCCAAACTGTTTTTTCGTCAAATGAGTTGCCAATCGTATTCAAAACCATTAATAATTTCATGTACCCGGCATTTATCTCGGCAAAAAATCGCTCGTCTTGGCGGACTGCCGGGATAATAGATAAGTACACTTTTCTTTATTTATGCTTTTTAATTTGGCGTAAAATCAACATAATTTCCATGCTTATTTATGTTTTCCAAATGCATGTGATTTTGCAAATAAAATTTCTGCTTTATTTCAAAAGCATAAATCATTTTGCGCGGGCGATAAAACGGTTTTTAATTAATAGTTAGAAAAGTAATTAACATTTCTGAGCCTTAGGTACACTTTACCGAAGTCATGGGCCCAGTCATGCTCAAATTTTCAAAGCTCTGATTTCTGTAGATTTGTCTCGAGAACATTCATTTTTATTATTAGCGATAGATAGATTTGACATAAAACTGGCATAATTTCCGTATTATTTAATGTTTTTCAGATGCATGTGCTTCTTCATTGAAGTAATAGCATTCTTGTTAGCTGAAAACATGAATCACTTGATACGGGCGAAACTCGCCAAGCATGGTAACGTAAAAACGGTTTGTAATTAATAATTAAAGAAGTAAATAAAAATATAAAATTCTAAGTATCCTTTAGACTTCTCCAGGGTCCCATCTATATCTAAAACCAAAATTCATTATAATTTATTCAGCGGTTTAGGCGTGAAAGCGTCATAAACAAACAAACAAACAAACAAACTCACTTTCGCATTTATAATATTAGGATTCACGTGACTTTCCGTATATTTCGTCTAGTAATGAGTTTTAAAGAGTGTGTTAAAGAAATGAATATGCAATAATACTTTTACTCTACAAAGTAATCTCCATTATTTTCCAGCACCCACCGCCAACGGTCAGGTAGCGCACAGATGCCAGCAGAATCGAAGGATTCATCTTTTGATGCGAAAAAGTCATGAATGGATTTTCGTACTTCGTCCACTGTAGGGAAGTATATAGAAGACAAGGCATTGTTTATCGAACGAAGTAGATGATAGTCCGAAGGGGCTATGTCAGGGCTATACGCCGGGTGCTCCAAAACGTCCCAGCCAAACTTTACTAACGTATACTTGAAGGGTTTTCGCAACATGAGGCTACATGATAAATTTTGATAACATTTTCCTAAACAGCTTGAAAAGTTACTCTTAGAAACAAATTTTCACTTCCGTAACCTCTACAGACAAGGAATAATTTAAGAAATTTAAAAAAAAAATGGCGTATCTTTCAGAAAACTGAAAAATGTGCATAATTAATTTCTCGGTAATCAATTACTGTAGAACCTGGAAAATTTTGATTTGAGGTTATCTTAGCCTATAAATTCTATACTATTAAAATCTGTGTGCGTCTGTCTGTCTGTGTGTAGCATCATCTCCTCCTAAACGGCTGGGAGTTGAGTTTCGATCGAGGTGTTCACGGATTCGGAAAATTCAGAGGAAGGTCTTCCGCTAATTTAAATTTCGAAATTCGAATTAGTTCAGGAGATATTGATAAAAAAAAAACCGTCAAAAACGCTAATTTTTGCTCTCCGCAAGTCCGCGATTGTAACCCCTGTAGTGAGAAAGTGAGAAATAAGCATCGAGGTTGCCATGTTTAGCGAATTTATTAAATGATTTAGACTCTTGAATTAAAAATAAAAGAAATATCATTTTTTTTTCTCTTTAGGTTATTTTTTAATTAAAATATCGTTTGCGAGGGAAATCAGAGCAGAAATGCAATATTTTTTATACGTAAAAGAATAAGGACTTGGAGATTTCTGAGACTAATATGTATATTTTTTTAGTTTAACGAAAAATGGCGAATTTGAGAAAGTAGTAGGTTCTACCGATATGCACAGTTTTATGCTTGGCGCAATTTACTGCGAGCGCACCGAAAATAGTATTTTTAAAAACAAGTGTAGGTTTTATTAGAATACGGCGATAAACTTTAATTTTCCATGCAGAAATAATGCAATTATTAAGGCGATTTTAAGCGAACGAATTTTTACCAAATTAAGTAAATTGAGTTAAGTTGGGGGAATCCCGCCTAATTTCAAAAGAAATGAAATTCTCACATTTGGTTCATCGGAATAAATAAAACACATTATAGTTGATAATTTAAAATACTGCTATGCTACGTTTCAATTAGATGCCTGCATTGATTTTTGGCGATCGAACCATATACAAATAACTATTTCCCCCATTTTGATTGCTGTTAATTCAGTGCTTCGAATGATTCTCTGGAAAAAAAAAATCTCGCAAAATGGTCTATGTTGTCATTTTGGCAATCGAAGTACTACATACGTGTAATAAATAATTGATTCTTATTTGTTAAAGCAGAGATACGGAAGTTTCTTTTACTGGAAACTTAGTATGGCGTAATTAATGCTAATATACTTTTTGTTTTGCGAATTAAAATGTATACGGATTCCTACTTTATACCTTTCTTAGCAAAGTTGGCGATAAATATTCAGATGTAGTGTACCTCCGTGTTTCATAGCGTGTGTTTTTTGCGTTTGTACTGCTAATTCTATGGCACGATTTCGATGAGCCAATGTTACGAACGTACGGATAGATAATTTTTTTTAATCCCACCAAACAGGATATAATAAAATAGGAATTCTGTATAAATATGAATGTTTTTGGAGATGAACGAGAGTGTTTTCTTAAGCCTGGTAAATATAGCTGGTATTGCCTATAAATTATTGCATTTACTATGATGCTAAATTTAGGATTCATTTTGGCTATTTGCCATCAACTGCCGACGTTAATTACGCCAAAATGGCAGTTCTAGCAAAGTAAACATAAATAAACCATATCATATTCTATTTTTAACACTGCTACAGTTTCCATAGCAACGGAATCCATTGTTGCCACTAAAGTTGTTCAATTTAATAATTAAGTGAAACCACTCATTTCTACAGCTCTTAAGACCCAAAAAATTGAAAATGCATTAAATATGAAACAAATAGAATTTTAACATATTTGCGCATTAAAAATAACCGAAGTTTTTTCAGGCAATTCTGCATATTTTTCATTTTATTTCCTTCGCGTGAGACGTCATTTTCACATCATTGTCTTTCTGTTTTGCTCTCAGATTACGCAGAGAAGCACATTACACGCTAACGCAGAGGTTCCCAAACTGTGTGCCGCGGCATCCTAGGGTGCCATGAGCGTATGTCAGGGGTGCCGTGGAGATAATAAAGAAAAGTGTTTTGGTGGAGTATATATAATCAAATAATTTCCTCTGAACTGGTATCCTCAAGAAAGTGAGCCAAGTGGGCTCACTACTAAGTGGGCTCAAACAACTAAGTGGGCTCAAACAAAAATATTTCAGTCAAGTTCAAGACTGTCCTGTAGCCTCTCTTTTATAGGAACTCCCTGAAATGGGGGTATTGTCAAAATTCTATATCCCTTTCCCAAGACAGTACTTTCTTGATAGCCCTATAAACAAACAAATAAGAAATAACGTAAAATGCATCCAAACTGCTTCATTCTAAACATCATATTCATGTTGCTTTAAAGGAAATCTTCCGCGGAAGTTTTTAGCCTGAAAAGGGTGCCGCGAAATGTTTTTAGACTGACAAGGGTGCCGCGAAATGCTTTTAACCTGACAAGGGTGCCGCGGGTAAAAAAAGTTTGGGAACCCCTGCGCTAACGTATGTGCTGCTTCGGCGGACATAAGGAAGCGCTTTTGTCAGTAAGGGTAATAAGCTTTTCCACTTAAGTTACGTCACAAATGTTTTCATTTACGAAAGCGACAAGATCTTCACGGAAACAGGATGCATTTTGGTTTCTGAACGATTAGCATCGATTGTTTAGAGTAGGTTTTTTAAATTTAGGTAAAATTTAATAAGATTTAAATTTAATTTTTCAACTGCAACTGCTAATTCTGCAACATAACTGTGCTAATGCATTGTCCATGCTTTACGAAATGCAAGATAAGATAAAATAGTATTCAACATCATGTAATGTTATTCATATGGTATGTATGAATGCTATAAATTAAATCTAAAATAAGAGAATTATATGATGTAGAAATAAGGCATTTTTCGAAAGAGAAAAGTTTTGTCTGCATACCGTAAAGTTCTTACTTTTCTGATCGCCAGTGACAATAACGTAGTTTTTGTGTCATCATATTTCAATCGTCTGAAATTTCCACTCATGGAGTCAGCTTTTGTGCGAATTCCACTAATTTTTCACTATTAGAGATTCCTGTCACTGGGATTAATTCGAATTATATGCGTAAGGAAAATATTCGTCTTCTACCGTGCGGAGAACGGGTAAGCAGCTAGTATACTATTAAAATCTGTGCGCATCTGTCTGTAACATCATCTCCTCCGACACGGCAGGAAGTTGAGTTTTGATCGAGGTGTTCACAGATTCAGAAAATTCCGAGGCAGGTCTTCCGCTAATTTAAATTTCGAAATTCCAATTAGTTTAGGATAAAACCATACAAAAATAACTATTCCCCATTTTGATTGCTATTAAATCAGTGCTTAGAATGATTCTCTCAAAAAGAAACAAAAATCTCGCAAAATGGCGTATGCGGATTCCAACTTTAGTACCCTTCTTTGAAAAGTTGGTGATAAATATTCAAATGTAGTGTAACTTCGTGTTTAATAGCGTGTGGTTTTTGCGTTTGTACTCCTAATTCTATGGCAAATTGAGATGAGCCATAAGAGCCAATATTACGAGCGGATGGATAGATAATTTTTTTTAATCCCGCCAAACAGGGTATAGTAAAATAGGAATTCTGTATAAATACGAAAGTGTTTGGAGATAAACGAGAATGTTTTTAAGCCTGGTAAATATAGCTTGTATTGCCTATAAATTATAGCATTTACTAAGAAGTTAAATTTACGACTGATTTTGGCTATTTGTCATCGACTGTCGGCGATAATTACGCCAATATGGCAGTTCTAGCAAGCATAAATAAATTTCATTTCATGTTCTATTTTTAATATTGCTACAGTTTCCGTAGTTACGGAATCCGTTATTGCCACTCAATCTGTTAAATTTAACAATTAAGTGAAAACACTCATTTCTACAGCTCTTGACTCGAAGAACGGAAACGCATTGGATATGACACTTAGAACATTACCACAATCACCACGTCAATAACGCGAACAAGTAACTTAGGTTATTTTTAACTAAATTCATTTTCAAGGTCTTTAAGAAATCCTGTATATATGTCAAACCCTCATATCTCAATTCCGATTAGTTGGCAAAAAAATTGATGAATCAGTATAAACTGAAGCAATGAAACTTTGTAAGCGTTTTTCTTGAAACGAGGAACATGCAGATTGACGTCTTTAGTGTAGAAGTGGCGATAGGGAGAACTACTTACTTCAGTAACCTTAATGGGGAATGATAATTGAATATGCGCATGCACAAGGACCCAAAAATCAAGAGAATATGAAAAGTCAGGAATATGAAATGAAAATCAAAAATAAATCAAATAATATGAGATATAAGTAATAATAATACGAGAATGACATTGCAATCATGTGTACAACAAAGGTCCCAATTGCTTATAATATTCCCCTAGCAATGACGTCGGCCGACCAGTGGCCGAGCGCTTAGCGCTCTGAACTAGGAGACGGAAGGTTTCTGGTTCAAAACAGGTCGCGTCCGCCGACTTAACCGTTGGGAGTTTTCCTGTATTCCGTTCGGAAAATAAAACTGTACTCGCAACATGCATATGTTAGGAAACATATATGTCTGGTTTCCTCCAAAACGTAGCGTAAATACCGGTTAGGACCCCTTAGAAAGACCCCTACGGAGGACAACCCCACCCCTTGACCTAGATCCCATGTGTGGAGACTAGAAGCAGGATAGTCTCCAGATTTGTAGAGAGTTCAATTGAACGCCCAGCGTCGTGTGCAACTTATAGAAGCAGTTCTACGATACCGGATCCATCGAGAAAAAGCCTGGGCAAGGTCATCTAAGAGAAGCTGCTTCTTTTTTTATCCTAGTCCAGTGACATTGACGTAGTTTTTGTGCCATCATGTTGCAGTCATCTCAGATTTGCACTCATGACGTCAACGTTTCATCACGATTTAAGTAATTTTTTACTTTTATAGATTCCGCATCAATCGGCTTAATTCGAATTATATGTATAAGGAAAATATTCTTTTCCTCACTGAAAAAAAAACATGCCTCTGACATCTAGAAAATAATTGGGTGAACTAGAAATTCTAGGACTATGTGATCCCTATAAATTCTAGATCAAAGAACGAGACAGTTCTAGTTAAACATTCCGGACCAGGTACCCAGAATCTTCTAGTTCCCTGAACTAGAAAAATTGTATTTGGGATTAGAATTTCTAGATTTTGAAAATAATTCTAGATCTCGTAACTGGAAGTTCTGGTTTTAAGAACTAGAATTTATAGATACTTTGAATAGAATATTTAGTATCCTGAAACAGAACTCTTTTGCTTCATGAACTAGAATTTCCAGTTCCCCTCCACTGAGAGACAGATCTGAGAATTACAATTTACAGATACCTTGATTGGAATATTTAGGCTCCTAAAACAGAACACTGGGTTTTGACTAATAATTTACGGACACCTCTTTCAAAACTTCTAGTTTCATGGACTATAATTTCCATTTCCCCTCCACTGAGAGACAGACCTGAGAATTATAATTTATTCAATTATTTCATTAAAATATTTAATTTCATAATTAGAAATTGCCAGTTTTTTGTCACTGAAAGATCTCAGAACCAGGTTCGAAGGCAATACACACGAATCAAAGTATGGAATAACCTACCTGCACAAATTAGAGAAATCCAAGTACCTTTGCAATTTAAACAAAAAAGTAAAATGTACTTTGCCTTTTACTTTTATATTCTTGAATAAGAAATAATAATTAAGGTCTTTTAATTTAAACCAGATACTTTTTACTATCTTTTGGGCTAACTCTGCTTGTTCATAATTTCTTTCAGTTACTTAGTACAACTGAATATTATATAACAACGTAAAAAACACTCAAAATACTGGTGTTAAACGATAAAATAAATAAAAACTTTGTGGAAAAAAAACACACATAAAATGTTATTTCACAAAGTTTTTCTTTTTTTTAATATTACATAGTTTTTCAGGAAACTTGCTTTCATGTTCTGAAAATCAGGTTTAGGCTCGCAATCACACTAATTACTCCATTTTGTGGATTTCAAATGCTAATTAAATACTCTGCAGAAAAAGACATTTAAAAAAAATCTCAATAATGAATGTTTTCCAATTATATTTTCTCGTTTAATATAGTTTTGTGACAGTGGCGTATACAAGGGGGGGGGGCAGTTTGCGGATTCACGCCCCCCCCCCCGCTTGTCAAAAAATTTTAAATAAAATGTCCATAAATTTTGAAATTTTAGCTTAAATATTACACATTTTAACACAAAGTTATGTCTATACCCCCCCCCCCACTTCAAGGAAGTCTGCATATGCCACTGTTTTGTGATATAATTTACTTAATATATTTTTCCACAATATCAAGTAAAGTTGCAACATCACCAACAATTTTCCAGAACATACCACAATTTTCAACATTAGTTAAAAAATATCTGGAGTGACTCCACCCGACTTCTTCAACACTTCATCTCTGTGTTAAAATTTGATTTAACTCAATTGGATGTAGTGTTAAGATACTAGTACACTTCAAATAATTTGAGTCTATTGGTAAGTAATACTTTTTTTACAGCCCTGCAAAAAGCTGTAAGCCTACACACAGCAAAATCTATACAGTATGTAAGATAGTGACCTATAATCTAAATACCCAATTTGAATACACCATTTAGACAGTAGCAGACTTCAATAACGGTTTTATAAAAATTATTTATAATATTTACACAACAGGCTTATCTGCATTTACTTTGTAAATATAACCCATAAAACAAGTTTTATTCTCATTTGTTCCTTAAATCATGTCAATGTACTCCTTTTTCTCAAAAAAATATTTATTCTTAAAAGTAACAAAATACCAACCTTTTAAGTTATTTTTAATGTTTAAAATAGTCAATATGATAGCCAAATAATGTGCTTAGTTTTAAAAGAAAATGTTGCTTATAAGATAATCAATAAAAGTTTTATATTTTTAGTAATTAAAGACTAGGATCTTATACTTTTTAAAGTACCTTTTCTTTCTTAATTTAATTGCACACATATATGCAGTTAGATGACAAATATAGAGATGAATTTACAAATGTTAATTTTTACACTTGTAAATTCATCTCAATATTACTAATACTTAATATTCATGGGAACATATATATCTTACAGGTATAAGATATGTCTTATACAGTTAATTTTCAATAATTTACAACAATAAAAATGACTACATATTCCAAGTGTAGGCAAAGTTTTTATTGATGATAGATTGTTTACAATTTTTTTCAGTAAAATACTTAATATTTGGATGCAAATAACTACATGGTTTACACACAGAATACACTGAAATATTGAATATACTAAGAAAGATATTTCATTAAACCTTGAAAATGTTTTTGAAAACTAAATCAATAGTTTTAAGACAATATTAATGAATCAGGAATAGAAATTTTATCAACAGCACATACAGGTCTTCTAAATTTACCAAATATAATGACATTTAAAATAAAATATTTTAACTAACGATTTTTTACTTTTCTCAAATCATGCAAAATGAAAACAGAACATCCACAAATGAACCATACTTAACTGCATTGTCAAATTAACAAATTAACCTTTTCTATTTCTCATTTGGAGAATATATTTTAGCAGAAAAACTAGCGTCAAACAATTTGATTATTTACTAAAAAATTTTCATGATGAAACTGAGTAACATTTTAAGGTATATGCTAGATAAACAATATACTATACCAGTGGTTCCCAACCTGTTTTTAATCACGACCCCTTTCAGATTTTTCAAAAATGTTCGCGACCCCCCCCCCCTCCACTTCCATGTTTGACCAATAAGACAAAAAAAAAAAAAATTAATAATGAAAGATATATATCTTGGGATTTAAAAATGATTATCTTTTTATTCCGTACTGATTATTATTAGGATGACTGAGGTTGTATTTGGCTGACAAGTTATGTTATCCTTGGCTGAATATTGTTCAAAGCCAACCGCATCTTCAACATCTAATTTATTACTGGCTTTTGTCTTAATCTGCAAAAGAGTTTTAAATTCAACTTCACGCATGTAAGTGGATGCAAATGGCACTAACATTTGAAGCGAAAGCTTAGAAATTATCGGATATGAGTGACGCATAGCACACCAAAATTGAATGAAAGATTTTTCTTGGTATAAATCACGTGCTGAGGAGTCATTTTGCAAATTCAAAAATTCGTCCTGCTCTTCATCAGGAAGATGGGCGACATCTAAAGATCTGTGAAGTGGATTTCGCACTAATGCCGCCTCTTGTGAGCTCTGGGATATATCTTTGAATTTCAGATTTAAGAGCTTCAAGGTGGTTAATAATTTCTCACCTTAAATTAACTGTAATTTCTATTTCCGATACTTCTGCCTTAGTGCACACGTTTAAAAATGGGTTAACACTCCTAGATACTCTTTACAACACCAGTTTTTGTAGATTTGATACAAGCGCCCTGATGAGAAAAAGGATTTTTACTTTACAAAGAGAAAAGGGAGAAAGCGTGTCTCATGGCAGAGAACCGTGGAGATATTTGCCATTCATTTCCTATGGCGACCCACTTGGGGGTCGCGACCCTCCGGTTGGGAACCACTGTACTATACAATATATATTTTGAAAGCAAGCATAAATATTTTTAAAGAGGCATGACAATGTTTTCTTTTTCCGCTGTCCAGTTTTGTTTGAATACAGAAACTGTAAATGTATGAAAAGAGTAACATATACAAATGTTGAAAATTTTTAAAGGGCTTGCGATATTTATGGAATAAGGAAATTATGATAATTACTAATCACTCATAATTATTATTTATTTGTAGTATTAATTATTCATACATCTCCATTTCTCTTTGGGGATTTATTATTATACAACCATTTAATTTTTAAAATGTTCAAATAAAAAAAAATTACGTAATACATTTAAAAAAAGCAACACTTTTAGTAGGAAAAGCTTCTTTTTATCAGTTGATAGTGCTTATAATTGAATTAATGACTTTTCTAAATGCACATATAAAAGATTTCAAAAAAGCTACCTTTCATAAAATTCTGATGTATACTGTATGAAAAAAAGTTAAACTTACCAATTATTGTTGAGTATATGTAGACTTATGCTTTGACAGACTTTTTCGCAATTCCTCATTTAAATTTTCTTGTATGATTATTTATTTATAAATATATTTGATATGATTTTTATACACTTATGAACTAAAGATTGTTGAGATTTGCCACTTTCACTACAAATTGATAAAAAATTGTAACTCATCTAATTTTTCTTTAGGTAATTCACACAACAAATATTGCTGAAGTTTTAAATAATGTTCCTCATATTTACTATCAATAGAGACGTTAAAAAATTTACAAACCCAGAAGTTCACAGAAAAGTTAGTAGGCCAGCAAAGTACGTCACTATGTAAAGACATCAAGTAATTTTTTGCTTTTCATACAAGATCCTGCTGCAGTATGAGCAAAATAAACTATAAACTAAATATAAACTAAAGCAATATAAACTAAAACTTTCAAATTAGATTTGCTCCCTTCGATTGTATCGCATAAAAGCAAAACATCTAAAAATATGTCAGGTAGCTTCCGAGAATGTTTATCATATTATCAAACAAATATTCGCAGATTAAAATTAATATTTCAGTAGTGTGTTGCAATAAAAAAATGTTTCTTTTGCCAATTTCGAATTTTCCACATCAACTCCAGGCTTTGCAAATGCAGGAGCAGGTAGATTTTTGCAATTTGTCAAGCAACTTACAAAAACTGTAAATTATGGCATTCATGAGTCGGGGATCATAAAATAAATCACTTTTATGTTTCCCCTTGTGTGGTGTCTTTACTTTGGCAATTTTCCACCATCTTGAAATGACATCAACGAGATGTAAAGTTCCAATGACATCTTTATCAATGCTCTGTTTTTGCTGCTGATCCAGTAGGTAATGAGACTAAAAAAGGTTTGATTAGACTCCCGCTGATTAATCCCGCTATTCTGTTTCATCTGAAAAAAAAAAAAAAGTAATAAAAATCAAGATATATGATAAACAAGTATAGGATTGTAATTGCAAATATCATGCTTATATTACAGATTTTTGTAAAAACATAAATTCAAAATAAGCTGTACCAAAAATATGTATGGACAATGAAACAATTTACGTTTATGGGTCATTTTCAAAATTCGGTGACATTTGCTGTCCGTGTGTAAAGTTTTTTTTTTTTTTTTTTTTTTTTTAACAATGTATAAGAAAATTTATTTTTTTTATCGTGGTTTTATTCATAGTTTCTAGTAGTGAAACAACACATTAAAAAGCACAGTACTGTATAAGCTCGAATATAATGTGACCTTGAAATTTTTCATCAAGATATGAAAAATCTTATATTTAGACCTCGAATTAAGCACAAAGTTAGGTTTTTAACAGAAAATGATCAGTCAAAAAATATCCTGTTATATTCAGGCTAATACGGTATTTAATGATACATTCCTTAAAAAGAAATGAGTAGAGATGAAACCAAAACATAGCTGTCCAAATCATAGAACAAGAAACGTGTTATGCAGAATTACTGCCATAAAACTAAAATTCCTTCCAACATACTTTAACACTGTAAAATAGAGTTTAAATTACATTATGAAAGGTTTTTATAAGGTTTTAAGAAAAATACAAGATTAATTTTTATAACTACTAGGGGCCAAGGCCCCCAGACTCACTACGCTCACTTTTCGTATGAGGCATTCGGCCCCTAATAAGGCTTCTTCGTAAAAAAGACATAATTTCAGGGTTCCCGCTAGAGTGCGAGAATCCTGCACAAATTTCTTAAATCTCGCGCAAAAAATACTACAGCGCGAGGTATTCTCGCGCTGCAAAATATTCGCCACATGCACGAGATTCTCGCACGCTGTTTGAATGTTTAAAAATGCCAGTTTACAAATACAATAATTTGTTTTTACTCTACTACTGTCGGATAACGAGCGTGCCGCGGCCGCAGTGAAGTGTCCCCCCCCCTACTTCTCTTGAGTTTCTGTTCAGAGATAATGCGGTTAAATCATCGGAATGCAGGGGGGGGGGAAATATTAATAAATGCCATCGGCGCTGAGCTGACGCGTTGATTTTTCTCCTCCTGCTTGCCAGCTGTAAAATGTTCTGTTTTTGTATGTGTGTACATCGTATATGAGTTTTGAGAGCATTTCATCTGTTTGTTTTTTTATATACCACCACAATTCATGGAATTATTGATAACCTCTGGCAGTTTGAAATTTGGACCCCTCCCCCTCTTTCCGTTCTAAGTTTAGTTGTCGTTCACAGTAAGAGTTAATCAATCTTTTAAGAAGACACCCCCCCCCAAAAAAAAAGCTGAAATTTTCCAGTTAAATGCCGGATAATCTAGCTAATACTGTAGTAAGAATTTGAACTTACCCAGCAAACACACACAGGTTCGCTGAACGTCTATTAACATTCAGAAAACGTCTTCTGAACGTTAATAAATGTTCAGAGAACCTGTGTGTGTTTGCTGGGTAACTATATCTGTTTTAACTTTGTCACACATATTTGTATCTTACCAACTTTGTAGTATAATACAATTTAATATTTATATAAATTTATAAATATTAAGTTATTTTATATAATTTTATTATACTAGATAAAATATTATAGTTAATTATTATTTTGCTTAGTTAAACTGGATGTAATTCTTTGAATAAATTTGAATATTCATTAACTTTGAATATCCCTTAACAATTCAAGTGCAAATTTAAGCAATCTTATTAGAATAGTTGATGGAAGTATCAATTTAGAAAGTTTTCTATATGATCAAGCTGTAAAATTTTTTAATGAACGGAAAAATCGGTGTTATTGAAATTGTACTATAAATAAATAAAATGATGTTAAACAATATTTATGTTCTCACTTAACTTTCAGAAATCTCACTCAAAATTTTTGGATGGGTGAGAAATCTCCCCCAATTTTTTTTTCTAATGGGAACCCTGCATAATTTATTAGACAAAACCCTAAGATTGGATCAGATAGAATATTACTGAGCTACACATTGCTTGGTTATTGCATGCTCATTCATTGGTACATAAAAATTTAAACTTCACAGTCAGTAGACCCCCCCCGCCCATAATACAGTGGATATTTTGTTATAGGAATCCGTGTTGTACGGGTCCTGAGCTATACTCCACCAGGAGTGCGGACTCCATGTATAATCGCTGGAAAAATTATTTGCACTCAGAAACACGATGATAATTAATGTTGCCATTGAAAAGTTATATTAATTAGGAGCTAAAGCGTAATAAAATCAGAACATCTGTTTCAGCTGTATTTTTAATTATGTAAAACCTATTGGACACCTTGCGAATTTGCCACCCATGGCGATTTTTCATTATTTGGCGACTTACGTATAATGTATAGTTAATAATTAGCTCTAAGAAAACAGTTCTTCATATGTTTTCTTTGATAAAAACTGCGAAACAGCTAGGATAGCTTGTCACCAATGGCGACTTTTCATTATTTGGCGATTTACACATGCTCACAACGAGGAAAATTTTTCGGGTGGATATGCACCGGGAAAATTTTTCGGGGGGGGGGGGGTGTATGAACTTATGTGTATAAATAGACAGAATTTCATCAGTAATCCAAAATTTTCGGGGGGGGGATATATCCGGATATCCCCCCCCCTGGCTACGCCCCTGCTCACAACTTATGATTACTGCTCATGTAAGGTTCCCGCAAAACCATTATCCATAGTTTCATATACATAATCCTTTGCAGATTGACATATTTAGCACCACGAATTATATCATCTCGCCGTGCTGGCAAATATCCAAAGTGTACTACAACTGCTATAATGGCATAGTTAATGCCACCAAATATGTCTACTGGTAGCAAATACTCCAGCTGGACCGAACCGGCTTTTTAAAATAATCTGCATTTTAATTATTTTTCATTTTTAAGATACTGGATTCTAGCATTCTGGAATTCGAAGTTAAGATTCACCCTGCTTGGAAAGATACCATTTTGCCGGATCATTCCTAATGCCAAGATGCCGCTTTTAAAATCAGTTACAATTAGTTATTCTGTTTTGGAAAAACGAATAGTCGCTAATTCTAAACTCCTGTTGTATAAGCGAACTTACAATTTGAAAACTGCCAACTTTGTGTAACACACTTTGAGTTATTTATTTCATATACTTTTTAATTTGGCATAAAATGGGTGTAATTCTACTTCATGTTTGTCAATTTCACGCAAGTCTATGTACTTGGAATTGCTTTGTTTCAAAGGAATGAATGATTTTATGCCAAATCTGGCAACCATTATGTTTTATTTTTCCAGTTTTTTATTAATATCTTCTAAAATAATTCGATTTTGGAAATTTAAGTCAGCTTATCAGTTCCTCGGAATTTTTCGAATCTGTGGGCACCTTATTGGAAACTCAAATCCCCACAGTTTAGGAGGAGTTAGGCCAACAAGCTTTGACAGTGGCCTTTACTTTTTTTTAGAATAGAGAGAAACATAGCTTTAGATAATTAAATATTTTGTGTGTTAAAGTTAAATACAGCTCTCCAGGCATTGATTTCATGTACATTATTTTAAACTTTTTAAACAACAAAATTGAAATTTGAGAATTATAACATCTGTTTTCCATTAGAGCATGGTTGAAATTGCATCTAAGCATACATCTTGAGGTTTTGGAATTCGACTAAAAAAGCAAAAGCCTGTTTGCGATAAGTATTTTTATTGTATGTTATGTCTATTACTTTAATTCATTGTACACAATATATTTATTTATTTGTTAATTCAACTGATTAATTTAGATCATTAGATTTTTAGTCAAATTTCAGTCTCTTTTCATGTTCTTGTTGAACCATTTAAAGTAGTGGTTCCCAACTCAACTTAAACTGCGGACCACTTTTCCACTTCCAATTTACCTACAGACCACTTGCAGGAATTCTTTCGGGGGGGGGGGGGGCAGATAAAAATCTAACACAAACCTTTTTGAACAAATTGTAATGATAAAATGAAAAATTACAAAGAGCACAGATAATGTTATTTCCACTCACTCAATAATGCTGATAATAGTTAATCAACCCTGTTTTACTTATAGACAAAGCCAAAAGCTTGGCTATATGATGCTACAATATTTCATTGAATTGTATTTAATATTGTGCTTGCCTGCATTTTCCCTATTTTTCAAGTATTATCAATTTTTTTTTCTCTCTAAAAAAAATATGCTTTTTATCTTTTCACCTCATGAAATTATGAAAACACAAATATTTTTAAACATTCACTCGCTTTGCAGACTTAGAACTTGTTCGTGCACCACCAGTTGGGAACCTCTGATTTAGACTTATGAATTTTTGTTCTTTGAAATATCATGTCTGTTACTGTAATAAGTAACAGACATGAAAAACATGGTTACAGACATAACATGTTTATACAGTTTGAAATTGGGTATTCAGGTGTTTTGTGTAATGGCAAAACTGCACGAGAGACATCTACCTAAGGGGTGTGCGCCTTGGGTGAAGGCAGTGGTGGCTCGTGACCTGTTTCAGTGGTGGGTCCTGAAAAAAAGTAGTGTCATTTAAATCGCGAAAAAATATATGCATATACAGCAACCTATCCCCCCCTTGCACACAGCGTAAGTATTTAAAATTTCTCAAACGACAAATTATTATCAAAATTACTATACAACGTTTGCCATTTTTTTTACCTAATTATGCTAATATTGAGAAGTTTATTGCTAATCCCAAAGCCACACTTAATTACTTAATATTTATGTTCTTTATAGCTGCTTTTTCATAATTTTTAAATGATTTATTTATTTTAAAATCGATATCAAGATATATTTAAAAAAAAACAAACATGTACACATTGCATTTAGTAAATCAAGAAAACGAAACAGAAAAATTTTGACTGCACTGCAAGATTACGATCACGCAAATAAAAAATGATTTCCTTCTATGCGGAAAATTCCCCCAATCGCTACCGATTGGTGAAATTTCTCAGTACAGTCCTGCAGATCACCATGCGAGGGCCTGGGAATCTGGGCCCCGAAGACAGTGCCAAATAAGCCGTTTGGAAGCCAAGTTAATGCCACATCAATATGGCTTTTGTGCTCAAAGTCAAACATGTAAAGCCGGTAAACGGAGAAAAAACACCAAATTCAGGGCAAACCAACCCATGGCCCATGCATGGTTTAGATAGGGAAAAATCATAACTATCGCTATTTTTTAATGGATAGCATTAAAATAGAATAATGCGTGCATTTTTTCAAAGGTCAATTATTAAAGTAACTGTTACATACTTGGAAGATACTTTGATTTAGGTGGTGATTACTCGGTGGGGCCAGGCCCCTCTGGCCCTTAATGGTGAGCCGCCACTGGGTGAAGGACTTCTTAAGGGATCTAACACGCATTCATGTTGCATCTGTAGGAAACCAATGAAACAATGAAATTGACTGTTAGATTAACAACCTCACAGACTTGAAATTAGATTCAATTATTTAGTATATTTATCTATTTAGCCGAAATGTAGGGTTTTTTTTTGAGGGGGGGGGGGTTGTATTACCTATCAAAGCCTAATTGAAATAGTTATGCCTTTATACAATTATTACTTAATACTAAATGCTGATAAAATCAACAAATTTAATAAAATGTCAATTCATGATTACTAACAGGCCCCCAGAAGTTTATGGAACTAGTATTAAATCACCCACTATACATACACAACATTTTTTTACACATTCTTTTACACAAGTTTATTAACTTGTGGTAGTAGCTTAACTTTTTTTCAGCTTTGATAAATTTTTATTTTGCCTGCTTAGTACATATTGCTTAACAACAAAAATCTGTCATTTTTTTATGGTCATTACAGGATCTAAATTCTGGCAGAAAACTACAGCTTGGGTATAAGTCAGGGCCGTAATCAGAAGGGGGGGGGGTATGGGGGCTGAGTCCTACCTAGCAGGCTTTCAGCAGCCCCCCCCCCTAAGATTTCCAACATTTTTTGTAAATTTACACATAAATAGGAAAGTTTAGAAACGAATGATTTTTAACAATCGTTAAATTTCACGGGGGGAATTTCTCTTCACAATGGCTAGATTTCTATAAATACAGTTAATTATTTTGCTGCTCTTGGTTGCATGTAGCACCAAATTTTGGATTTTCTGAGAACACAAAATTGCCGCTCTTCCTTTAAGTCCGTTTCACAGGGCAGCAATTTTGTGGGGGAGTAAAAACTTAAAACTTTCAACATGTTCATGTTTGCATTCAAAAGGATGGCAAACATTTGTTGTAAGGAATGATAATGTGAAATTTTGAATCAAATTATTTTCCAAAAATAAAATTATTACAGGATTAAATAACATGGTACATCTCCATTTTAGTTTTACCAGACACAAAGTTAATATAACAGTCCAACAGTATTCGAAAGGGTCTCCCACACTTAAACAAGTTTCAAACAATTATACTTTCATGTTAGAACAGTTGACACATCCCTTCGATTAAAGGGTAATAACAAAAGCCAACGGGTACTCTTTTAAACTGATCACAGTGTATAATATTTATATTTTGCTCCATTTAGATATTTAAAATGAGAAATAATTGCATTTTTCAGTAACTTTTCATTCCTAAGTTTGATAGTTAAATTTATTTTACTGATCTTTTTTAATTGGTACTAGTATTTAATGGGCTACAAAAGGTACAATTAACTGGTAACTATATCTTATAAATTATTGTTGCATAAAAATTACTCAAACCAATATCCAGTACTGCATTCGCTCAAAATATCATTTGAATATTTTTCTTGGAATCTCAATGAAAAAGAAGTTATTAACAGAATAAAGGTTAAATATTTTTAAAATTTGGCATTTTGTGAAGCAAATACTCTAGAAAAAATATACAAACTGAAAATCAGTCTCTTTCCGAGCCCTCTCAATTATTAATATTTATATTTGGTCCGCCGGCAAACTAGATTGAGGGGGTGGCGAACCTTGTGGATCAACGTGCCTTTTTTCTAAAGAAATGTTTAATGAGGCCACAGACGTGCCGTCAAGTAGTTTTGACTTAGTGGCCATTTGATCATGATATTTCATGGTGAACTTTATTATTTTTAATTAAAATGCAAACTGTTTTGATCAGTGGTGGGCGCAAAATATTGTGTTGCGCGCCATGAATGGCACGCATGCCATTGGTTAGCCACCCCTGTTCTAAGCCAAGGGCGAAGTAAAGGGGGGGGAAGGGGCAACCGCCCCCACCCTACCCCCGACCCGAGAAAAAATAAATTAATGTAAAAGATCCTATTTTACTTCCATAAAATGGATGTATATGTCAATCTTCTAACTAACTGCCCCCACCAAACGAACAACCCCCCCCCATGTGTTAAAATGCTTCGACTTTGCTGACAGTGCGCACCGTCTTGTATGATTTTATCGTTTTGTAAAATGGTGCTTCAAGCGTGAAAAATTTGGCGACCAAAAAAAAAAGTGCCAAATAGCGGGTGTTGGCGACAAAAAAAAAGTCACCAAAAATAGACAACCGCTTTCAAAAGGCAACTAAATATTCATTGTAAAAGAATAAAAAAGTGTGCACTATGTATGATGAGGAATGTGAGGGAGGGGTTTGCCAACCCAAGTTATCCTTTGTTGGTGGGATGCAATGTTAAAAAAGGTTGGGAACCGCTGGTCTAGAGCAGCAGTTCCCAACCGATGGGACGTGCTCTCCTGAAAATGATTTATTATGGGGTCTTTGAGAAAAACGGGCAAAGAGCAAGTGATAAAGCATGTTTAAAAAATCATATTTAATCTTATTTTTACTCAAAAGCTTCTACTTTTGCTTAAAATGTTAATTCAAACTTTACCGAAAACATTATTTTGTAGGAAAGGCAACTTAATGTTCATGGCTGAATAAATAATAATAAAAAAAACTGTATGTATACCGAGGAGTGTGAGGGGGTTGACATCGTCAGTTATCATGTGTTGGAGGGCACAATGTTAGAAGGTTGGGAACCTCTGCTAAATATTGCTAATTAAGAATAGCTGAGTACTAAGTATATACTGAGCTCATTTCTACTAATCTAGCATAAATTTAACATTACATTTTTGAAATGCAAATGACACATTAAAGTTAGTCAAATACAGAAAATCTGAAGAGATTTAGTCTAAATAATATGAATCTCAACTTATAAGAATAATTACATGTGACACAAAAGGTAGATTGAGCGCCACAAAAACGTGTTTCAAGGCACACAGCTCGGTACAATTTACGGTCATCTAAGCTATAGAAGAATGCTGTATCAATCAATAAAGGCTCAAGCTATACAAATATTACTTACAGAAAACTTACAAAAAGCTTTACATTCATGATATGAATTTAAGTTAATTAACATTGCTTAGGTCAGTATAATACATGCCAATTGACAGCTCTATAAATCAGAAGAGTTATAAAGAAAAAAACAACAACAAAACGAATGTAAACAAATGCCTAAAAGATTAATTTGCCGATTGATGTAATAGCTCATTCGTAAAAACTGAAGTCTGTTTACATTTGTTTTTAAGTACATGGTAAGTAATATATGAGGATACGATACGTCTGAATTTAAAATTCCTAACTTAATAACAAAGTAAAATACTTGCAACGAGACTTACCTTTTACAGTGGGTTGACGACATCGACATAACCGACATCAGATGGTGAAAATATGCTTTAGATGACTGCTGTCAACAAAAACTAACGAGTTGATTCTGGAGAACATCTCCAGAATTGCAATATATAATTTTAAGTAGTCGAATGAGCTTAATAGAATGAAAATAAACACGAAACGAAATCGCCGGCGACCATTGCTAGCGAACAGCGAACAAAACACTGTGACGTCACGTCACATCACCTCGCGAAAGAGATACGCCTATACGGTTTCAGAGCTTCTAGTTAACGCGCCTAGATAATTTCTAGATCTCTCAGCTATAGTATCAGGATGAAAATATTTGTAAATCGATCCGTACACGAGAATATAGTTACATAACCGAGAATCCAGATCATGAGTGTACTCCAGAAATCGAACGATAATTTCTCGTTACACAAACTAGACATTCTGGTGTGATTAGCTACCATACTACGGACTAGAAATTCTAGACCATTTTGTCTATAACAGTTGAGTGTATCACCTACACGCATAATTCTACTATCTATTCTTCTAGTTTTGGGACACAGAAAACAGCCACCTATTCATTCTAGATGAGAGGGGTATATTTTTTTTCTCCGTGTACCGTTCGGAGAACGGGTACGCAGCTAGTATATAATTAAAAGCGATGATTCTTATGCTCAATATGTCTGGTTTCCTCCAAATATATGTCTGGTTTCCTCCAAAACGTAGTGTAAATACCGGTTAGGATCAATTAAAAACACCCCCCACGGAGAACACCCCCACACCTTGACCTAGATCCCATGTGTGGAGACTGGAAGCAGGATAGTCTCCAGATTTGTAGAGAGTACAATTTAACGCCCAGCGTCGTGTGCAACTTATAGAAGCAGTTCTACGATACCGGATCCATCGATAAAAAGCCTGGGCAAGGTCATCTAAGAGAAGCTGCAGCTTTTTTGATCGCCAGTGACACTGACGTAGATTTGTGCCATCATGTTGCAGTCATCTCAGATTTGCACCCATGACGTCAACGTTTCATCACGATTTAAATAATTTTTTACTTTTATAGATTCCGCATCAATGGGTTTAAATGTTCTTTTCCTACCGTGCGAAGAACGGGCAAGCAGCTAGTCTATACTATTAAAATCTGTGCGCGTCTGTCTGTAACATCATCTCCTCCGAAACGACGGGGAGTTGAGTTTCGAACAAGGTATCCACGGATTCGGAAAATTCCGAGGAAGGTCTTCCGCTAATTTAAATTTCGAAATTCGAATTAGTTTAGAAGACATTGATAAAAAAAAATACCCTTCAAAAATGCTAATTTTTGCTCTCCGTAATTCCGCAATTGTAACCCCTGTAGTCAAAAAGTGAAAAATAAGCATCGAGGTTGCCATGTTTGGCGAATTTATTAAACGATTTATACTCTTGAATTGAAAATAATAGAATAATCATTTTTTTTCTGTATAGAATATTAGCTAGGTTATTTTTAAATTAAAATATCGTCTGCGTGGGAAATAAGAGCAGGAATTCAATGTTTTTATGTGTAAAAGAATAAGGATTTGGAGATTCCCATTTTGGAGATTTGGAGAAACCGTATATTTTATAGTTTGGCGAAATGTAAAATGGCTGATATGGCAATTTTGGGAAAGTAGTAGGTTCTACCGATTTGCACAGTTTTAAGCTTGGCGCAATTGATTTTCCATGCAGAAATAGTGCAAGTATTAATGCGATTTTAAGCGACCAATCTTCGGAATTTTCACCAAACTAAGTAAATTGATTTAAGTTAGGGGAATCCTGCCAAATTTTGAAAGAAATGAAATTCTTATATTTGGTACATCGGAGTAAATAAATCACGTTATAGTTGATACTTTAAAATACTCATATGCTACTTTTCAATTAGATGCCAGCGATATTTGCGATCGAACCATACACAAATAACGATTTCCCCATTTTGATTGCTGTTAAATCAGTGCTTCAAATGATTCTCTGAAAAAAAAAAAAAAAAAAAAATCTCGCAAAATAGTATATGTTGTCATTTTTTGGAGATGAACGATAATTTTTTTTTAAGCTTGGTAAATATAGCTGGTATTGCCTCTAAGTTATTGCATTTACTGTGAAATTAAATTTAGGATTCATTTTGGCTATTTGCCATCGACTATCCGCGTTAATTACGTGAATATGGCAGTTCTAGCAAGCATAAATAAATTTCATTTCATGTTCTACTTTTAATATTGCTACAGTTTCCGTAGTTACGGAATCCGTTTCTGCCATTCGAACTGTTAAATTTAACAATTAAGTGAAAACACTCATTTTTACAGCTCGACTCGAAAAATGGAAACGCATTGGATGTGACACAAAGATCATTACTACAATCACCACGTCACTAACGCGAACCTGTAACTTTGGTTATTTTTAACTAAATTCATTTTCAAGATCTTTAAGAAATCCTGTATACTATGTCAAAGCGTCATATCTTAATACCGATTACTTTGCAAGAAATAATAGACCCTATGTGCATTCAATACCAACCAACAGATCTTCTGTACTATGTCATAAGCACCCAGGTTGCCATGTTTGGCGAATTTATTAAATGATTCAGACTCTTGAAGTAAAAATAAAAGAATAATAATTTTATTTTCTGTTTAGATTATACTTGCTAGGTTATTTTTTAATTAAAATATCGTCTGCGTGGGAAATTAGGGCAGGAATACAATGTTTTTTTATACATAAAAGAATAAGTACTTGGAGATATCTGAGACTAATATGTATAATTTTTTTTAGTTTGGCGAAAAATAAAATGGCTGATATGGCATATTTTGAGAAAGTAGTAGGTTCTACCGATTTGCACAGTTTTGGGCTTGACGCAATTTACTGCTAGCGAACCGAAATAGGTTTAGGTTTGTGTGTGTAGGTTTTATTAGAATACGGCGTTAAACTTAATTTTCCATGCATAAATAGTTAAATTATTAAGGCGATTTTAAGCAATCGATCTTCGGAATTTTCCCCAAATTAAGTAAATTGATTTAACTAGGGGGAATGCCGCCAAATTTCAAAAGTAATGAAATTCTCGCATTCGGTAAATTGGAATAAATAAAGCACGTTATAGTTGATAATTTAAAATACTGCTGTGCTATTTCTCAATTAGATGGCTTCATTAGTTTTTAATTAAATTAAATTAATTTTTTTTAATTATTTTTGGCGATCGAACCATACACAAATAACTGTTTCCCATTTTGATTGCTGTTAAATCACTGCTTAGAATGATTCTCTGGAAAAAAAAATCTCGCAAAATAGCGTATGCGGATTCCTTTTTTAGTACCTTTCTTAGCAAAGTTGGCGATAAATATTCAAATGTAGCGTAACTCCGTGTTTAATAGCGTGTGTATTTTTCGTTTTTACTGCTAATTCTGTGGTACGATTGAGATGAGCGAATGTTACGAACGGAAGGATAGATTATTTTTTTTAATTTCGCCAAACAGGGTATATTAAAATAGGAATTCTGTATAAATACGAATGTTTTTTTTTGGGGGGGGGAGATGAACGGGACTGTTTTTAAGCCTGGTAAATATAGCTGGTATTGCCTATAAGTTATTGAATTTACTGTGAAGTTAAGTTTAGGATTCATTTTGGCTATTTGCCATCGACTATCGGCGTTAATTACGCCAATATGGCAGTTCTAGCAAGCATAAATAAATTTCATTTCATGTTCTACTTTTAATATTGCTACAGTTTCCGTAGTTACGGAATCCGTTTCTGCCATTCGAGCTGTTAAATTTAACAATTAAGTGAAAACACTCATTTTTACAGCTCGACTCGAAAAATGGAAACGCATTGGATGTGACACAAAGATCATTACTACAATCACCACGTCACTAACGCGAACCTGTAACTTTGGTTATTTTTAACTAAATTCATTTTCAAGATCTTTAAGAAATCCTGTATACTATGTCAAAGCGTCATATCTTAATACCGATTACTTTGCAAGAAAATTTATTAATCAGTATAAACTGAAGCAATGAACCTTTGTAAGCGTTTCTCTTGAAACGAGTTAAATGCAGATTAACGTCTTTGGTGTAGAAGTGGCGATAGGGAGAACTACTTAATTCAGTAACGTTAATGGGGAATGATAATTGAATATGCGCATGCACAAAGACCACAAAATCAAGAGCATATGAAAAGTCAGGAATATGAAATGAAAATAAAAGATAAATCAAATAATACGAGATATAAATAATAATAATACGAGAATGACACTGTAATTATGTGTACAACAAAGGTCCCAATTGCTTATAATATTCCCCAATCAATGACTTAGTCCGACCAGTGGCCGAGCGCATAGCGCTCTGAACTGGGAGGCATAAGGTTTGTGGTTCAAAACAGGTCGCGTCCGCCGACCTAACCGTTCGGAGTTTTCCTGTATTCCGTTAGGAATATAAAACTGTACTCGCAACATGCATATGTTAGGAAACATATGGCTGGTTTCCTGCAAAACGTAGCGTAAATACGGGTTAGTTTCCCTTAGAAAGACCCCCCCACGGAGGACACCTCCACCCCTTCACCTAGATCCCATGTGTAGAGACTAGATAGAAAGTTCAATTTAACGCCTAGCGTCGTGTGCAACTTATATAAGCAGTTCCACGATACCGAATAAACCGAGAAAAATCCTGGGCAAGGTCATCCAAGAGAAGTTGCAGAGAGTTGCAAGTCCAAGAGAAGTCCAAGAGAAGTAGTTTTTTTTTTTTGCCATCATGTTGCCGTCATCTAAGATTTGCACTCATGGCGTCAACGTATCATCACGATATAAATAATCTTTCACTTTTTTAGATTCTGCATCACTGGGTTTAATTCGTATTTTACGTGTAAGGAAAATGTTCTTTTCCTACCGTGCGGAGAACGGGTACCCAGCTAGTATCTACATAAAATTTGAGGAAAATCTAAGTTGGTGTGGTGAACTTCACTGTTTGATCTCACGTGGAATGACCCAGGAGTCGGATAAAGCTCTTCGGCTATAATTACGTTCTATCAGGAGTAAAACTACTAGCTTACCTTCGAGCAGTGCACTGAACGTTTATTAATTTTTCCATGAGCAACTAATCTATACAAAAAAACCTATTGAGTTCAAGCAACTTTACTGCAAGACTCTAATTAAAATTTTATAAAGTTTTATGTGTGTCTGATTCACAACTGATTTGAAAAAGTAAACTTTCAATGTTACAAAATCATAAAAACGGAAAATAGCTGTCGGTTTTTGAATAGAAATTAAAATCTATCTTAGCTAGAGATGCGACATTCGAATGATTTCTATAATCGATTACTACTATTCGAATCGAATCAATAATCGATTAATCGAATAGTGATATTCGCAATTTTTACTATTCGAATAGTATTTGCGATTTCTATTCAAATAGTAAAAAATTCTCGGTTTCACTATTCGAATAGTATTGGCGATTTCACTATTCGCATTGTATTTGCGGTCTCACTATTCGGATAGTAATCGCGATTTTACACTATTCGAATAGCAATCGCGATTTTACACTATTCGAATAGCAATCGCAGTTTGACTATTCGATTAGCAGTTGCGGTTTCACTATTCCATTAGTAATCACGGTTTCACTATTCGAGTGCTATATGCTGAGAGTTCGAATGGATTCTTAAAAATCGATTATCTCGAATGCATTTAACAACCAATTAATCCGATTAGTTTCCTTCATTCATGTCCATCACTAATCTTAACTCTTGTTAAGAAAGCAGAAAATGAAGTAACATAAATTCAATACCTTCCTTTGCGAACGACATGCATCTGAACATCCTGTCTCTAGTCTGATGATATGTGCAGCATTGATCCTCTGAACATGCGTTATCTCCAACGCAAAAATTCTCTTCATTGAGCTAAAATGAATAAACAAATAAATAAAAACCAAAACATGAACAAAAAGAATGCATATCATACATTCGAGTGAAAACCTTAATAATAATAATAATAATAATAATAATAATAATAATAAAATAGTTTCCGATAAAAAAAAAATATTCCTCAAATAACTAAAAACAAATCCCACAACAAGCATTAAAAAAAAAAAAAAACTGTATTTGCTTTATACTCATGCTTTAGCTTCTTCACTTTATCTGCTTTAGCTTTGGGTGCAAAACTAAAAATGTATACATTAAATAAAATGCAGCTGTAGGATTTACCTTCAGAAATTTAGAGCTTTCTTTTCTCTAAATTGCTCTCTAGATATTTTTTTGTTGTTGTAGTTGTTGTTTTCACAAAAATTTTGAGCGATTGCTATAAAAATATTTTTAAAAATTAGCGCTTCTTCCCGCGACTTCGTCCGCGTCGGCTTTAGAATTAGGTCAAGAGAGAAATGAAGCAAAGTGTGAATAACAAAAAGAAATAGTTTGACACTTGAGCTATAGACGAAAATGACTGAATTTAAATATTATTTATATTATTTTAAATAAAGTATGATGCATGACTTCTTTTTAAATAAATATAAATAATATAATATTATGTAGAGTTACTAAATTTACATTTTACGCATTTAGCGAATCGAGACAGTTACGATAATATTTCGAATTATTTTGAAAGTTCCTGTGAAGAACTAATTATGCTTTATGCATAAAAGGTAGCCTAATACTCAGGAACAGTGTAGCTTTCTATCAGTGAAAAAAGTTCTAGAATTGGTCCAGTAGTCAACGAGATACTCATTGAGGGTAATGTAATTCTTATTAGTGCCTCTGTAAAAGAACTATTTGTGATATATTCATGAAAGGTAGCCTATACTACTCAGGAATTAGTTTTATATCATTATTAACTAAATCGCATATTTCATTTATGCTACTTTCAAAATTAATTTTGATATTCTTTAACAAAAAAAAAAAACAATCTTGAATCACTTTCTTTATAAACCCATTCGATAATATATCATTCGAGTCTGAAGTAAAATACACATCGCTCACAAAAATCATAACATTTATAATAAATAAATTAAACTTATCTATTCCATCACAAGGGATATTCATAAAATTAATAGCGGTTACATTACATCAAACACAAGCAGCTTTGGCGAAAGTTATAGAAAATGCATTAAAATTTCAATGTTTGGTTTTATAAATCGAAAACGTATATATTTAGGTGTTCCTCATTTTGCATAATCTTCAAGTTTAATATGCTTGGGATGATTTAGACAACCATGAATAACATACAGTTATACACACTGTTCACTGAAATTTCAGCAAAAATTTATTCACAGCAATAAAAAGAAAGATTTACAATTGATACAGAATAAATGAATAAATAACTTAACCCTTTCCCAATGCTGAAAAAAGGGCAGCCTTGGCAGATGGGGCAGCCTGGCCAGCAAGATGGCGGACGACGCAGCTGGCTGTGCCGGCACAGCCAGCTGCGTCAAAAAAGGGTCTCTAGATCTGTGGCTCGCGAAGAACGTTTCGATCGTCCGCCATCTTGCTGGTAATTAAGTCGAGCGTTGGCAGCGGCTGCCCTATTTTCAGCATTGGGCAATCTATCCAGGTGTTCTCGCATTTTTCCATTTTTCAGCAGATGTCAGTGCTGTTTAAAAATAATCGTGAAAATCTTTTGACGGGAAATGACGTGCTAAAAAGTAAAGGATTCTCGTGGAACTATGTCCATGAACTATTTTTATAGAAATAAAATCTATTCTTCGTGACTGGCAACAGTCAAAAGGTCAGAGTTTGTTGTTCCCAGAGCAGGAACACTGCGCGTTAAAGGGTTAACTACCCTTATTTATGTACAGAACAAATCTAACACTATCCAAATCATGCATTTTGCTTGCTTGGTAATTTTCAGAAATTTCTTGAACCGGAGACCAAGAAAGCAAGAGAACAGTACAGTACAGGCGCACTTTTGCCCTTTCTGGCACACCGGGGAAAACCACGAAACCATAGAGGGTTTAGGGGATACCGGTGAAAGTTTCGGGAAAGCATGGGGAGGGAGAGTTAGTATGAATCTTACCTTGTGCCCTTGACCATTTTTGAAGGAATGGCCGTTCGCTTAGCGGACTATCCCATTTAAAAATATAGGGGAATGAAACGTGGTGTTTCCAGGAAAAATATAGCCTTTCCGCAGTCCGCTAACTGTATGGAATTGAATGAAATCAGGGATTTTAGTATTTAAGTATTCTTAGTTTCTGTTCGAATCCCAAAATTCATCAGATTAGACATCAGTTTAAATTCATTTAATTAAATTCGTTTGAATCGTTTATAAAAAAAATGTGTTTGGACTTTATTTTAAATATCACTAGGGATGGACGCGAGACTTCTCGCGGCCAAGCAATTTTGCGAGACGAAACTGCTAGACGATACCTCCAAGTGCGAGACGATACCTCGGGTCAGCTCTCGCGGTATCGCGCTAAAACAGGCAAATACCTTTATAGTCTTTATATAAGACATTGCTTAGAAGTCGGTATTCCAAGGAAACTGGAATTTTAGAATTAACTTTCGAATAGGAATTTTTTTTAATATTATTGTTACGAATTTTCGGGGCAACCCGCTGTCGTGGGGCTCAAAATAGTTCAAAATTCGTATTCTACGCTTCAAATAGTTAAATTTTGCTTTTTGTTGCATCAAAATCGGTCTGCCAGAATCGGAGATACGAAGGTTTTGGTTTCCCTATTGTTTTCCTATGGCGATTCTAGAAATCTCGATAAATATTGGTCGTAGGATTTCGGTAACCTAACTTTTGGGAACTTATTTTTGGCACAAAATTTAGCGATATTTCGCCAAAAGTCGCTCAGCTTGGCGACATTTTTGGTCATTTGGCGTGATTTTCCCAATGGAGGCTGTAAAAATTGTTTTTTCGCATTAAAATCACATAATAGGCTAATGATTCAGCTGTATTTCTATGGCGTAATCAAAACGCGGTTGTTCGGGGACTCGTTAGAGAGGTCCCAAGTTTTCTGGAATGCACCTCGGAAAGTATAAAAGAACCGGGCTGCCCCGATCGGTTCAGTGTGGGTTGAGCTTTCGTAGGGAGAATTTGCTGTGTTTCGCTTTGTATTGACGCTACAAAAGCGGTGCTTCCGCTTGCTTTTCGAAGCTGTTTTTAAAAAGCTGTGTGTTAATGGACATTTTGCACGTGACGTCACCTGGCGGTATTTGATACGCCACATGCACGATCTTATCGTGATGATTAGTTTCGGTTTCAGCTGGTTTGGACCTAAGGGATTATTTAACACTTTCTTCTAGAAATATAGCTGTTGCAAAAGAAGTTAAAATATCAGTCATTAACAAATAATAGCTTTTTATAAATAATTTTATATTCGTGTGAGTTTTCATTTAAAATGTTAATAATAATTAAATACTAAAAATAATTAAAAAGATCGTAATTTAAAAAGGAGTGGGAGGTTTTTAATGAATATGTGTTCTATTTTAAACTCAGAAAACTCAAAATCAACTCAATGATGTATTATTTATACAGAGTTTGCAATAACTTAAGACTTTTAAAACGCTAATATTCTTAATATTCTTTTTATTTACAAAGTTTTGAAGCGAAATGCGATATCACCGTCTTCTAAACCATCTATTTAAAATATTAAAAAGACAATAACCCATTCCGAGCGGTTGATACTGAGAAGCAGTAATTATAAAATGGATACTCAATGCCTTTCAATAGGAGTTGGCGGGTGTAAATACCGCCAGCAGACGAATTTTAGCCTCGAACTCAGAAACCATGCAAAATGTCCATTCTTCATTGCTGTGTCTTAAGGGATTGTGTACCATATCCCTTTTATTTCCACTGAATTTTGCCTGTGGAAGTGTTTTATTTTGTGTGAGAATTACAGCATTTGTGAGAGCTTCGGTACTGAAAGGACTGTTATAAACGAGCTACTGGCCGTTAGTGCTTGTGAATTTTATAAAGCTCATTGTTCGACGAAGTTCTAGTAGCAATAAAGTTGTGTTCCATCGTAACAAGTAGACTCTTTACTAGAACTTTCTACACCTACTGGACTTTAGAACGACGAACCCATGAAACAGGCAGAGTATTCAGCAACAATAGTGTCTCAGGTAATAGTACATATACTAGGGATTTCCAATCTAAAGAATTTCAAACAATTTTTCCGAATAGTCAATGCGCTTTACTAGATCAAATGGCTTTCTTACCTGACAATGGCATATTTCATGCAATTCTGATGGTATTCAAGTTTTGCACCCCTCCCCAAGAAAAGCATTTTGGGTGTCAGACAATATGCGAGACGATACCTACGGATGCGAGACGAGACTGCGAGACGCTACTTTGACGTGAAAGTGCGAGATGATACGAGACCTGAGGTATTTCTCGTCTTGCATGGTCTCGCGTCCATCCCTAACGATCACTTCTTAATTATTGTTCAGTTTATTTTAGATTGCCTTTTAAATCCCCATCACCACCACAAGTTGTATAATACACAATATGGAATTTGAACTATTCATTTTGCGCAATTTCGTATTTTCTATTTATAGTTTATACGTTCACAGTAAGTTTGGGTTTCATGTGTTAGTTGTGGGATAAATTTGAAATGTGTTTGGAGACTAAGAGTATCAACATCGAAGACGTATTTTCCTATTAAATTAGCCCTCTTTATTTAAATTTCTTTTTTAAATTTATTAAATTAGCCCTCTTCCAGTTATTTTTTAAAGTTAAACCAGCCGGTACGTTTTATTTGCGCAAAACAAGAGTATTATTATTTTTTAATTATCTCGGTTCTCAAAATAAATTTCTGTATCCGTTACTGGATGGAGTAAGGGGGTAAATTCAGTAAATTAAGTAGAAGGAAGGTGGGTTGTTGTTTTTTAACTGAACACTGAAAGAGTCATTTTGAGTGACGCATTTGTGTGATTTAAGATTTGTTTTTTCATTACAATTACTTTTGTTTTAGATTTACACATTTGAGAAATACTATTATGTATTCAAATAAATTAATTTCGATTATTTAATTTATCTTTTGCTCCCGCTATCAAAAGGGCAATCAAAATTTGCATAAATGTTACCTTTGTAACACACTATGTACTTAAATATTGTGTGGATGAATGTGTCATATCATCGTTTTCATTATGTGTATTTTGGAAGGTAATAAACAACAAAAATCAATATCCAAAAACCATTTATGAAAAATGTTTCCTGGTTATTGTTTAAAGACATTGATGGATGTAAAGAGAACTACCCCATGAACCTTTTCAAGCTTCCCTGATTGGCTGAATTTGGAGATTGTGAGTTTTACTGCAAAACAGTTGTTGGATAATTATAGTTATCAGTGGCATACACAGGGGGGGGGGGGGGAGCAAAGGGACATATGCACCCCACCCCCAATTTTTAAGGGTTTAGAATGCTATTAAATTCATAATATCGTTCCAGTAGTTATATTTATGAGTTTATTATCTTAAGAAAGTACAAATTCAATAATAGAAATATACAGTTCAAAATGCAATTTCAAAATTTAGGGAATCTTTTCTTTTGAGTGTTTACATTTTGTATGCGCTGCGGCATAATGTCATGCTTTTTTGAAGTATTTCTTGAGTGCAGGTTTATTTTGCCGTGCTTTAACCCTTTAACACGCAGTGTTCCCGCTCTGGAAACACCAAACTCTGGCGTATTGACTGTTGCCAGTCACGAAGAATAGATTTGATTTCTATAAAAATAGTTGCGGGTGACATAGCTTCACGAGAATCCTTCACTTTTTAGCACGCCATTTCCCGTAATAAAATTGTCATGATTATTTTTAACAGCGCTGACATCTGCTGAAAAATGGAAGAATGCGAGAACAGCTGGACAGGTTGCCCAATGCTGAAAAAAGGGCAGCCGTTGCCATCGCTCGACTTAACTACCAGCAAAATGACGGACGATCGAAACGTTCATCGCTTGCCACAGATCTAGAGACCCCTTTTTTGACGACAGCTGGCTGTGCGTGATCGTCCGTCATCTTGCTGGTAGTTAAGTGGTGCGGTGGCAACGGCTGCGCTTTTTTCAGCATTGGGAAAGGGTTGCACCTCAAAGGGTTAAAAATATTTTCCATCAAGTCTCTTTTATTAGCAATTATTTTAAGGAAATTTCATTTTTTAGGGCCGCCCATACATTTTGGATCAGCTTGAGGCCCGACGAGTTGTCCGGCCAATCCAAAAGGGTTATTTTCTTTTTTTACCTTCTACAAGTTTAATAATTTTTTTGGCTTCATGGCATATTGCTGAATCTTGCATAAGGCACAATTACCGTCCGGAAACTGTGCCTTCATTTACGAAAGCTGCTGGGTTTCCAGTGAGTCGCAGTCACTGGTCTTGACGCATATTGCCTTCAAAGAAGTGTAGTTATTACGCTTTGTGAGCTAATTACGACCCAATATCATAACGGACAGAGTATGTTTCGTTTATTCAACTACTCAACATTAATCATATTTTTCATGGGGCCAGAAACGAACAAATTGAGAATTGTCCTGGAATATCTGAATAAGCGAATCGTCGGAAGGACAAATGTAACATATCACTAGTAATGTAACGAATGTAATTTAAAGAATTTTTTATCATAATTGGAAAAAATCATTTCATATGACAGCTTTAGCTCCTCCCAGTCTTCTACACTCTAATGTTTAGGGATTTTAGAAAGTGATAGCCTTTTAACAAACATCGCCTCTTTTGAGAGGTCGACAACAATCGAAATTCAGTTGTTGCAAACTTCGCCGTAACGCTCTGTCAGATAATCTTATGCCGGAGTCATCTATAACAAGGCTCTCTATGATTCTCTGTAATTATGGACTTGATTTCCCTCACAGTTCGAGTAGTTGTGAGAGACACAGACATTTTGGACTGTAGACTGCTTACAAGTTCAACTATTTTCTTTGGTATGTTTCAAAAGTGTTCTTATCTCTAACCTTTTTCTTGGGAAAATGTCTGCAGACTTCCCCATGATTAGAATTTCCGGTATATGAGGTTAGGAAAGTAAAAGTTCAAAAACAGACATAAAATAATAATAATATTATTAAAGAATATTTCATCTCTACTATCAATAATTTAAAAATAAACAAACATTGAATTAAGATCGAACTCGAATAAGAAACAAACTCGAATTAAAACAGTTTTCTTCAATAAAAAAATAATTTACAGTCCTTCGGGACTTCGCGTCTTATTCACCAAACGCGAAAATATTATCTTCTTATACAATGTTGCCATTTCCAAATTATTAATTTGTTCACGTGTTACCGACTTACAAAATGTTGAAAAAAATTCTTGGTAGCGTAAAAAGTTCGGAAAAATGGATTAAAACAAGAAGAATTTTTGAAAAGTTTGAGTAAAATAAAAATATACTTGATAAAAATCATTTGAGTATAATAATTTGGCCATCCACTGTAAATATACTGTATGGTACTGGTTGAAAAATGATAACAAAGACTTACCATTTCTTTTGCTAGAACTGCAGCCATGCACGTGCAGATAGTTAGGAACAGTTTCATGGTGATAAAGTAAAAACCTGCAGTACTACCATGATTTAAATACTGCGTTCGGCTAAAACTATGCCTGAAAAAGCGTGGTCACTGAATTAAATGATGATGTATGGTTCATAAAATGAATCTGCAAAATGCTTTACTAAAATAACGATAACGCAATTGAATCCTTAATGGAAAATTTTTGCCTAATTGTTTTATTTGTGTTACTAATAGCATGACATTTCATCGTACGCATGCATGTATGTTCATGAAAATGCATGTCATGGTATTTTGATCGACTACAAGTAAATTTTGACCAGTTTTTTCCCTGGCGTCTGTACGTACATACGTTTATATGTACGTAAGTCGCGTATCTCAAAAACTATTAGTCGTAGGAAGTTGAAATTTTATTCAATTCCTACTATTAGCTCACACTCTCCCTATATATATTTTGTACAGCTGCGGAAAAAAAAAGTTCGCCATTTCGCCATCGTTCGTCATATAGCAAAGTTATATATACCATTCGTTTGCAAATAACGCGTACTTTAATTTACTATTAATTTAATTTGCATAAGGGGCCGTCTTCATATTTAATTCTGCATCAACTTCGTTTTTCTCAATGGCAACCCCATATTTGGACTTTATTAAACGAAAGAAAACCTTCAAATTACCCTAAATATAAATTTTCACCCATTTTCTACGATAATTTCCGGAGATATTGCGAATTCATTTTTGCGCGTTTTTTAGGGACTTTCTGCAAATTGAAAAACGCTATTTGTAAGTTCCGAAATTTTCGCCTTTCATTTATTTCGCTCGCGAGAATTAAAAGAAATTAATATTATTTTCAAGGAAAATATTGTTCCCATCTCTTAAAGTTTTTTGTACTGAGAATATCAAGGGTAGAATAGAATATTTAGTCTGTGGTCCAAATGACCCGTGAGTTCATAACTTCCTTGGTTCGTGCACATGATTTAAGGGGAAAATGCAAAATGACTGCTAAGGATTTTGAAAATCTTTGTAATTTTGAAATTGTTATTCAGTGTTTCCCTTGATGTTTCTCTTAGACAGCTGAAATGTTGGCATGAGTTAGAGGTTGCTCCCTGCTCTTCTGACTACAAGCATGAATATTGCTCGACTCAGCTATGGTCGAACTTAAAGAATAGTTTCCTGATAGAAAATTTATTTGTTTGAATTTCATGTAAAAAACGCAATTACTTTTTTGCCGACCCAATATTATCACTGTGTTTGTTATTTCACTTTCTTCATTTAATACTATCGCCTGCAATGAGCAATATTCTTAAGACTTTTGGCGGTATTTTAATTTATAGTTAGATGAAAATTTTTTTTACAGAAAAACGTGATTTTGAATGTTTGATAAAGTATGGGGAATTCCAAAGACCTAATGTTTCCGATATTAAAAAAGGTCACATTCATGCCTGGAAAGTTGAGGATGTTAGTTTTTCAGAAATAGGACGTTGTATTAGAAGACATACATCTACTGCATCTAATTCTATAGCTGGAAAATATTTTATTTGGGGGAATATGGTAGCGGACGCAACAATACACGCTTTATAGAATCCCCAACAAACTGTAAAAACCTCTAATTTATTTGCTTCAAAATTTGATATTTTTAATACTGGTATCTTTTACTGTGTTTTTGCACAAAATAAATCTAATTTACATTTATTTTATGCAATTTTCAAAAAAATTTCACTTAATAAATTTATATATGGTCCCTTAACTCATGAAAATAACACATTTTATTTAATATAAATTAAACTACTGAACGTAAAAATTTGAAATTTTGCACAGCCATGTAATATTAATTACTGCATCTATTTCCATCGAAATTTGGCTAGGTCGCTATTCATAATTTTTTTGAATATTAATTTAATAATTCATAATTCATATTAATAACTCGCTGAAGTACCCGTCCTCGACGGGTTAGTGAATGAAAATTTCCAAAAAGCAAGAACTTTCGTCAGCATTGTAGGAGTACACAGAATGGATGTAGTATGTTGCCAAAGTAAAGAAAGCGAAGTTATAATTTTCATGTATTGTTAAAATATTACAGGTTAGAGAGTAACTAAGTAATATCATTTCATTCGCTTTAGTCGTAATTATGTGATGCGCGAACGAATATTTACGCATATTGAAACAATTTTCGCAAAATCTCAAAATTTAATCAACATTTTTGAAAAATTTGAAGCCTAGAATTTAAGTTGAGTAACAACCTATCATGTCACCCAAATTCGTTTCATTCCCTGCAGTCTTTATTTCGTGATGCTGGAACAAATTTTAAGCATTTTAAAACGATTTTCGAAAAATCTCAAAATGTAAGCAAATATTTTTAAAATTCAACGCCTATAAATTAGGATTAGCAACTACCTATCATATCACTCAATTTCGTATCATTCGTATTAGTCGTTATTACGTGATGTTTGAAGAAATATAAACGTATTTTGAGAGAATTTTCACAAAATCTCAAAATCTAATAAAAATGTTTAAAAATTGGACTCCTATAGTTTATGTTGAGCAACCATCTATCGTGTGACCAAATTTCATATCATTCGCTTTAGTCGTTCTTACGTAATACGAGAACAAAGATTCACTCAATTTTAAACGATTTTCACAAAATCTCGAAATCTGATGGATTTTGTTTAATTAGATGCTTATAATTTAAGGTGAGTGACCACCTATCATTTCACCAAATATCATTTTTTCACCTTTGCAGTTATTACGTGATGTGCGAACACAAATTTACGCAGTTTGAAATGATTTTCGCAAAATTCAAAATCTAATCAAATTTTTTTTTAATTCGACGCCTATGTTTTAAGTTGAGTGACCACCTACCATGTCACTCAATTTCATATTGTTCCGTCTTTGCAATGTACATCCTTGGCCATCGAGCGCCGTTCTTGGCGCACTTTGTAATCACGCCATTTTGGCAACCCTTCTACTTGCAATGTTTTTCCTCGCAACTTTCTCTCTTGTACGCTACGCTACGCAGTAACACGCATCAAATAAACGCATTTCGCATTTTACAGTCCATTTGTCTCTTTACAAACGCAACCTCCGCACATTTTGGTCCTTAGCGACCCGGAGGTAAACCGGATCCTATGGAATAAGTAATCTTATACGCTTTGATTGAGTTTAATGCAATAAATTCAGATCGCTAAGATGACTGATATTACAGCGCTAAACCGAAAGCGTGGCGGCATCAAAAGCCAGCTGACGAAATTAAATAATGTCCTCACAGAAGGGCAAGAAAACATGGACATTCCTGAACTTCAGGCTCAATTGGATATTTTGCTTACTATACAGCAGAAATTCGAAGCGCTTAAGGACGAATACTACATGATCGCAAAGGAAGACGAATTCCAAAAAGTCGAGACCTCTCTTTTCGAAGTGGATGATGACATTCAAAAATTAGAGGTAAGCCTCAAAACCCCTATTAACAAATTAAAAACTATAAATACTGACTCTGTGCAAAACAAAGGTGTTGAAGAATCTATTATGAGTGATCAACCAAAAAGGGTTTTTGTCAAGCTTCCGAAAATCCCACTTCCGTTTTTCAGCGGAAAATTTGAGGAATGGAACTTGTTCAAAACGCAGTTTAATAGCTTAATTACTGAAAATCCTGAACTTTCTGAAAATGAAAAATTGCATTATTTACGCGGATCGCTTAAGGGAGATGCTAAAATCATAGAAACTGTTGACGATAACTTTTCTTCTCTCTTTAAAGCCTTAGAACAACGCTATGAAAACAAAAGAATAATTGTTAACTGTCATATCAAAAACATTTTAAATCTCAATCCCTTAAAGCATGAATCAGGAAAAGATCTACGCAACATATTAGATACCATTTTGAAAAATCTTAGATCATTAAAAATCTTAAATTTCGCTAGAGATAAATTATCTAATGCCTTGTTATTAAATATTGTACTTGATAAATTAGATCGAGACACTCGCAAGCAATTCGAATTAACATTGAAAGACAACGATGTACCTGAATTTGATGATTTCCTCGTATTCTTAGAAAGGAGGTGCCAAATTTTAAATAATATTCAAACAAATATTCCTTCTAAAGTTAATGCCGATAGATCGAAATCTCTTTTTGTTAAGGCAGACAAATCTCCTAAATTGTGTATCGCTTGTAAATTACAAACACATGCTCTGTATCATTGTAATGTATTTAAAGGAATGAAATTATCCGAAAGGTTAGATTTAGTTAAAAAAAATCGTCTTTGCAAAAATTGCTTAAGTGCATTCCACCAATTATCCAGATGTAACTCTAAAAGTTCCTGTTGTGTTTGTGAAAAGAAATTAGATCATCACACATTGCTTCATAAATATTCCACACCGCCGATACCCATGACAAGTAGTCATAACATCCGAGAGAGTGAACCCAGACTCTCGACGCATACACAACCTCAAGAACGAAATCAACAAGCTAACAGTTCTGAATCTGTTGATTTGCAGGCGCCAGAAAATCCTCGCCTTTCGTTTTTCTGTAATGGAGATAAGAACATTTTAATAAACACAGCTATAATACATGTCAGAGACGCATGGGGGGGATTCAAACCATTAAGAGGCGTTCTTGACTCTGCCAGCGAGTCTTGTTTTCTCTCCTCTACTGCAGCAGATTTATTGGGTTTGAGAAAGGAGAAAATAAACATCCCAATTACTGGTTTGAATGATACATCGGTAAACATAAAGAAAAAAGTTTCGGCTCTCTTATCGAATGAAAATAGGGATTCGCAATGGGAAGTAGATTTATTAATTGTTCCTAACATAACAAGTTTCACACCATCTACAAAATTAAATATTTCGAACTTAAAAATTCCAAGTGAAGTTAAACTAGCTGATCCATCATTTTTTATTCCTCAAAAAATAGATATCCTTATTGGCGCGGAATTGTTCTTTTCTCTATTGAATGACGATAAAATAAAGCTAGCAGACAACTTATTCTTACAATCAAGTTGTTTTGGTTATCTTGTTTCAGGTGTTATTTCAGACAACCCTACCTATAATTCTTCTAAACAATGTTTTTTAACTAAAAACCTAGACATCCTTAATAAAACTCTCAAACGTTTTTGGGAAATTGAAGAGGTAGAAACAAACGAAACTTGCAACGATGAGTTAAAGTATTGTAACGAACATTTCGCAAAAACGCATTATAGGAAACCGAATGGTAGATACGTTGTGGAAATGCCATTCAAACCAGATTCTTCCGAAGAAATGTTAGGACATTCTAAGGCAATCGCATCAAAAAGACTAGATCAGTTATGGATGCGTTTAGAACGTGATCCCGCTATGCAAACACTTTATTCAGATTTTCTCAGCGAATATGAATTATTACAACATATGGAGGAGTTGAAAGAAGATTCAGACATCGAAGACGGGTACTACCTACCGCATCACGGTGTGTTACGTCCATCAAGTAAAACTACTAAACTTCGTGTAGTTTTCAACGCGAGTGCTAAAACGTCTAGTGGAAATTCTTTAAATGATCTACTGAGCAAAGGAGGAGTGCTTCAGGAAGATCTCTTCTCGATTCTAATTAGATTTAGAAAACACGCTTATGCATTCACTGCAGATATAAAACAAATGTTCAGGATGATAGATGTTAATCCTTCGCAAACTAAACTGCAAAAAATTCTTTGGAAGACCAGTAAAACCGCACCAACTAAAGTTTTTGAGCTACAAACGGTTACATATGGAACCGCATCCGCTCCATACTTAGCAACAAAGGTTCTACAACAACTTGCTCTAGATGAGGAAAAAAACTTTCCTTTAGCTTCAAAGGCAGTACTACAAGATTTTTATATGGATGATTGCCTCTCCGGTGCTTCAGAACTTTACGAGTTTGAAAAACTCAAATCAGAATTAACGCAGCTGCTCCAACGGGGAGACATGACTTTGCACAAGTGGTGTTCCAATAGGGCTTCATCAGCAGAATTTAAGGAATTCACGCTTGACCGAAATTCTGAGGAAATAATGGTCAAAACTCTAGGAATGTTTTGGAACAGCTTAAGTGATTCCTTTACGTATAAGGTTAGCACCAGCACAGATTGCAACTACACCAAACGAGACGTGCTTTCACAAATTGCTCGCATATATGACCCCCTTGGACTCTTGGGCCCGGTCATTGCCAAGGCAAAAATATTCATGCAGCAATTGTGGTTACTCAAATTGGACTGGAACGAAACACTACCACCAGATGTGTCCAAACAATGGAAAAACTTCATAAAAACTCTACCAGATATAGAATCTATTCATGTTCCCAGATGTTTTTTGCAAGCTAGCACAAAACTCGTAGTGTTACACGGATTTGCAGATGCATCTTCAAAGGCGTATGGTGCAGTGATTTACATAAAAACTGTATCCAATTCCGATGAAATAGCAAGCCAACTTTTGTGCAGTAAATCGCGAGTGGCCCCAACCAAATCCATGACGATTCCTAGACTTGAGCTTTGCTCCTGTCTGCTTCTCTCAAAACTCACACAGAAAGTCATTGCTTCATTAAGACTGCACATAGACTCTGTCATATTATATTCAGACTCAACTATAGCCCTCGCATGGATAAACTCTCCATCAAACTTACTCAAGACATTTGTAAGTAACCGAGTGTCTCAAATTCAGCAACTCTCGAAAGAGTTTCAGTGGCAGCACATTCCATCAGAGCATAATCCTGCTGACTTACTTTCCAGAGGACTTGATGTTAAAGCCCTTGCAGCCAGTCAATTGTGGTTTAAAGGACCAGACATTTCAAAATTAAATTTATCTGCCTTTCAGACTGTACCAAATTCTAGTGTCTCAACCAACAAACTTTTCGCCGATGAACTCAAGCCTATTTCCAAAATGACTTTAACTTCAATTAATGACTCTAAGTTTTTAAATGATTTGCTCAATATCACTAACGATTTTCACAAACTAATCAGAATTCTAGCATTTATTTTTAGGTTCTTCCGAAATAGTAAATTTCCTGAAAAGGAAAAGGGATTCCTCAAACAGGAGGAATACAAAAACGCAGAAAATGTGCTTTTAAAAATTGTTCAGGTAAGGTACTTTCCCCCCGAGATATCTGCTATAGAAAGGGGATTGCCAGTTCCTTCAAGTAAGTTGAAATTTCTTAATCCATTCATAGATCCATCCGACGGATTATTAAGAGTAGGTGGCAGACTTGCGCATTCTAATTTAAAATTTAATCAAAAACATCCCATCATTCTGCCAGCCGGAAATAAATTAGTTAAGCTTATATTTCAATACTACCATAAACGAGATTTTCATGTAGGCCCTCTAGCCCTTCTAAATACTGTTCGTTTAAAATATTGGCCCATTGGTGGAAGAAGTGTAGCACGCAAGGTAGTTCACGAATGTGTAGAATGCTTCAAAAACAAGCCAGTTGTCGCAAACCAGATAATGGGTGACCTTCCAGCCGAAAGAGTCACACCTAGTTCGGCATTTTTAAACACAGGTATCGACTTATGTGGACCTTTCGAGGTAAAGTATAAGGGACAGAGGAAAGGTACTCTTCAAAAAGTGTATGTCGCTTTATTTATATGTATGGCAACCAAGGCTGTGCACATAGAGTTTGTCTCGGACTTAACTTCCGAAGCTCTAATCGCTACATTGAAAAGATTTTTTGCCCGTCGCGGAAAAAGCTCCATTATTTTTAGCGATAATGCGACTAATTTTACTGGTGCTTCCGCAGAGATTAAACGCCTATACAAACTAATGTTAGGAGAAGACGTTTCGAATATGCTTTCCTCCGAAGGTATCAGTTGGAAATTTTTGCCCCCTAGGGCTCCCAACTTTGGCGGTCTTTGGGAAGCGGGCGTTAAGGCTTTTAAATATCATTTTAAGAGAGTGGTAGGCTCCGCAAGACTAACGCTCGAAGAGTTTTTAACAATAACCACTCAAATTGAGGGGATCCTTAATTCACGACCCCTATCTCCTCTACCCACTGATACAGACGAATTTTCAGTTTTAACTCCAGGCCATTTCCTTACAGGAAAACCTATAAATTCTATCCCTGAGCCTAACTTCATTGACAAACGAGACAATCTTCTTACCAGATGGCAAAGGACTCAAAAATTAGTTCAAACTGTTTGGAAACACTGGCAAAACAGTTATTTGAGCCATTTACAGCAGCGCTCAAAGTGGTTTCTTAAAAAACAAAATTTAAGTCCTGGTATGTTAGTTTTAGTAAAGGACATTCAGCTTCCAACTTACCAGTGGCCTTTGGGTCGAATCATTAAGGTAATTTCAGGCCCAGACGGCAATGTCAGAGTAGCTGATATACGCACAGTCAAGGCAAACGTTAGGAGACCAATATCTAAAATTTGCATTTTGCCTATTGCAGACAATTTTCAGTAAAATTGAAGAGTTAATTTGTATTTGTTGTATTCATTATCCTAATTAATATTGTGTTTTTTTCTTATCTTATATGTTAACGAGTGATGTAACCTTACTTATTTTTTCCTTTGAAACATGTTTCAACGCCGGGCGGGATGTTCCGTCTTTGCAATGTACATCCTTGGCCATCGAGCGCCGTTCTTGGCGCACTTTGTAATCACGCCATTTTGGCAACCCTTCTACTTGCAATGTTTTTCCTCGCAACTTTCTCTCTTGTACGCTACGCTACGCAGTAACACGCATCAAATAAACGCATTTCGCATTTTACAGTCCATTTGTCTCTTTACAAACGCAACCTCCGCACACATATCATTCGCTTCAGTCGTTTTTACGTGATGCTTGAACACAAATTTATGCAGTTTGAAAGGATTTTCGCAAAATCTGAAAATCTAATCAAGATTTTTTAAAAATTCGACGCCTATGTTTTAAGTTGAGTGACCACCTATCATGACACCCAATTTCATATCATTCGCTTCAGTCGTTTTTGCGTGATGCTTGAACACAAATTTACGCAGTCTGAAAGGATTTTCGCAAAATCTGAAAATCTAATCAAGATTTTTTAAAAATTCGACGCCTATGTTTTAAGTTGAGTGACCACCTATCATGACACCCAATTTCATATCATTCGCTTCAGTCGTTTTTGCGTGATGCTTGAACACAAATTTACGCAGTTTGAAAGGATTTTCGCAAATCTGAAAATCTAATCAAGATTTTTTAAAAATTCGACGCCTATGTTTTAAGTTGAGTGACCACCTATCATGACACCCAATTTCATATCATTCGCTTCAGTCGTTTTTACGTGATGCGTGAACACAAATTTACGCAGTTTGAAAGGATTTTCGCAAAATCTGAAAATCTAATCAAGATTTTTTAAAAATTCGACGCCTATGTTTTAAGTTGAGTGACGACCTATCATGACACCAAATTTCATATCATTCGCTTCAGTCGTTTTTACGTGATGCTTAAACAAAAAAAGCGTCACGGACAGAATGACAGACAGACAAACTTTTTTTTGAGGGTCGCATCGGATTCCCGGGTGCTTGAAACGGATAGAAATCGCAAAATTTTTGAATTCCAAGAAATGTACAGACAAAAGTCTAATTTTATTTATATAGATTTATTAAAAATCATAATAACATTAAATTACGTTTGGGTCGTTTAGTTCTAATAGTACGAATAAAAATCAGCTTCTTACTACCAATATTATGAGATATGAATTGAAGTATGGAAAAATATTTTAACTTAGGGGGAGGGGGATTTTGGGTGCTCATAACTCACTCATTTTCTGTCCAAATTTATTGAAAATGGGTGTCCGGGGATAAAATGAGCTAAATTTTTGAAATATGAAGTGAAATCTAGGGGTTGCTATTGAGAAAAAAAAGTTAGTGCGAATTTTAATATGTAGATGGCCCCTTATGGAATTTTTATGCATAGCAAATTAAAGTGTGCGTCAATCGTAAACGATTGGTATCTGTAACTTTGCTGTGCGACGAACGACGGCCGAAAAATGTACAAGTGGGACTTTTTTTTTTCCGCAGCTGTACAAATTTTCAATCGTTAATAAAATACTTTTTTATTCATCCACTCAAGTTCAAATACATTTTTTTTAAACTTGTAGTGCATGACACTGGATATTAACAGAGTTTTGGTTCCAATCGACTGGATAATTTATCTACAGGACCGCCCAAAAGATTCGAAATACATTACGCTGTATGGGCCGAATTTTTTTAAACTCGCATATCTCAAAAACTATTAGACGTAGAATGTTGAAACTTTATATTCAGGATTGTTGTAACATCTAATTGTGCACCCGCCATTTCGGTCCCATTCGAGTGGATAGTTTATCTACAGGGCCGCCCAAAAGATTTTCAATACATTACGCTCTATGGGCAGAAATTCATTAAAGCATATTTTAGAGGTATTAGGCTAGTTCAAACGACTCAGAAGTGATATATGCTGTTATCAGGGGTCGCGCTGGCTTTTTTTAAAGTTTCGCCAAATTAGATTTTGCCGGACCTCATTAAGAAATGCAATTGTCAATATATTCGCCGAATAGTATTTTTTTTTCGCCAAACTAATTTTACTATCGCAATTTGCGACATTGGCGATTGACAACGCGACCCCTGCTGTTATGGGTTACAAAATGAATTTTTCCGTCGAAAAAAGTGTCTATCATTTATAGTGCTGCTTGGAACACTCAAAAGATTTCCTGGCAGTTTTAGGGACATTCATCCATTTCAAGTACAGTACCGTCCTACCATATAGTTAGGTAATGGTCCAACCACGGTCACGTGTCTCCCTCAAGAATTACGCCAAAAGTCGCTAAGCTTGGCGACTTTCGTGCGTGTGTATGTATTTTACTCTCAAATCTCTAAAACTAGTTAGTCGTAGAATGTTGAAATTTCATATATAAGATTGTTATAAAATCTAGTTGTACATCTCGATTTTTGGTTCCAATCTACTGGAGAGTTTATTTACAGGACGACCCAAAAGAATTTCAATGCATTAATATTTATGAATATCTTCAATATATTACATCTGTAGTCTGTCATTATTTGGTCCATGCCTAAAATCTCGCCATTTGTCATCGATCTTAGCGATTTTGCCAAAATATCGCCAAATTTTGGCGTAATTCTTGAGCGAGGCACAAGTTTCAGAGTTATGCGAAATGCGATATTATTTTGGGCGACAGATTTGGCGATATTTCGTCAACTTTTATTTGTTGACCTTAAGTAGGAATTGACTTTAAAAATTTTTTTAATATTACTTGTATTTAGATTTGCTGTAACACTTAATTGTGCACCTATCTTTTCGTTCCAATCAAGAGAATTGTTTCTTTACAGGGCCTCCCAAAAGATATTCCATACATTAAGCTTTATAGACAGAAATTCATTAAAGCGTATTTTAGAGATATTACGTTATTTCAAAATAAAAAAAAGTAATAAATGTAGTCAAGGATTGTAAAATGAATATTTACATCGAAAATAAGAGTCTGCACTTAGTTCTTCTACAGGAACACTCAAAATATTTCCAATACATAATAGAGCAAGAGCCGGCGACCGCCAGACCTTCGTCATAGTATAAAAGCTGAAACTGTCTCATCGTATCCCCCCCCCCCAACAGAGAAAGGAACAATTGGCCACTATAAAGTTTGGATGATCGTGGCTTTGGCAGGTAACAGGTGGCAAAGGTGTATAAAATTGCAGAAAATTTTCGTCATTTCATAAAGCTTAATTTTTTTATATGCTCGTCTTCACAGTACTAGAAATCACTTGATCCCTTGCCAGACACTTTTCCATCGTGGCAAACCCCCGCCAGACAATCTCAAAGTTATGGAAAATGTAATTCTATTTTCGTCATTTTATAAAGCTTAATTATTTTATATGTTCTTCGGCACAGTACTAGAAATCATTTGATCTCTTGCCAGACACTTTTCCATCGTGGCAAACCCCCCCGTCAGACAACCTCAAAGTCATGGAAAACGTAATTCTATTTTCGTCATTTTAAAAAACTTAAATTTTTTTATGTGTTCTTCGGTATAATACTAGAAATCACTTGATCTCTTGCCAAACACAGTTGAATTTTTTCGACAGTTCACTTTTTTTACTGTTGCATTCACATAATTGTTAAAAGGTGTTTCGGTCCTGTATTGTGGCTTAAAAGCAGAAATTAGAGAGATTCTTAAGAGATGCTAAATTGGCTTGTTTTTATGGCGTATTTCTTTATGTTTACTACACGAATCCAAGTTTGACAATCCCAAGAGACGATGCAGAAAATTTTTACTTTCGCATTTACCCGAAAAAAACTCATGATTTATAATGCAATTTTAAAGATACTTTTTAAACATTTTTTCTTAAACACATATTACGTGTGATCATAATAATTTGGGCATTTTGTCAAAGGATAAAAGGTAATGAAATAAATATTTAAAAAAACAGTCAAATACTTTCTTTCTGACAAACTTTAGTCAAGGAGATTTTTCAAATAAATAAACCCCATTGAGTGCTATTGCTCAGGGGCGTAGCCAGGGGGGGGATATATCCCCCCTGGTCATCGGGATACATCACCACCCCCCCAAAATTTTTGAATTAGTGATGAAATTCAGTCTATTTATACCCATATAAGTTCATATCCCCCCCCGAAAAATTTTCCAGGCCCATATCCCTTCCCCCGAAATTTTTGGATTAGTGATGAAATTCAGTCTATTTATACCCATATAAGTTCATATCCCCCCCCGAAAAATTTTCCAGGCCCATATCCCCCCTCGAAAATTTTTCCTGGCTACGCGCCTGCTATTGCTATAATTTAAAACCTCATCAAATATAACAATGCAACGTTGTCTGCAACGTGAAATCATACACAGCTATTAGAATACTACATGAACACGCATCTGTTTTCGCAAATCCCATCCTTTAACAACTGTAACATTTGTCTACAATTCAATGCTTAAGTATAAGTGCTGCTAGAAATGATACGTAATCGTCACCATTTGGCATGACAAACACTTCTGCATTCCTTACAGGGCTTCATTTCTCAAGGAAAAAGTGCCGGAGACCTAATATTTTGTAGAGCTCATATTCATACTGAATGTCGTACTGTAAAGCCACGCGACCCCTGCAGTACGGTCGTACATTCTATTAAATGTATGATAATGAGTCGGTAGTACATTCTATTAAATGAATGATAATTAGTTTGACAGTCATTCAAAGTAGAAGCCAATATTATTATTGTTTGTAGGGGGTGTGGAGGGAAAGTCACAGGTCCTACTCCACAAAGGCACTAGATTTTTAGTGTTGCAATACTTTTACGCTATACCAATACGTTGTTCAAAACGGTAATTTGGGTGATAGAGGAGCATGGCCCCTTCCTGCTCATAGATATGGGCGCCCAGGGTAGAGGACCTAAAATCTGTTGGTCTGGCAAGGGACCAAGTGATTTCTAGTACTGTGCCGAAGAACATAAAAATAAATCACGCTTTATAAAATGACGAAAATAGAAACGTTTTCCATGACTTTGAGATTGTCTGGCGGGGGTTTGCCTCGATAGAAAAGTGTCTGGCAAGGGATCAAGTGATTTCTAGTACTGTGCCGAAGAACATATAAAAAAATTAAGCTTTATTAAATGACGAAAATAGAATTACGTTTCCGTTCTAGAGTTTTCCGAGCTATTAAATAATTCAGCCGCAGATGGTTTTTTTCAACTGAAAGTTTGCAATCGCTCCGGCGCCGAGCAATGTCTGTTGTTTATATTATCGAACCCAAAGAGAGAGCGCGCGAGAGTAATTTTTTGTTCATTCTCAATCTCAGTTTTGAGAAAACACATTAACTGACCTAATTTATCGCTATTCGACTCCTCTCCCTCTGTCGAAGAGAGCCCGCGTTCATAAATTCTTAGAATATCAACAGGCAAGCATGATTCGACCAGCGGATAGAGAATCGAGGCATATTCATTACTGGCTACTCCTTACATTTTTAAATAACGCAATTGCGTTTCTAAACGGTCATACAATTTAACTAACGAATATTTTTGTTTTTGACCCCTCATATTATTCATAACGAGACTTAAAAGCTCTCGTACAACACTTCAATTAAAATATCATTCCATCCAAATCTAGAAGTTAAACATTCTATTGCTTCCTTATAGTTTTTCGCAGTAGGCGGAAATGATTCAACAACTTCTCTGGCGCGCGGTCCTTTCAGTGTAGCCTGTAAACCCTTTATCAGACAGTGGTAAAATACTTACCACCTACGGTCTATTAAATACAAAAATCAATTGTCATTAGTGAATTTTCTGATTTTTGTTCAGTTATATTGGATGTTTATTTTTTCCATACGTCTAGATTCTAAATAATATTTGGCTTATGAACTTTTCTTTCATTCGCAATTTTAAGGAAAGCTCGAATAATTACTCGAAAATTGAGTATAAGAATCATCGCTTTTAATTATATATTTTTGCGTTTAATTCCGTGTACAAGCAGCAGGTAGTTTTCCGACTTTGATTTTGTGCATAATTAATGTATTCTCCTGCAAAATTTCTATGTTTGTTTATAGTCCGGGAGCCAGCAACAGATTTTAGTCAGTTATTTGTTCCCGGCCGATAATTCGTGAAATGATTAAGATAGTTGTGTGTTGAAGCCTGGTGATCGTCAGCTGCCGCACCATGGGTGGGTTGGGCGGCGGCCGCCTTCCAGACACGTAAAAGAAAAAAAAAAAAAATTCAGTCATTTCCTCCCGGTTGAAAATTTCTGAAATAATAGTTGGCATAGTACTTGTTTGAAAAAAAAACCGTCAGCTGGCCAAGCGGCGGTGGATTATACGTCAGCTGCTCATACGAGCATGTAAAAAAAAATTTTTTTTTTCAATGATTTCCTCCCGGTTGAAAATTTGACAGATGTTAGTTTACATTCTACTTTAAATAAAAAAACAAGTTAGCTGGCTGTATGCCGGTGGAAAACCCGTCAGCTGGCACAGTGAAAGTGTGGCGCGGAAAGGTAGTGTGGCCGCCGCTAGCCTATTTCAATGCACCAGCTGACGGATTTTCCCCCGGCATACGGCCAGCTGAATTTTTTTATTATGGCAAGAATTATGTCAACGTCAATATAACGTCCTTTTCCGCTTGCAGAGCCGAATTTTGCCACACAAATGATAAATTTTTTTGACTCGGAGAAATAAAATGGAGCTGAAAATGCCAAAAAATCGCTTAAAAAAGAGGAAAACGGTGGTTTTCATGTTTTTAAAGCAGCACAGATTGTTTTCTTTTTTTTAATATTTCTATACATAATTATGAAAAATAGTAGGATTATTGAGGATATCAGCGCGTTGTGTCCAATAAAATAAAGTGTGTTATTTCCTCCCGGTTGAAAATTTGTCAAATAATAGTTGACATAATTCTTGCCGTAATAAAAAAATTCAGCTGGCCGGATGCGGGGGGGAAAACCCGTCAGCTGGTGCATTAAAATAGGCTAGCGGCGGCCACACTACCTTTCCGGGGAACAGGTCAATTCCGCCGAGAATTTCCCCCCCGTGATTCCACCCGCAGGACAATTCCGCCGCGCCATTTTGTCATGAACTGATCCTTACAGGACAATTCCGCCTCGCCATTTTCTTGAGACAAGAAATGGAATTTGAATAGAACGTTCATATTTGGCGATTCATCCAGCACTTGTTGGCGACGACGGAATATCAATATGCCCACGGGTGCATGCGCTATAAATTAGTGAACCTATTGATAATTATCTCTGCCTGCTGAGATTAATTTTCGATGTTGTTCCGACATCGATAATTTTTGACAGTGTGCCCAACCCAGTCAGAAGGGGCAAAAGAGGGAACCTGATTAGCAGAGAGCTCCCACCAAATGCAGCATACATGCCTGATATTCTTTTTATTAATCTTGGTATATATTCGAATATATTGGTATATATAAAAATCGCTTCGAGGTATGTCGGGACCCGTCCTGAAGAATTTCTATACAAAATTTGTTAGGTCTAGGAGCTAGGTGAGACACAGACAAACTAAGTAACTAACTAACATTTTACACTTTGTTTTATAGATTGTAATTTGTGTCATCATGAGATCATTGCTATTTGATAACTGTGTGGCTGCCTGATTGGGTATAAGTTTTTCTGCCATGAATGTTGAACTCTGCACCACCGAGGGAGGAAAAGATCTTGTTATTGTTGACGGTACTACTTACTATAAAAAAGAATACTGAAAAACGGTGAACTTGTGGGGCAGTGCAGTAAAGAAAAGAAATGCACTGCAAAAGTGTATACACTTGCGGAAAAAGTGTATACACGAAAAAGTGTATAAAAGTGTATACACTTTTATCGAACAAAATCTCCTTTTTGAACCAAGCCATTTTGCGGTAGATTCGAGATAGCTATTCACAACGCTAACGTGTAACATGGCCCAATGCTAATGTTCAAGGATGCAAATTTTACTTAGGTCAGACCTAGATCCTTTTTCTCATAGCTTTCAAAATGTCTTATTTGTAATCAAAGAGCAAATAAAAAACGCCAACTCCTCGTCGCCAAAAGAAACACTGTCTGCAACCCCCTTCGGCGGAATATTCCTCTCGAAAAAAAAAAACCGGATAAGAATCGGAGGAATTGTCCTATGGGGGGAAATGAGACGGAAAATTTTCGGCGGAATCGTCCTACACTGCGGCGGAATTTGTTAGTGACCCCTTTCCGCGCCACACTTTCACTGTGCCAGCTGACGGGTTTTCCACCGGCATACAGCCAGCTGACTTGTTTTTTTCTTTAAAGTAGAATGTAAACTAACATCTGTGAAATTTTCAACCGGGAGAAAATCATTGAAAAAAAAAATTTTTTTTACATGTTCGTATGAGCAGCTGACGTATAATCCACCGCCGCTTGGCCAGCTGACGGTTTTTTTTCAAACAAGTACTATGCCAACTATTATTTCAGAAATTTTCAACCGGGAGGAAATGACTGATTTTTTTTTTTTTTACGTGTCTGGAAGGCGGCCGCAGCCCAACCCACCCATGGTGCTGCAGCTGACGATCACCATGCTTCAACACACAACCGTCTTAATCATCTGAGAAATTATGGGCTGAGAGGATTTTGGTCGCAAAAATCTGTCGCTGGCTCCCGGACTATTAGTACTTGTTTCTCCAATTTTCACGTAGGCTATTACAGTAGAGGGAAAATATATGAATTAATTCTAAAAAATGGGCCAGAAAAATTCCAAGTAATTTCGACTCTCTGCACCAAGGGCGGATCTAGAAACTTTTTCCGGAGGGGGCGCAAATCGTGAATACTCATTTTATCTAGTGTAAAGCTCACTTAATATTGGTGAAAGACCCATTTATCTAGTGCAAATTTATTTTTTCTCGGAGGGGGCGCGCGCCCCCTGCGCCCTCCCCCTGGATCCGCCTTTGCTCTGCACATACCCTCCCCTTATAAAGGGTTAAATATTGGAACTTGTCTTCATCCTCGATATCTGGATCATCGTGAATCTTTTTAAACTGTCCCCAAAACGACAGCCATTCCTTGATGTCGCCGATAAACTGTTTCAGTTCCAATTCAGGAAGTTTAAATTTTCGCGATGGTGTAGAAATACCTCTAGATTCATTTAATAAATTTCTAGATTCATTTTGCGGTTTCTCTAACTTGTTTAACTGTCTTTCTAGTTTTGTTTTGATTTCTAAGTACCTTTCTTCATAAGCAGCGATACTCTCATACTCTAAATCGAAAGTGTCTTGTTTACATGCTCTATCATTCTGTAAAATTTCCAAAATTCGTTCATCAGGTTCGTTTAATTCTTTAAACCTTTGTTCGAGTTGAAGTGTCGGCATCTTCAGTTGTTTTTTCTAACGTTTCAACTGACTTATTTATAATTTTCGAAAGATTCGTTCTAGTAGGTGTCCGTAGTTTTTTTAAACAGTCTAAACTTTCCATTTTACTCTCAGTAAATGGAATCCCAGCAGAGAGATGCCAGATATTTTGCGAATCAAAATATTCTACTTCTTCTTATGTTTTCATGCAAGATAAATTAAAATCGCTTACCTTGCTTTCCGGGTTCGTAACTGCAGACAACGACACGGGAACGTCCGTATTCTATTATATTTTATTCAATAACACCTACTAGATAATACATAATTCTTGGTTAACATAATTTACAAATATTTCTATTTACAACATAATGCATACTTAATTTCGCCTCTTCACATAACATTGAGGCAAACGCGCGCTCATTCTTACTGTCTCATCAGTAGCTAAACTGCGTCGCATCTTTTTAGCTGCGACTCAACTAAAACACAGGAGGGAGGATGGGAAGGTCACCTGACTGGGTCGCGAAGACGTACGCCAGTATTCCAGACAATTTCTATTTATGGGGACATTGGAAGAATGACGCTTATGCCTTCTCCAGTAGACTCGTTGCTCGAGTATCCGTAGCTGCTGCACGTATGCGTGAAATTCCTGGTCATCCTGGTATCTTTGAGAGTGTTCGTCAATCGCTGCACCGACGCTGTCAAGCATGTATCAATGCTGATGGACACGGTTTTGATCACTTATTGTAAATTAATTTCCCCTTGTAAACGAGGTTATAAAAATGAAACACTTTCTTTATCATTTGTACTTTGTGTGTTTCTGTTTCGATGCTTCACTTTTGACCATAATTTATTGTTTCCTGTGTCTGTGATTCCGCGCTTCATTTTGACCATACATTCCTTCACAAAATGGGATTGTTACAATGTCCTGTATCAAACCTCAAAGTTGGTACCATGAATTAGCAGTCACCCTGTATACTTTGCTTTAGCATTCGAATTTCAATCTTTTTTCCATCCTTTTCAAGAATATTTTTCCTTGAGCATTCTTTTATTAAAGTCTCCCATATTATAAGAGTAAAGATTGACCCCTATTTTAACCCTTTATAAGGCGAGGGTATGTGCAGAGAGTCGAAATTACTTGGAATTTTTCTGGCCCATTTTTTAGAATTAATTCATATGTTTTCCCTCTACTGTAATATCCTACGTGAAAATTGGAGAAACAAGTACTAAACAAACATAGAAATTTTGCAGGAGAATACATTAATTATGCACAAAATCAAAGTCGGAAAACTACCTGCTGCTTGTACACGGAATTAAACGCAAAAATATATAATTAAAAGCGATGATTCTTATGCTCAATTTTCGAGTAATTATTCGAGCTTTCCTTAAAATTGCGAATGAAAGAAAAGTTCATAAGCCAAATATTATTTAGAATCTAGACGTATGGAAAAAACATACATCCAATATAACTGAACAAAAATCAGAAAATTCACTAATGACAATTGATTTCTGTATTTAATAGACCGTAGGTGGTAAGTATTTTATCACTGCCTGATAAAGGGTTAAGTACTAGAAGTCAAAGTTCGCTGTAGAGGCAATTGCAACGGGGGCTAGAAAAAACATTTGACGAAAATATGTCTGCACTCAATATATTTCATCTTCGTCCACCTAAATTAAATAAGTTCATATTCAATTTTTATTATGTACCCAAATCGATTTATGCTCTTCTGGTAACGTACGGAAACATTTGGCAGTCAAAAGATTTCACTTTGTGTACACAGCCTTTCGTATATTCATGCAGACGATTTATTTGTAGAAAAAAAAATAAATAAACTATATAATCTGGAAAAACTATTTTAAATGAACCATTTGTTTGATGTATTTTCGCTTGAAGCAGTTTATTTTGTTATGCAAATGATTCCCGTTTCATTTTACTCTCGCAAATAAAATGAAGCTGGAAAAAGCGCAAAAAAAAAAAAAAAATTAAAAAATGAGGGAACGGGATGATTTTCAAGTTTTTAAAGGAGCGCAAGATTGTTTACTATATTTTTATACATGACTATGCAAAATTTCAAGCGATAGTACAAACGGTGTAGATGCGTTATTGCTTTTTTCGTTTATAGCTGTTTGTTATTTTTGGAGTAATGGTGGTAAAAGTTTTTTAGTCTGAGTTGCTCAGAATTGTTGGCGTGAGTCAGTGAGTCAGGTATCAGCGGAACTATATAGTAGGATTGAAAGGTTTTCATAAATGAAGTAGCATGTTTGAGTAATTTTTATGTTCCTTAAATTCTTTTTCAGCTTTTGAAAACTGCTTACATGAAAATAATCATATCGTAAGGCGCTTATTAGCACTAGTGCTATTTCGCTCAATTTCAGATTTTTGTCTACGCATTTTGTCTGCCCATTTTCACCTACTCGATCTTGTCGACTGGTTCTGTAGATATGAACTTTTCATATGTGTTTGCCTGCTAACGTGGAAGTGGGGAAGGGGGGGGGGCGTTAATAAAATTTTAAAAGTCGCAAAAGGTGTGCAGTTTTTGATAATGGATTGCTGAGTTTAGTGCCAAAACGCGACAATTTATCATAAAAGGGGGGGGGGATGTATAGTTAGAAAATGCCTGGCAAAGATTGTAAAATAGTTTTAGTAAGCCATTTTAATACAGATTTCAATTCCGAAAAAGTGTTTTATGGAACAGAAAAGACAAATAGGGTACACTCATAGATTATGATACACTTTCCAAATGGCATTTATAAAGGTGACGTATAGTTTGACTATGTCGGGCAAAAATTGTTAAAGAGTTTTGGTAGGCGATTTAGTACAGATTTCAATTCCAAAGAAGTTTTTTGCGGTACAAGGAAGGAAAAAGGGATTGGCGCGAGACGAAATATTGGAGTCTTGCAAAATCCCTATATTGTAATAAAAAGTTTGTCTCGTCTTGCAAAAAAAGCTATAAATCTTTGTCTCGTCTCGTAAAAAGTCGTCTCGCATCCATCCCTAGAAGGAAAACACGACACACTCATGGATTATGATTCCCATTGAAAACAGTATTTAAAATGATAGAGGATAGTTGGAATATTCTTTGCGAAGGTTGTAAAACAGTTTTAGTAGGTGATTTTAAGATAGATTTCGGTTCCAAAGATGCGTTTTATTTAACAAGAAAGGCCAACACGGCACACTCATGGATTATGATGCCCATTCCAAACAGTATTTTGTATTTAAAATGGTGAAGCATAATTAATATGTTTCGCGAAGATCGTAAAACAGTTTTAGTAGGCAATTTTAATATAGATTTCTATTCCAAAGATGTGTTTTATGGAACAAGAAAGATTTGATTCCTATTTTAACACCACCCCTCCCCCCCTGTTGAAGATTCGTTCATTGAATCATTCATTTATGTTAAAAGAAAATTGGTTTTTTTTGTTGTTTTTCTGTGTGGCAACAGCTCTTCCCTGTAATGAGTAAGTTGTTGACATTTTCACTTCGCAGTTAGCATGCCGAATTAAATATGTAATCTAGATAAATAAATTGTTCCTAATTAAACTTAATATACAGTATGTTTTTTCTATCCATAAACCAATAGCATTAACAGGTTATGGGAACAACATCGCATTCCCTGCGCGTAATGTTAAATTTAAATTAAGTCGTTTAGAACGTACGTATTAAGCCTGACCACGCGGATTTTATCCAGGATGGATTTCTCTAAAGTTCAGATTAAACCATTAGCTGGTGAAACAGATTGGCAAGTTTGGAAGTATAGAATAAAATCCATTTTAAACTGCCATGCTGGTGCTTTAGAAGCAGTTGAAGGGAAGTTGATTAAACCTGAAAGCCTTGCCGCGGACGCTTATGCCGCTGCTCGAACAAAGTACGAGAAAGATGTTAAGGATTTTCAGAAGGCTAATAGCAATGCAATGGTTGTCTTAACAAACTCCATGACAGAAGAAACCCTTCATAAGGTAATGCGTTTTCAAACTGCTCGAGAAATTTGGATAGAACTGCAAAAGCAGTATGAAGCGTCATCAGAAAATCAACTGTATAATATTCTCATGAAGTTTTCTCAGTTTAAATGGAACGAAAATGAAAATATAGCGGCTCATCTTTCGAAATTAAAGAATCTATGGAACGAATTAAATTCAGGACTGCAAAACAAGAATGAAGCTACACTACCTGAATTACTTTTAAACTGCAAGATCTTAAATATACTCCCAAATGAATATATCACTTTTAGGTCCAGTTGGTTGTTGTTAGGTGATGACAAAAGAACTGTTGATGAACTAACAAACCAGTTATGTTTTTATGAAAGGGAGTTCAAAAATCGAGAAAAAGATAGTGCAACTGAACAGGAAGCTCTTATAGTGAAAGATAAGAAAAGTAGACATTTTGTGCCTAAAAGAAAATCCAATAACTGTAATTATTGTCATCAAAAAGGTCACTGGGTAAAAAACTGTTCCAAGCGGATTGCTGATGGTAGGCCACCAAAGCCTACTTCTGATTCAAGAAAAGTAGGAACTTCTTGTACAGCCACCAACTTAAGTTTGATGTCGCTTGATGAAGAGGCATTTGCTTCAGAGATCCTTCGACTGTTGGTTTATCGATAATGGTGCTTCCAGACATATCCCCATGAATGGCAAGGACTTTATTGATTTTGAAGAATTTGAGTCTCCTCAAGGAATAATTGAAGCAAATGGAAAAGCTCTACCAGCCCTTGGCAAAGGTACAATTCAGATTGTCACTATAGTTCACAATAAGAAGCAGTTAAAATACTTAAAAGATGTGTGGTATGATCCTGAGATTATCAAGAATCTATTTTCTGTGTTGGCCACTCATGATAGACATGCCAATAGTCGTTTTGAATCAAATGCAACTGAGTGTTGGGCAAAAATTGATGACATTTGTGTTTTACATGGAACTCGAAGTAGAGGAAGAGGACTTTTTAGCCTAATATGAAAGTTATTACCCCCAAAAGATCCATTGAAGGGAACTTAGCCACATCAGATGATTCACTGTTACAACTTTATCATGAACGTTGGGGTCACCAAGACAAACGCCATGTAAAATCTCTCTTAAATCATGAAATGAATATAAAGGTTAATATTAAAGAAGAATGATGTGAAGCATGTATATTTGGGAAAGCTCATAGATTAAGTTTGGATCTAGAGATAATTGTTCTTATCCTGGAGAATTAATTTCTGCAGATGTATGTGGTCCATTTGATAAATCTTTTAGAAAATTTCAATATTTTCTTGTTTTTAAAGATCAGTTTACAAAGTTCTGCTGTATTTACTTTCTTAGGCAAAAGTCTGATGTTGTCAATTCCCTCGAAGAATTTTTAGCGTATACTGGAAATTTAGGTCATAATGTCAAAGAGATAATAAGTGATAATGGAGGAGAGTTTAATAGCAAAGAAGTTGAAATGTTACTGAAGAAGAAGGGAATTGTTCAAAGATTTACAGACCCATACACCCCACAGCAAAATGGTGGAAGTGAAAGACAGAATAGAACTGTTGTTGAAATGGCTAGAACATTAAAGATTTCTAATCCTGGTATTGAATTTCCTCCAGCATTATGGGCTGAGCTTGTTAATACCTCAGTGTACATATTTAATAGAACTGGAAAATCATCAGTAAAAAATGTGAGCCCTTATGAATTACGGACAGGGAAGAAACCAAGAATCAAACACTTAAGAATTATAGGATCTGTGTGCTATGCCCATATACCAAAACAAAGAAGAAGAAAAACGGATAATAAATGTATCACGAAACCTGGAGTGAACGATATGTAGGTATCTCCGTATCAGCGAGAAAAAAAAATTATACCTGTTATTATATCCGTATCTTTCCAACAATCTTTATGCGGATCTATAACAATATACAGTACGGACGGACACAATACGGACAATAACTTTTTGAAAATTTAAAATATGCGGCTATTATGAAGTAATTACCAACACATAGCAGACAAATAAAACAAATAAAAAAGTTATTAAAACATTTATTTCATTTTAGGTTAAATAAGCTGAATCCAATTTGGACGAGAATATAAGTACACACGAGACTATGAGTACACATGATAACAAGTTGTCTCGCATCCATTCTCAGGCTGCCTATGTAGGGAGTTTATCCTATTCAATATGCAAATGTGCGCAGTTTTTCCTGAAAGGCCTTCATTTTGTTTCAAAGAATTTAGCTCGTACTCCAAGGGGCATAAAATAGATCTAATAAATTTTAAGTTGTGAGTTACCCTCTATTCAGAGGAAAAATCGATAATATGGTATAGCATAATAATACACAGAAAGGAGCAGAGAAAAAAATCGAAATACCTAAAAATTCCGAACAATATATATTCTCGGAGAAAAAAGCGATAAATAAAAAAAATTCTATGAATCGACAAAAAATTCGCATTATCCAAGTTTCATGGAAGAATAGTACGCACGTTTCGGGTGGTACAAAAGGTCCACCCTACTTTTCAGGAGCGTGGTGAAGAAGGGTGGACCTTTTGTACCACCCGAAAGGTGCATACTGTTTATTCGATTTTTTTTAAGTGACTTTATAATAATATGCTATGTGCATATAAGCATTTAACTGCGTTTCCATGTTTAACCTGTTCGCTCTTATTATTGGAAAGATGCAGCGGAGAATACTATCCTGGGACCTTGGTCGGAGGTCTTTTCAAGGGGTTTTAATGCGTATTCACGTTACTTATTGAGAAAACCGACCAAAACTCCAGACAATTAGATCGACAGTTCCGCGAATTGACCCGAACCCGGGACCTTCACACACACACACACACATATATAAATAAATATATATATATACATATAATGCACATACAATATGTAACAGGAAGTTAATATGGTGCGTGGGGGGAGGGGGGAGAGAACCGCTCCAGTTAGATGCTTTGAAAATTGGCGAGTTTCATTGAAACGGAAGTGGCGAAATTTCGAGTGCATTAAGTTAGCAACCATTCTTATTTTTTTGTCTTTAATTTCAGTCGCATAATCTTGCATGCGTTGAGCAACGAGAGAGTTATAATTGATGAATTGCGAATCAAGCACACTTTTTAGGATACAAATTTTTTCCGGTTTCTCATTATAGTACAAATTTCGAAAAAGTTTAATTGGTTTGGTGAAGCTGTTCAAGACAACTAATTTGGTTTCGTCGTTTGGAGCAATATAAGAATAAAGTTGCTTCAACGTTGAAATCCTGTTAGTTTATGATACAACATTTATGGATTTTACCAATATTAGAGGTGAATTTTTACTTTCACTATTTTTAATATACATTCTCGCATAGCGTACTTTAGTGTATAAAAGTATTTTTCTCCATAAAATTTGAATTATGTAGTTATACAACAGGTATAGATGTAGAAATTTCTATTTAGAATAGCTAACATAAGAAAAATTCATTTGCTTTAATAACAAGTACAATACAGCAAAATGTTACCCTAAAGTTATGTACGTGTGTGCAACCATAGTGCAACTTAATTTATTATTACTTCTTGTAAGAATTTGATTAATATACATATAAATGTGTAGGTATGTATATTGTAAGAAAAGTATATTTTAAGTATTTGTCGTAAGAAAATTTCAGTTTATGAAAACTGCACAGAATTCACTAATTGTGGGTGAGCATAATTTGCGAACGATGGACTAACGGATTTTATGCTGTTTTTTGTTTTTCATTTATTGTGTAGTTTTAATCGCTCTCATCCAGAGTTATTCCCATGTGCGTTATATAAGTACAGTAGACTCTCGATTAACCGAGATCGGATTATCTGGGTTGCAGCTTCTCCGGGACTATCTTAATTTGTTATGTTGATGACGCACGTAAACTTTTGTTTAAGTACGGTTGAAAAGTCATAGCGATTGATTTTATCAAATGAAGAAAATGTAATTCTTTCAGATCACGATGATAATACTAGACTGTGAAGAAAAATCTTCTAAGATTTGAGAATGTGGGACTGTTTTGAAAGCTGAAGTGCAACAATGGATTAATGTAACATTTTTTTTCAAGAGATGGGGGCTGATTAAAAAAATTTCTCTAATATATTGATTGGATAGAGACTAATAAACCTACTTTACCTAAACGAAACATACAGTAAATCCAAATGCTACCCTTAAGCAATGTCTTTTTTTTGGGGGGGGAGGGGGAAGGTTAATGAATAAACCCCCTAACCCCTCCCCTGGATACGATACTGGTTCGTATTTTAATTACGGCAGCATTGCTGTGAATAGGCACTAAGCCGGCACAGTGCCAATATATTACAGTCACTGTTAAGCTATACGGCCGGTGCCTTTATTTTTAATAATCACCAGCACCCCGCCGTTTCATTTTCGGCATTTTAAACTTAATGGGCTTGTGCCTTTATTGTAAATGATGGCCGGCACATGCAGTAGCGCCAGCACAGTGTCATTGCCTTCCCGGGCTTCTGGCAATGTGCTTCTCGGGCGACCACTTTTGGTACGATTCAGTTACTTTTTGCCGTGCCGTGCCGGTGCTGGACGTAAAGGCAGAAAGGCACTGGCAAGGTACTCCGCCAGCAGGTGTGTGTTTGCTGGGATGGGTCTCTAGGAGTTGTGCACAAGTTTCAACGCTCCGAAAAGAACTAGATGAAAACTAAAGTGAACAAATTAGCGATAAACGCACCAGTTAAGGAATTTGAAGACACTTAATTATTTACGGCCGTATTCACCAAACACTTGACACGCGGATTAAACCAAACTCACGTGTTAAAGTCATCGGCAAGATATCTTACCGATAACTATAACACGCGCTTCAGGCGTGACATTAATTGGCAATCCAAAATAAATAAATAAGTAACGGGATGCTGTATTTAGATGTTAATTATCGCCACCTCGGTGAGAGTCGGGGCATTAAAGTATAGGAAAACCCCAAGAAAGAGAAATGCGGCACACTCATAAATTATGATGCACTTTCGAAACAATATTTAAAAAGGTGAAGTATAGTTAGAATATACTTGGCGAAGATTGTAAAATAGTTTTAGTAGGCGAGATTTTAAGATAGATTTCGAATCCAAAGATGGGTTTTATGGAACAAGGAGGAAAAATCTGGCACACTCATGAATAATGATACACTATCCAACTTAATAGAATAAGGAAGAAAATAGGGAAACGCATGAATTATGATACGCTTTTAATATATAACACTTTAGTGCGTATTTAAAAACTGAAAAGCGTTTCAGAGTTTTTAACTTTTTTATTTTTTGAGAAATTAATTTTTAAAAGGTTCTTTAAAATTGTAGTACAAGCTACAAGTTGCTCAAACTCTGTTTTGACGAATTGCGAAAGCAGAATTTCCATCCAAAAAAGCATCCGGTCTTGTGATCGTCTGCTTGAGGTTCTTGGAGTGAACATACAGAAAGCCGCCGCGAAAACTCGCCAAACTGGGCACCACTTTTGCATTTAAGCCCGATGATTTAGTGGAATTCAGCTTTGAAAAATATTTTTGCATCTGTGATAACATAGTATGCTCTTGCGTCGCAAATTCACAAATCATAAATTCTTTAAATTGTTGTGGATTCATCTTGAAGAAGAAAAAAAAAATCTGAAATTCTTCCAGATTTTATTTACGCACTCAGCTGGAAGAATTTCAGTTTTTTTTTTAAATCTATTTAATCAATTCTGCCATATAGAGGAAAATGATAGCTGTAAGCAGGGGCGTAGCCAAGGGGGGGTTAGGGGGGTCAACCCCCCCCCATGAGAAATTTTTTGCCATACAAAATGTATATTCTTCACTTCAGTTTCACACAAATGTATACATATATATGAGTTGCAGTAGTCGTAACCCCCCCATGAAAAATTTCTGGCTACGCCCCTGGCTGTAAGTGCTCATATAGACTCCTGTTCGCATAATTTTGTTGCTGAAAATTGCATCAATTATTGTTTCGTCCCTAGCGGTAAAATGTTTTGAATGAGTGCGTATTTGAAAATCTAAAGTGTCCGTTTCAGTTATCAAATCGGATCCTTGATCGGAATTTAATTCTATGTTAAAATCTCCTACTAAAACAGTCTTACAATCATCCTCCTTCAACAACGTTTCGAATAGAGCGTCTAATTTATCGTCATAAGAAATTCGAGGACTAGCGTATGTAACTGCAAATTTCACTTTATTTTGAATATACGCAATGACCATTTGGCTCGTGTAGGCACGGGTAGAGTATTTCATATTCTTTTTATAAAGTTTTCCTCTATAAAAATCATAACTCCAGATGGCTTTCTGATTTGGAAACCACTGTCTATCCGTTCTACCGAAGTGAATCCTGGTATTTGAAAATCATCTGAAAGGATAGTCCATGTTTCCGTTAGCAATATCAAATCACTCTGCAGAAAACATAAATTAAACGGAAAAGTGACCACGGCGCGCCGCGTAGACAAAAATTCCGTGCTTGAAAGAAATAGCACCCGAGTGCTAAAAATCATCTAAAGGGGTAGTCCATGTTTCCATCAGCAATATCAAATCAATCTGCAGAAAACATGAATCAAAAGGAAAAGGGACCACGGCGCGCCGCGTAGACAAAAGTCCCGTGCTTGAAAGAAATAGCCCGCGAGTGCTAATAAAAATAGAATGTCACAGTACGTGCTTGAAAGCTTATTCCCGCTCGAAGGATAACTTTTAAGAACTGAGAACAAAAATGCAGTTTTTTTGTCGTTAACGAAGAACACAATTTTAGAGAAAATCGAAACTAATCATATTTTCACCTTTCGTTGTCAAAACTATTATATACTTTATGATAACTGGAATTCAACATATAATAACATATTTATTATGACTACAGTTTAGGCTAGAAGCTACAATTGTGCGTTATAGACTTGAATGAATAGTAAATATGGAGTAGGCTTCCGTTAGTTCTTCTATAATGTGAATATGAAGTAACTGTACGCGTAGCCTTGGGGACGTAGCTCGATAAATCTGCATGCCATCAATATCATACGGCGCGTTCGAGAATTCATCGGTTGTGCACTGGTAATATCGGTGAATGACCAGAGCGTTCGAAAAGGCGGAGCGTTGGGCGGACCTCTGGAAGTAACCGCGTTCGAAAACGCTTCGGTCATGTATAAGGCGACCATATTTCAAAACAGTATTTTGGGGACAAATGAAGCATTGTCCTCGAATCCAAGGAAAACTTAATAACACTAGAAAATATTTTTGGGGACTTATTCGAGGCCCATATATACCAATACGATACCCATATATACCAATACTTTAAATCTTGACTGACTTTGATACTTAAAAATGAACTCTAATAGCTCTTTATATCAATTGTGCATTCTTATTTCTAATAAATTAATGGAAGTAATTTATTCATTTATAAATATTTATTTAAACCAGAAATACGAATGGAACATCATGTTGAAATATTTCCCTGACACTATGGTCAACAAAATTCAGCACCACATTGACCGGGGCCATCGCTAAGCAACGGGCCTGCTTATGAGTTGCCATCGCTAAAAATGAGTTTATCATTGAGGCCTGTTTTCCCCAGTCACAGTATTCTATTTTATTATTCTAAGTATTATAAATGTTATATTATTTTATTATTTTAAAACAATTTTTTATACTTTTGTCGTACTAAAGAACTTTAGATGTAGGTAATCGTTTTGTGAATCTTGCGCCATTTTCTTTCATGAAGATTTATCCTAAAATTCGAACATTTTGCTCTGAATGTAAAGGTAAGTGAAGGCTTATAATGTATTTAGAAATTCTAAAAATATGTATGTAAATCATGTTTAGTGAATAATTACTCATGTGTTATTTATAAATAAATTATTTTAATCAGAAATCGTATTACTTGAGTAGTTTTTATTCTTGTAAATAAGCATGCCGTTGTGATACTATTTAGACAATTTAATTTTGCCAGTTGAAAATGTTATTTATCAGTTATATATGCCTTTATTATGTGATTAAGACTTACATCTGGTACAGTGCAGAAATACAGTAAATTATAAATTATTGATTTTTGGCCGTTTATACAGAAACTTCAAATGTAGTTAATATTTTGTACAAGCATTCATTATGCTTGCTCAATTCCTAAGTTCGATTGAGAAAGCGACAAAAGAATAATATATACTACATGAAATATCTTTATTAAAGAATAATTAATACAGGGATCGCGCTATAGAGCGTATTTATCAATTTTCTCCAATATACAGGATATCCCGAAAACACTGAAATGCGCTTTAATACATCATTTGTTAAAGATTAATCTTGAATTGTTTAAAATAACGTATGAAATACGACTACGTTCATGAAATATTTATTATAAAAATGTCTTTCTCATTTGTGTATTTAGTTATTTTAAAGTATATTAAATATCCACTTGTGAAACTAAAATAAGCAATCGTGAATCATGAGAGTAAGCGCTACTTTGTTTTTCCTTCAAATTATATGCATCTATTTTCTTTATGTAAATATGTATCATAGCAAACAAATTAATCATGAGTTCGTACTTGAATTAGTAACACAATTACTACTTAAAACTACATTAAATAACGTTTGAAAGCACTGGGAAGCTTAAGAAATGCTTGATGTATACGCGAAGACTCGAGCATCCGTAGGCCTCTTTTGCTGGCTCATCAAAATACACGCGCAGGCCCGTTACTAATTGCGAAGGCCCCGCATTGACACAGTTGAAGATTGGTTCGCCACTTGGAAATTAAAAGTAAATCCCTCTAATTGTCAGGCCATTCGCTTCACTAGATCCCACAAGATTGCGAAACCAATATATATTAATGACGAAAGAGTTGAATGGGGCAGGATCTGTAAGTATTTGGGAGTCATGCTGGATTCCAGACTGACTTGGAAGGCACAGGCCACCTATGCCCGTAACAAATTGATTGCGGCCGAAAAATCTATCTCAAAGTTACTATACCAATGCAAACTTAGCATTCCCAACAAACGAAAACTGTACAACATGAATGTCCTCCCTGCAGGTAAATACGCTAGCCCCATTTGGGGTTATGCTGTGAAAACAAATTTAAACTTAATCACAACACAAAAAAAATACTTCGAAAAATTGGACATGCTCATAGATACATGAGAAACTCGGTTATACGTAGAGATCTCATGATTCCCTCCATGTACGAAATTATTAAAAAACAAGCCCAACACAGAAATAATGACGACAGAGGGCAGCATCAACGATACGCTTCATACAATCGACCAATCATGGGATGACGTCATGCATCGAACTTTCAAGAAGAAGAACGAAGAAGATATAAAAAGAAGCCGCCATTAGTGAGAGATCCAGAAACGACTGAAGATGGTTATGTGTGTAACCGAAATATATATCGTGTACGGGGGAATAAGGTATTCCCAAATAAAAAATTTTAACTAATTAATCCGCCGTATTAAATAATGTTTTATATGTTTTTATTAAGCCCAACACTTTTATGACAATGTCTATAACTTACTAAATGAACTAATTGCAGAAATCCCTGATTATCACTTCCGCGATCCAGACAATCGGACACGGCCTAAAGCCGGATTCATACTGGCCGTACCGCACCGCTATGACGTCACGTGGCGGAGCAACACGGCGCCCGCGCAGCGAGCGCAGAGGGTTTGCGCATTATCTGGCGAGAACAGATATTCCGCAGCGACCGCAAAGCTACAGCCAATTACAGAAGAGCTTTTACAGCTACAGCCAATTACAGAAGAGCATTGGTGTATTTACTTGCGGCACCGCAAGCTCGCCGCGCGGACAGCCAACGTCCAAAACGGCGAAACAGTACGGCATGGTTGCAGTGCGGCGCGGCAGATATGAATCCACCTTTTAGCTGTCCCTGCTTAATGAGTAGGATTATTAGCACCAATTCTCTCTACCTTTTCTCCCAAACTACGACTTCCCTATTTGTGTCTCCTGATCTTGTCCCACTTAACATTGTCTTCTAGAGTCCCTTATACATATTGTATATAATTTATTTTACCTTTGCATTATTCTCATACTGTTTTGCTCTAATATATATTACTATTTACCTTTTCTATTATGCATGTTCTGATACTGAATTTTCTCTTACATGACCCATCGATGTATAAGTACTCATCAAACAACTGGAGTTAAACCGTCATAGAATAGGCACTCCTTTCAAGAACAATTCGATGATGATGATTGAAATATTGCAATCTGTTGAAAATTTAACTCTTGGAATAGTATTTGTATTTTTCAGAAGACATTGCTTTTTACATTGGATCATTTTGTGATAATTTTTCATGAAACTTTGTACACCCTCTAAAAAAAGTATCCGAGTGCAAGAAAAATTTCGTACGTCAATTTCATGTATAAAGCATGGTTCTTCATGAAAAGTGATTAATCATTAACGAAACTGAAATGGGAAATTTGGCTCATAGTCGGATACTTTATTGAATGTCTGTACACGCTACGCACACAATGACAACAAACGTTTTCAGAGATCGAATTTCATTGTTTCTCTGAGTAGATGGCGCTTTTAGTTGGTTTATTTTTCTTATTTCTTCAGTTTTTTTGAAAGAAATAAACTAAACGGAAACTTTCATGGAAAAAAGTATAAATCTTTAAATTTGGGGACAAAGTATTTTTGTGGACAAAATAAGGCGAGGCGACCATATTTCTAAACGGTAATTTGGGGACAAATCAAGCATTGTCCTCGAATCTAAACAAAACTTGGGGACACTAGAAAATATTTTCGAGGACTTATTCGAGGACATAACATATTACCATGTACACCCTCCAAAAAAAAGTATTCGAGGGCAAGAAAATTTTCGTACGTCAATTTCATATTTAACCCTTTATCAGGCAGTGATAAAATACTTACCACCTACGGTCTATTAAATACAGAAATCAATTGTCATTAGTGAATTTTCTGATTTTTGTTCAGTTATATTGGATGTATATTTTTTCCATACGTCTAGATTCTAAATAATTTTTGGCTTACGAACTTTCCTTTCATTCGCAATTTTAAGGAAAGCTCGAATAATTACTTGAAAATTGAGCATAAGAATCATCGCTTTTAATTATATATTTTTGCGTTTAATCCAGTGTACAAGCAGCAGGTAGTTTTCCGACTTTGATTTTGTGCATAATTAATGTATTCTCCTGCAAAATTTCTATGTTTGTTTAGTACTTGTTTCTCCAATTTTCACGTAGGATATTACAGTAAAGGGAAAATATATGAATTAATTCTAAAAAATGGGCCAGAAAAATTCCAAGTAATTTCGACTCTCTGCACATACCCTCGCCTTATAAAGGGTTAAAGCATGGTTCTTCATCAAAGGTGATTAATCATTAACAAAACTGAAAGGGGAAATTTGGCTCATAGTCGGATATTTTATTGAATGTCTGTACACGCTACCCACACAATGACAACAAACGTTTTCAGAGATCGAATTTCATTGTTTCTTTGAGTAAATGGCGTTTTTAGTTGGTTTATTTTTCTTCAGTTTTTTTCTGAAAGAAATAAACTAAACGGAAACTTTCAGCGAAACAAAGTCCAAATCTTTAAATTGGGGACAAAGTAGTTTTGGGGACAAAATGAAAAAAAAAATCTAAATTTGGGGACTGTCCTCGAATTTCAAGGACGTATGGTCACCTTAGGACAAAATGAAAAAAAGATCCATATTTGGGGACTGTCCTCGAATTTCGAGGACGTATAGTCACCTTAGTCATGTAGCGGCTGTGGCTGTGGGCTAAGGTGGCCAGATTTTTGTAGTGAGAATCGGGGACATGTCCGCGATTCTGACAACAAAACTGGGGACATTTATAATTAATGCAATAATTAACAGTAATTTAATTGAAAAAAAATGCAATAATTAAAAATTGTCCCCAGTTCCATTTTTACATTCTGGGGACAATTTGAAAAAGTCCTGAAAATGGGGACGTACTGTAGGCTCAGCGTGACCAGAATGACCTTGCCGGTGAATTCTCGAACGGGCCCTAATATTCAGGGCCGGCCACAGGGGGGGGGGGGTGCTGCGGATGCATGGCACCTGGGCGCCGGTTTCAGAGGGGCCCCCAATCCGATCTATATTTCTTATTTTGTCTCTCTCTCTTATCGTGAAAAATATAAAAGATTTCTTTAAATTAAAGTAGACTGATAGTGTTGTGTGACTACTCTGCATCTTTCAGAGCTAAACATCATTTATGAAAGTGTCTTTCTACGAACAGTATTCTTTGACAGTGCACCCCAGCTCTGATCAAATGTCACTTACGTTGGCACCTTTCACCGTGGAAAGAGCTAAAACATCAGTTAGAGAAAAATACAATTATCAGATCTGGACCATTGGTCATAACGACCACTCATTATCAAATTCTTTGAAAAGCACCGAAACACAAAGAACAGCGGAAGAGGCCTTTTTGTTGTCAAAACCAAGGACTGATTGATTAACCCATTTGTGCCTGGATATTTTTGCGACTTTCTTCGATTTTTACTGATTTCAGAAATAATAGATAAATTTCTGATGCTAACTTCTTGAACAAGGGATGATTTCTTTTAAAATCATTCTGCATAAAAATCAAAATATCAACATCCTACTTGGTCATGTTAAAATATTTTGTAGAGTTGAGGCTCAACGCTCATGAATAAAGGCTAGGAAAAATAAATAACGTTTTCGATTAATAGCGAAAATGCCGTCCCAAAAAAGGGACACTAGGCATAAATGGGTTAATACCTAGAACCCCCCCCCCTCTATACTATGCTGATACGAAGTACGTTTCACGCGTCTGGTATTAATTTGAACATAAGCGTACACAAAGAATAAAAAATCTGATGTGTCCAACACATGACTTCCTTGCACGTCTATTAAATCAAAAATGTTTTTTTACGCACTTCCTCTAAACGTATTTGTTTGAAAGATATAAAATATAAATAATAGTAAGATGCAGCGATTTTTAGCCAAACATTTTGATATCGCCAAGCTGAGTTCAATTTGAAAGATTTCTTTCTGACACTTTATTTGGCGATATTTCACCAAAAGCCGACAAACTTGAGATAGTTTGCGAGATTTTGGGGATAGCCAAAGTAGTCATTGACCACAGACTTTCAATGAATTGAATGCATCCATACACCTTAATGTATTTAAAGTCATTTGGCTCACCCTGTAAATAAATTCCCAGTCGATTGCTGTCAAAAAAGATATTGAAAACCGTTAGATATTATAATATAGTTCTAAATACAAAAGTTCAAAATTCTACGGGTTAAAGTTTTAGAGTTATACAAAATACGAAATAATTTTTGGCGCCAAATTTGGCGATATTTCGACGAAACTCGTCAATGTCGACGACATTTGGTGAGATATTAAGCATGGACCAACAATAACAGATTATCGCCAAATTTGGCGATATTTCGCCAAAACTCGCCAAGAACGATGACAAATGGCGATACTTTGGGCATGGACCAAATGACTGACTATCGCCAAATTTGGCGACATTTCGGCAAAACTCGCCAAGGTCGAGGACAGACGACGAGATTTTGGGCATGTACCAAACAATGACTGTCTACAATTGTATTATATTGAAGATCTCCATAGACATTAAAGTACTGAAATTCTTTTCAGTGGTCCTGTAAATAAACTCTCCAGTAGATTTTAACCAAAAATCGACATGCACAACTAGATGTTACAATAATCTTATATATGAAATTTCATAATAGTTTTTGAGAGTTAAATATGCACACACGTACACAAAAAAGTCGCCAAGCTTGGCGACTTTTGGCATAGTACTTGAGGGAGGCACGTGACGGTGGTCGGACCATTACCTAACTTATGTGGTAGGATGGTATTGTGCTTGAAATGGATGAATCTCCTAAAATTGCCATTGACCGTAATGTATTGGAAATCTTTTGAGTGTTCCTGTAGCAGAACTGTAAATGATAAACACACTTTTTTTTAATGGAGAAATTCATTTTCTAACTCTTTACAGCATATATCACTTCTGAGTCGTTTGAAATAGCCCAATACCTCTAAAAAACACTTTGATGAATTTCGGCCCATAGAGCGTAATGTATTTCGAATCTTTTAGGCGGTTCTGTAGATAAACTATCCAGTCGAATGGAACCGAAAGGGGAGGTGCACAACTAGATGTTACAACAATCCTAAATATAAAGTTTCAACATTCTACGCCTAATAGTTTTTGAGATATGCGAGTTTAATGAATTTCGGCCCATTGAGCGTAATGTATTTCGAATGTTTTGGGCGGTCCTGTAGATAAACTATCCAATCGAATGGAACCAAAAGGGGAGGTGCACAACTAGATGTTACAACTATCCAAAATATGAAGTTTCGACATTCTACGCCTAATAGTTTTTGAGATATGCGAGTTTAATGATTTTCCGCCCATAGAGCGTAATGTATTTCGAATCTTTTGGGCGGTCCTGTACATAAACTATTCATTCGATTGCGACCAAAAGGGGAGGTGCACAACTAGATCATAGAACAATCCTAAATATCAAATCTCAACATTCTACGACCCATAGTTTTAGAGATATGCGAGTTACATACATACGTACGTACGTACGTACAGACGGCATGGAAAAACAGACCACAATAAACTCGCCGTTGGTCAAAATGAGTTGCAGACGCGTTAATATGATCGTGCATGCTAGCCTACGATGAGATGCATCGAAAAAAATTTTTTAATTCAATTTAGAGGTAATAAAAATCGGTTTTTTTGTCGAAATTTGGCCCCCAAAATTTTTCGGGATCACATTACTTCCTTATACTACGTACAAGGAAGTAAAAATGACCTGCATTTGGTTACCTTTGCAAGCATGGGAACTTTTTTCCCATTTACAATTCTGCAAATGTGTTGGTCAAATCCTATTTTGCAGTTACTTCTTCTCTCAAAGTTACTAACCGATGTTGTGCCATTGGAAGTGTCTGCTTGTATTAGATTTTGTACGAGTCTATTAACTTTTGTGTATATGCTATATATATTTTGAAAGATTTTTCTTGAATTTTATGACTTTCACAGGCCTAAATTATGGATTAAGCTTTACCAATTTTATCATCGCGGTTTCTACATTTGAAAAAAGGTTAAGTCGTTATTTTGTTTATAATAGCAGAGATTGCAAATAATTAGATAATTTTCGTCAAAAAGTTTCAAATTGTGTTGTGTCACATTTATAAAAGTTTTAAATGCATTTTGATTGTTCCCGTAACTTATATTTACGCGATTTAATCCCTAAGCAATAAATGAGTATCTAGAGTAAGCGAAGTTCTGCAGTCAGATGAAAGAGCTATTCTGAAGTAGAAAAAGTCAGTACTTTTAAAACTGTGTTTATTGAAAATTAGGAATATAAAATATTTCAAACACATTAATCGATCTCAACCCCTTCTTCTTCGACGGCGCGTGCCATGCGACGTACAGTTGATAACATTTAGGGACTATAATATAATTAACCACTTTATATGTACTGTTATTTTTATGTTAGAATATAGAAAAAGATCGTGGACAACGGAATACTATATTTAGTTTCCAAATGTACGTGTGGATTGGTTAACATTTTGAAAAGTATTAAAAATTTACTGTTTCCAAAAAGCGGTTAGATGTGTTCGGTAAGGGTTGGTAACTATGAAAAAAAATAATAATAATAATAATTTCGAAAAAATATCCTACCAATAAGGGGTTAATTCCAAAAAAAATACCAACTGAAATTAATAATAGATTTCGAATGGATGTTGCTCTATTTTCTAATAGAACCCTCATATTTAAAATAGCACTCATACTACATTTGAATATTTACTGTATAAAAGCGGATAAAAGTACACATAAAGTTGGATGATTGAAATGTACGTCTCGGGCACATAACCAGAAAGAAAAGGGTAAATCGGGGCAGGCCCAAAAGGAGACATTTCTAATTAAGATAGCATTTCTACGATAAAACTTGATTATTGACATCTAATTAAGAAAAGTATGAATTTCGGAAGGGGCCGAGGCCTCCATCGCCTATTCTCTGGCTACGTCCCTGATATGTCTGTTCATCCACGATCCATTCTTAAACATTTCATCGCATCAATTCTTTTCTAAAGTAGTACTGATTAGATTTTAAAATCTTAGAAAGTTTGAAACAATACTCCAAATTCATCTGAATCTCTAAATTAGAGAACAAGATCATCAAAAATTTCACTTTCCAAAAAATGTATTCACTAAATACAGTGAAAAGTTGCTGAATTTAGCGACAAATCCCTTAAATTGGCAGCACTGACTAATGAAATGTCCTCTTATATTAAATTAATGGACTTAATGTGAAGAAAAATATCCAAACATGCATTTTAGTTAATTTAACTTAAGTATAAAATTACTGATTTTATTAAATTTGACCTAAACTTTAAGTCATCCCCCCCAATTCCATTGTGGGCTTCTTTTTCAAATTTTAAATAGGTAGTTGGTCAACAAAATATTTATTTTACTGTCTTCATTACTAACTAAACTACTCTGAAACAATTAATGTCACTCTCGGTGGTCGGTGAATCTCCAGAGTGAATAGATTCATATTTTCTCACATTTTTCAGTATTAGTAATGCAGGTTAACTGAAATGGGTGACAAACGGCCCCACAGGTTTAGCATACATATTCAATGCGGTTTAGACCTCCAACCAGTGCCGGCTCAAGGTACCAGCAACTGGGGCAGCTGCCCGGGGCGCTATATGTTTAGGGGCGCCATGAAAACATAATCTTAGGAGAGAGAACGGATTTTTTTTTCTTTTGAAGGTTTATCCAACGTCAGACTGTCCCACTTGTCCATGGTCAGGTAAGCTCCCTTTGTAGTTTCTACCTATTCTTCGTTATCATCGTCGTCTTTATTGACTTTGGAATGTTAAAAGATTTTTTCTAAGAGAGGATTATCTGAGCTGGTGAGGTGGAAGTCAGTAGAAATTTTATAAATCCCCAAAATATTCCACGATATAACCAGGTTTTACTCGTTAAAAGCGAGTTATACTCCCATAAACTTAACATTGTATCAGCCAATTATTTCCGATTTCCTCATTCAATCTGGGTTCTTCTTAAATAAGGAGTCGTCATAAACGAGTTAGATTTATTTAAAAAGGGCGCCAAAAATTAGCTTGCCCAGGCCACCAGCTACCTTAGAGCCGGCCTTCAACCGGGGCCTTCGCAATTAGTAACGGGCCTGCGTCTGTATTTTGATGAGCCATCCAAAGAGGCCTACGGATGCTCGAGTCTTCAGGTATACATCAAGAATTTCTCAAGCTTCCCAGAGCTTTCAAACGCTATTTAATGTAGTTTTAAGTAGTAATTGTGTTACTAACTCAAGTACGAACTCATGATTAATTTGTTTGCTATGATAAATATTTACATAAAGAAAATAGATGCATATAATTTGAAGGAAAAACAAAGTAGCGCTTACTCTCATGATTCACGATTGCTTATTTTAGTTTCACAAGTGGATATTTAATATACTTTAAAATAACTAAATACACAAATGAGAAAGACATTTTTATAATGAATATTTCATGAACGTAGTCGTATTTCCTACGTTATTTTAAACAATTCAAGATTAATCTTTAACAAATGATGCATTAAAGCGCATTTCAGTGTTTTCGGGATATCCTGTATATTGGAGAAAATTGATAAAATACGCTCTATAGCGCGATCCCCGAATTAATTATTCTTTAATAGACATTTCATACTTAAGACATTTCATGTAGTATATATTATTCTTTTGTCGCTTTCTCAATCGAACTTAGGAATTGAGCAAGCATAACTTGTACAAAATATTAACTACATTTGAAGTTTCTGTATAAACGGGCAGAAATCAATAATTTATAATTTACTGTATTTCTGCACTGTACCAGATGTAAGTCTGAATCACATAATCAAGGCATATATAACTGATAAATAACATTTTCAACAGGCAAAATTAAATTGTCTAAATAGTATCACAACGTCATGCTTATTTACAAGAATAAAAACTACTCAAGTAATACGATTTCTGATTAAAATAATTTATTTATAAATAACACATGAATAATTATTCACCAAACATGATTTACATACATATATTTAGAATTTCTAAATACATTATAAGCGTTCACTTACCTTTACATTCAGAGCAAAATGTTCGAATTTTAGGATAAATTTTCATGAAAGAAAATGGCGCAAGATTCACCAAACGATTACCTACATCTAAAGTTCTTTAGTACGACAAAAGTATAAAAAATTGTTTTAAAATAATAAAATAATATAACATTTATAATACTTAGAATAATAAAATAGAATACTGTAACTGGGGAAAACAGGCCTCAATGATAAACTCATTTTTAACGATGGCAACTCATAAGCAGGCCCGTTGCTTAGCGATGGCCCCGCTTCAACCCTAATTACCACGACCATTAAAGTGTTATTAGTGGTATTTCGGTTCATTCTTTGCTTTATAAATGGGTTTATTAATTAATGAATTTTTAGCATCTATAATGTTTGGGGCCCCCAAAAAATGTTTGCAACCGGGCCACTTCAAACAGAAGTCCGGTCCTGCTAATATTCTAGCTCTCTTTTCTGCCACGCTGGTTTAAGGGAACGTCCGATCTGCAACATCAAATTTACGTCATTCAGGTACGTTCCCTTAAAGGAATGTGAAGCCCTGGAAGATAATTTGAACATAGCCGAGTTAATGTGAATTTTTGAATCAGGTTGTAGATGAACGGCTCAGATTGATGCAGTAACTATAACGATTGTGTTGCAGTAAATTAATTGTTCACTCGGATCATTACCTGAATTTTTAACTCTTATTGATTTCATTTTTATTGAATTTTAATTTAAACAGAAAACAAAACTGTAATTTTAAGGAGTATCACTAGAAAAGGAAACCAGTCGATCATTATGCTTTATACTCCAAGAAAATTTTAAATCTAAAGTTTTCCGAGATGCTCTAACATAATCACGGAAATACAATCAACATAAGCAGTATTTAAATTTTAATTTGCAATTTTAATGGATAACCCGGCTGAAAACAACCGAAACTATCATTTTGCATTTGCTTGTATTGTTCATTTTTTTACGTTCATGCTTTTGTATGTTAGTTGTAAGAAGGCATTTGATGTGATCGCTTCACTTGTAGAGTTATTCAGCTAATAATTAATGACATTAACAGGATGTCTTCAATATGGTTTTCACTGTTAAATTCTGATGAAAAGAACTTGGAAGAGAATGTTTTTCAACCCGAAGAAAAGCATTTTCAACCTTTGTTCGGAAAACCAATAGAAATAGGTTGTTATTCTATTGATGATAAAAGTGTTATCCATTTTGACACAAGCCAGTTGAAATATTTAGTTTCTCCTTTGAAGACCCGGGATCTTAAAATAGATTTAAATCTAAATTTTAATGTAGATGTTCACCGTCATTATGTAAGAATACAAAAAATGCACGATATGCTGTATTGGCTGCTGAATTCTGAAAAAAGCTCTTTGCATAATAATTTTCAAATGTAAAGTTATTACTTTTATCTGTTATTGTTGCATGATTTTATTGTAATGATTTTATTTCCAATTTTGACTTTTTCTATTAATATTTCAAGGTTTTACTTTTAGAAACTTGATAGGGGAGAAGGTGTCCCAGTGAGACAATTTTTGCTTGTTTCATAATAATTTTTTCTCTTAACTAAAAATAAAAATTAAATACAAAACAATATTTTGACAGCTTTTAACTTCCATTGCAATTTTTCAGAATTTATCCTTATTTTATTCTATAGAAAAAAATTAATTTTCAAAAGTTACTCAAGTGGTCCCAGTGTGCCCCTTTGCAGGTGCACAGTGGGACAAGAAAGGGGGTACGGTGGAACAGTGAGTAAGGAACATAAAAAATCAGCTATATTATGATAACACATTATTATTAATAGTTAAATTCAGGTTGAAATATTCAACACGGAATTTATAAAAGCAGTTTTCAAATGACAGGACTTAAAAATAGTTATAATGAAACACATTTAAGAACTGCCAAATTCTTTGCTGAATAATGTTAGGAAAATAGCAAAGTAACATCAAATTAAATAGTAAACGATATCAAAATGTTTTCAAAAGTTCATTTTATCACAATAAGATCCGAAGTCTACTGGAAGTCATAATTGTGTCATTGTTCTTTCTGTACCTGCACAAGCCACTGGTTTACACTCATTTGGGCACTATACCACTGCACCCCCAAGAAGTTTTTTTTAAATACAAACCCAAACATTGTACAAAATTTATCAATAGAATAAAGGTTATTGCATGTATGCAATTAAGAAAGTTTAAGCTTTAAATTAAAGCAAAGGTATTGATTATTGGATAATTTACTGCTAAAATCCAAAAAAAGTAAAACTTGTCTGATTTTTCCAACAGTGATAGTAGAAACAAAATTGACTGCAACTTCTCTACAAGATGAATTGTGACAGTGACTCATTACCACAGTGTTGCAATACTGGTTAACTAAATTATGGATTTTTTCTCCCTTATTTTTAAGCTTTTAAATCATAAAAAAATATCTATCATCCCACTGTGCTCCCCTCTCCTCTATGCTGAAAAAAAAGGTGTAATTAATTTATTAATTATAATAATAATTATCTCATTTTGAGTGATTTTAGAAGATGTTATATAGATTTTTTTTTTCCCTTCAGTCATTTTTTTTTTTTTTTTTTAAGATCGTATGCTTAAAAGGAGTGCATATAAATATAAATTAACTAAAGATAATGCAACATATTTATTGTTTATCTGTATCCCCAACTAAACTTCTAATAATTAAGGAGGAAAATGTTGAATAATTTTTCTTAATAGTAACATTTTAAAAGTTAAATGGTGTGTGTGAAATGTTTCCAGCACTAAGCATGAACCATGCAAATTTAAATCGCAATGTTTTGAAAAATGTTATTCTTGAAATTAATATTTTACCTTAAGTTCTATATTTTAATGTTTAAAAAATTTAGAGATTTCTTGTGAGTGAAACATTTAAAAAATCCTTTTTAAGTAATTTTTCTGTTAAGATTTTATCAGTGTGTAGCATTGTGGCAGAAAAGAAAATTTCATTAATAATAAAAATAAATTTACTTAAAATAGAACAAAATTCATATAATATTTTTTACTGATTCTAAAATGCTTTCATTTCAAGATGTTTAAAAATCAATTATGCTGAAAATAATGAATTATGTTGCTTATAACAGTATTCTAGAAAAATCAATTCATATATTATTTGATTAACAGGATTTTTATTTCTCATTGATATTTTATCAAGCAGATACAGGGGTTGGACAAAAATATGGAAACACCTTGTGAAATGCATGTTTGAAAAGAAAGATTGATTCTAGTGAAATATGTAGGTGGCGTTGGCGTTCTCGCCAACTGACATCATCTATACAACATCGTAAATGCGCAGCGCAGTTCAGTCTTTGCCAGGGCACTGTCCTGCGAAGTTGACATTGCATCATTTCAGAGCTAACAGAACATGGGCAAGAGGGAACGTGATTTTGAACGTGGGCAAGTTGTTGGAACTCGTATGGTTGGTGCTTCTGTAACCAAGGTAGCTGAGGTGTTTAGTGTTGCAAGAGGTAATGTATTGAAGATTTATTCTGCATACTTAAAATACGGAAAAACAACATCCACTAAATCACATCGTGGACGAAAATGTGTGCTGAGTAATTGTGACAGACGATCATTAAGGAGAATTGCGGCGAAAAACAAGATCACCACAGCTGCTAAAGTTGCTGCTGAAATGAATGTCGTGCTCACAAACCCTGCGAGTGCTAAAACAATAAGAAGGGAGCTCCACAAGCAGGGTATTACTGGCCAAGCTGCAATTCGAAAACCATTCATCAGTGATGATAATGCCCGTAACAGGAAAAAGTGGTGTTTAAGTCTGGACTATAGAACAGTGGAAGAAAGTAATATGGTTGGATGGGTCTGCTTTCACATTGTATCCCACTTCTGGCCGATTTGATGTCTTTAGAATGCCATCGCAAGTCTGTAATAGAGACTGCTTGTTGCCAAGAGTGAAACATGACGGGGGTTCTGTGATGGTTTGGGCAGCCACATCGTGTCTTTCTGTGGGCCCCATGCTAACTCTGTCAGGCCACATTACTGCCGAGACTTAGGTGAACATTTTGGTCGATCAAGTTCATCTCATGGTACAAACTTTGTTCCCCAATGGTGATGGTGTCTTCCTAGACGACATAGCCCCTGTTCACACAGCTCACGTTGTCCAAGACTGGTTTTCGGAGCACGAGGATGAATTGTCACATCTCCCCAGGCCACCACAGTCACCAGACCTCAGTATTATTGAGCCTTTGTGGTCTACATTGGAAAGGATAGTCTGTGGTCGCTATCCACTGCCAACATCATTATCTGAACTTGCCACCATTTCGAAGGAAGAATGGCACCAGATTCCTTTGATAAGTATACAGGAACTGTATCTATCCATTCCGGGAAGACTGCAAGCTGTTTTGAATGCCAACGGGTTTCCTACACCATATTAGATAAAGAAACATGGTTATTTTTAGGTGTTTCCATATTTTTGTCCAACCCCTGTATTAGTATTTGTAATTGTTTTTAGAATATAGAATTAGTAAAACATTTATATTGCTTAAGCTGAAAAATCATTAGATTAATTCTTTGTTAATGCAGCTTCTATAACATTTCATAAATATATGCTTTGAACCATGACTGAGTAAAGCTACATGGCTTTCAAAGATGACAGATTTTTGACACTTAAGTTCTTATTATTGTTTTTGATGTGACATTGACATTATCTTGCACAGTATCCTTTGTCACATGATCAAAAATAGTTTCTTTGGTGATTGCTATGTTCAGCAATGGTGTCTCTCTAACTCTAAAAAACACTTGCAATACTTTATGTGTACAGCTATAGAAATCTTGAGGTTTGTTTATATCACACATAGTTTCTGTAATGGTACTTATGATCGGCAATTGGGGCTCTCTAACAACTTTAAAAAGTACGTATATTTTCTCTCTATAGCTATGAAATTGAAAGAATACATTTAGCAACGGAACAGCTGTGATCTTACTTAAATTTAAATGTTATCTAAGGAAAACTTAAGATCTTCAATCCATATCCATAAATGATGCTTTATTAAATTACTTATTATTTATTTATTTTGGTCTCACAAAGGTGCTGTCTTAATAATCTCAAAGAACTATTACAAGATAATTAAAATTGTAAAAATTACAAAATTATTTTGCTTGTGTTATAATTTTTACATTGGAAGTTATTAATTAAATGTAGTATATTAAACTTTGAAAAATAAGTTTCACATTAACAACTTTAGTACTCATTAGAGTTCAAAAGTTACCACTATATTCGAGGATATCGCCGGTGCTTTCTGAAGCTGAAAATTACAAAAATTTGAGGAATAGGTGAATTTTTAGAAATTTAAAGTTACAGACATCTGTTTCACATGTCTGTGTGAAATTTCAAGCCAGCCAGTTAAATAGTATGGATTTGCAAGCATAGTTAACATAAAAAATTTTGTTTTGCAGGGCCATTACATTCAGAGTATCAGTACTTAGACAAGTAATTATCTGTACTTAGAACTATAATATCCTTGTGGATAAATAACCTTGTTCAAAACTGTACATTTTGTTTAAAAGTAATTTCTAGAAAATTAACTCTCATGTTCCAAACAGGTTTTCATGCTGAGGAACCTCAATCTATATTTCATGAGGTCTCTTGGAAATTTCTTTCACAGGAACTAGAGTTTTTACATTTAGCATAGGCTGCTGGTAATAAGGCAACGTTTCTAATAATTGACATTGCACAGGGTTCTCACACATTCCTTGATCTTAAAATAGGGCCTTTATGAGGCTGTTTTTTTAAATAAAGGCCTTTTCAAGACTAAAAAACTTTTAAGGCTCATAGTTATAAATGTGTTCTACTGCAACTTATTAATTCCTTTAAAATACATCTTTCCTGCATTCCTTTTAAAATTTTACTGTCCTTTTTGTCTTATTATATCTAAATAATATGCTGTTCCTTCCTGAATCTTAGGGACTCATAAGATAAACTATATTTGAAATCTGATTTTCTGGATCCTTTTCAATGAAATGAAAAAATAGTGAAAACACTTGCAAGTTTAACATAGAAACATAAAGTCAGAACCTGATCATAGGTGGTCGGTGCCCCGAGGTAAGAGGTTATTTTGGGGCCCCTATACTATCACGAGCATCTTAACTTATTTTTGTTTGCTGTTGCATTTTCCCCGACATAAAAATAAAACATTTTTAAAGAATACTAAAATTGAATTAAAAATTACCTATTTATTTATACTTATTTAGAACACGACTGTATTTAAAAGTGAATTTAATATTTTTTTAGTCCGTTTGTATTATTAGCGCATGGGTGTACACATTCCAGGAATGGCAATTACGAGGCATGGGAGCAAAGTTTCTCACTCCAAAAAATTTTCTTGATACACCAAAAAGCTTGAAATTTTCTTTCCTTCATCACGAAATAAAAAATGTTAACTAATGGATATTTTGTGATAAGCATATATAAGGCCATACAATACGTTTTCAAAAACTCCCAACTTCTTGTTTATTGATCCATGAGTCTTAAAGACCATTGAATTAGAACAGAAAATAAATCTCTAAGCCCATTTAATGTTAAAAATTATGCTATAGATATTACAAAGGAAATTTAGTTGCAAAAAATTTATCATTGCAGCATGTATGAATATGTAATAAATCATGGTAACAATAAATCGGGAGATTTGATTTGGGGGCCCTTATTTTTCCGGGGCCCCGGGCTATTGCCCCGCATGCCCGTGTGATAATCAGGCTCTGCATAAAGTGGGTTTTTAGATATACCTAAGATCCTGATAATTTGAAAAAAAGTTCAAATATGCATGCACTATCTAATCTATTTAAATATTTAAGCCCATCTATAAATCTTCAATTATATACATTTTATTTTTTTAATGAGTGTGGCACTGGACCCCAGTTTACTCAGTAGGGAATTCAGTTTTGGCACTTTGCCAGGCAGATTACAAGATTCAATTTTGACAATCGTAACACATGCTTCAAGTTAGACCTTAGTTTAGTTTTTGTGCTATAGCAAGCCTACAAGAGAGACATCTGCCTGCAAGTGGGGTGTGCCTCAATCAGAAGACTTTTTAAAGGCTTCTAACACATATTCAAGATACATCTGGAGAAAACCGACAAAACTGCAGACCATTAAATCGACAGCCATATGACAGGCCCGAATGCAGAACATTCACCTCTTCATTGATTATAATTTAAATTTTTTTAAAAATTAATTTTTGTTTTAGTGTAAAATGCATATTATTTTGGTTTATTTTAAAAATAATAAAAGTTTAAAGTATTTAGCAAGTCACATTTATAAATTGTTTTTGATATTATTACACCTTTAATATTAGGCTGTAACGAAAGTTTCCCGCCAACGCAAACATCGTCAGCACACAGTCCTTGTTGGCGTATTTGCTCATATTTTGTCAAACGATTTTTGGCATCTGAAAGAAAGAGGCTTACTTTATAAAACTGTATTGTGAAATCTGTAAAAAATATAGTTATCATTAAGCATAAGGTGTCTCAAATGAAACTATCACTCTAGAGGATTAGAACCATCATTTACTTCCAGTTGTGTTGCAAAAAGTCAGCTACATAATATCAACGAATTATGAGTGCAGCTTTAAGTACTATTGTTGTATCATGTGACACTGTGCATGTTTGGTACCGAAAGTTCAAAAACAGTTATCTAAGGAGTTAGAAGTTAGTTTTTCAGGCAGGTATGGCGGAAAACTTTCGTTACAACCTGATAGTTCCCTAAAATGCTGAAAAGCACCACAGCTACATGTTGAAACGTAGAATATATATTAGAAGTTATTGGAGTAGGATTTATATAGAAAAAATATGTACATTATAGAGATAGGCTTCTTGAATCGCACATTTTTGTAGAAAAATATTTTTTTATAAGATCTTAAGCTAAGACTTCTAAAAGGGGTTGTAACCCCCACTTTGAAACTTCTGTATATTCCCATTATTTTCCTTCCAACTAACGTATATGGCATAATATACCTGGTAAACTTTGCATGGCAATTTTTTAAAATTGTATTTGAGAAAAGAAATATTACTACTGTATCTGTTAGTTTTACTGTGTATTTATCAGTTTGAAATACTACTTGAGACCTGTGTAAAGTAAAGCTGAAAATTAATTTTGATGAAATATCACATGCATTATGAAACATTTATAAATTATTGAAATAGATTAAAATAAAGACTTTTCAAGTTGACTATGTACAAATTAGTATATTAAACCTCTTGCTGTGTAATTTATTTATCAAAATAGGTAAAATGTTGCGTATTTTTTAATTACACATATTTCATATTGCGCAAAATAATATTTAGGGTTAAACTATGTAAAATTTTTTCATAAACCTTTTTTAAATGTAGAGTTATAGCATAAAAAATGGTTGTCAGGAAATTAAAATTCAAGAATAATTATATGAAAATGAAATTCTGGAAATTGGTCTTGGTTAAATTATGATTTACTTTATGAAATATAAAGGTATATATACTAATGAAAATCTGCAAAATATTACAGAATTTTACTAGAAATGAAGTTGATTACAATGAAACTCATTGTCAAAATGTCAGCAGTAACAAAGTTTTAACTAGACACAAGATGCATCCTGTGGTACATATTTGAGCCTTCAAAAGAGTGAGTGAAATGCTTATTAAAGAAGCACGTAAACTTCATAGAAATATGAAAAACTATCACCATCTGTTAACCCAGATCTGAATCAACAATAAACATTGCAGAAAAGCTGAAATGAACAACTGAATGGGAAAAAAGCAGGTTGCAAATGATTCCAACCTGCTGATCCCATTCAGTTGTGATGAACAACTGAATGGCGAAAATAGATGGAAAAAATAAGTTCTCCTGGAAATTGCAGGTTGAGCAAATTTTGCTACTTTTACATTTCCTGTGCAAATATCGGGCTGCACAGTGAGAGGGTTAATAGTATTATCTATTTTAAAATGTCTAAGCATTTTTTTATTGCTAGCATTTTATTTAAAATTTACATTAATACTGCAATGACTTTCAATATGAAAATTACTGTCATTTATTTATATTATTTGAAGTGTTTTGTTTTGTATAGTAATCCATCAATATTTAGCATAATACTTTAAATAATTTATTTCAGATCTGATTTTGTTACTGTTCGTGGAACATTAAAATTAATTGCTTGTACTCCATATTTAAATGAACATTACCGTGATCATTGGGAAATTTGTGCTTCAAAGTTTAAAGGAACAATATACTTAAGTGCCATTGAAAGTGATGCTGACATTGAAGAAGATAAAAATATGACTCGCAGACAAGCAATGTTGCAAGCCTGGGGTTACAAATTTGAGCAATATGTAACTACAAGTATGTATTAAAATACTGAAATAAAAAGAATGTAAAACAGTATTTTTTTGTATTTATTAATACTCCTATATTTGAATGGGTCTTCAATTGAATCAAACTTTTCATAAAAATAAGGAAATAGCCTTTTAAATATAAGCTTTACACCATTTACAATTTTTAGGAAAAAAATAAGGAAGTAAAAATAAAATTAATACTGTACATGATTTCAATCAAATAACTTTGTATTAAAAAGTTAAAAAAAAAAAAAAAAAAAAAGCTTTAAAAACACTCTTTTCCGTAAGTAGAGTGGTATGCTGTTTCCTCAGATTATAACAGTTTAATTTAAACAAATTGGCTACAGATCAGGGAAAGGTGAGGAAATTTTATCATTTTGTAAAAACCAGGGAGTTTCGTAAAAATACCCAAAAATCAGGGATTTTTTTTTTTTTACAGCAAAATGACCATGTTTTATTGCCAAACAGGCCAATCTCCTGCTTTTTGGATAGTTTGATGTCCTAATGATGCAGACATATAGTTTCTTCCTAGTCCTAAAAAATTAACCACATTCATGTGCGGTTCCATAATGAAGAAATAGAATTTGTTCATTCCTTCGCAAGGGTCTAAATTTCTAAATGTGACTAAATCCTATAATGGGATCATTACAAACATAATGATTAAAACTTGATTTTTGCATAAAAATGCACAACTTCTGCTACTCTGTAAAATTTTAAATGGTTAATGAAAAACTTGTGCTGATCTAAAGAAATATTGAGATTTAACCTATTTCGTGTTTGAAAATTCTACTGTTTCTAAGTTTTCACAAATTTTATAATTGTAATTCATGGTTTTTTGTGGATTTAAAACTATGAATATAGACTGGTATAAAAGAAACTATTCATTTTAAAACATCATAATTTAGCTCATTGAATAGTATGCATACAATATAAAGGTTGAAAAATGTATTTTGTGGTGTAAAGAAGTAATTACTTTAACAGGATGGCTACAGATTAAGGAGCAGTCATGGAACTAGCCATTTTTGCCTTAACAACGCGACCGTTTCGTCACAAAACAGACCAATCATAGGCAGGAGTAGCTGTCAAAGTTTGCTTGAAAGCAGGACTTCACCCAGTGGTTATTTATACCCTCTTACAGAAAAGGGGACATAGTAGATGTAGCATTTCTCAGTCTTGTTCCCCACCCCCCTCCCCTCAACCTCGCTTACCAATGTTCAACTAAATTTTGCTTTTAAGCTTATGAAAGTAAACCAATATTTAATGACTATTGTGAAATTTTTTCAATTTATTTTCCTTGTTGGATAAATATGTCACACAAGTACAATTCATACATGGAAGAAAATAATTAGTGTATAATTAGTTATAGAAAAGAAATGAAAATAGTCAAAGAAATAAGGGAAAGATCAGGAAATTTTTTTCTTACTTTCTGTAGCCACCCTGTCTAAGATTTGTCAAGTACAAAAATTTGAGTTTTCATAGTTATTATTAGGATACAAGTTATTATTATATATCTTAAATATTAATTCATAGATCAACAAAGTTCAGTGTGCTTGCATTCATTTAAGCAAATTTCATTTTATTTAAACTTTGAGATTAACTGTACAAAATAATATCTTCAATGAAACAGTATCTATATTGTGTTTATTGTATTAGAAGGCTTTATTCTAAAAGCTTTGCTACGAGTAAAACTTCTATTTTTAGGTTTCAATATATATATTTTTAAACTATGCATTATCTCTTAACCAGCAGTACTTGAAGCTTAAGAACAGGGTTTGATGATATTTACCATAATTTGTAGTCTTTCAAAAAACACAGTTTACTTTTTTTTAGACCTTTGAAAAATTCATTAGCTTGACTGTCATTTTTTTTGAAAATTTATCTGCTAATTTTGTACTGTTCAAGATGTGAAAGTATTGCAGGTATGTCAGTCAACTATTTTCATATATAGTGACCTCTCATTTATACGACTTTGAAGGGACTGTAGAACAAAGTTGTATAACTGAGAGACCAAGTTTAAATTTTATATGAATTAAATATTTCATCTATATCAAAAAATGATAATTTTTCACTACAAGGAACATATTTTAACAATCTAAAATTTATTAAAAAATAAAACAAAATAATTTTAAAAAGTTTATAAAATACAAAGTTGTAGTTCACTTACCTCTATGTTTATTTTAAGATTTATTGATCTAATTTTTTTTCAAAAAATGAAGTGACATTAGTTTGTAGTTGACAAAAAGAGAATGTCTTTTTCTACATCTGATACAGCTTTTAAGCTGTTTTGGGAATAACAATTTTGATGGATATAAAGTCACAGACACAAGGAAATTTCATACAAGCATCCCGTCATAGATTTCATCATTAATAATACAGGAATACTTTAACAATAGTGAATGGATAAAGGTCATAAAACATGCATAGTTTGTACTTTTGACTATAAAATAAATGCTGGAGCGAGAAGTGTAAAGTCCCTTGACTCTTTTAAAGCAGACTAATAAATGAGAGAAGAGTTGTATAAGTGAGACAAGTTTAGCATGATTTTCCTTTAAGCATCGACAGAACCAAGTGAATTTGACATATAACCAAGAGAGTTATGTAAGTGAGATGTCAATGTAATAGTTTTTATGTAATTGGGTAAATAAAAGAATATTATGAACCCTTTAATGTGTATTGGGATATGTATTATCCCACTTAATTTTAGTATGATCACTATCTTTTAATAATCTAAATACACAGCATAATTAATATTCGTTTCATCAGTAATAGATCTGATTTTTACAAAACATTAAAGCCCAGAAAATACAGGGTTCATACTCATTTTTCAAAATGAAATTTAAGGAATATTTAAGGAGCACAATTTTTTTTTAAGGAGTCTACATTTTTCTGGACTATCAATGGAATTATTTGTAATAATCATCAGCTCCCCACAAAAAACTGAAACAGTAAAGTTTGCAATACAAGAAATCTTTAAAAGGAAAATTTATACATAAGCAGTGATCGATCTAGGATTTTTTCAGAAGAGTAAAAATACTCCTTAACCTTTTTGGAGAGAGTATTTTCTTTTCCAAAGGAGTAATTAAAGCAACGAACAATTATGCTATATATTCAAATACATAATTAAATTGCATTTGACGCATAAATAATAACTGATTATACCTCTAGGTACATAAATGTCAGTTCAACAAAAACTAGTGCAATAATTTGGATTTTTTAAATTTAAAATCAGCAATAATTATTTATCAAAATATACCTAATTTTATATGGAAAAGACATGCGTAAAAATACGCATTCCGAAATTTTTAAGGCGTATTCTGAATTTCTAAAGCCTGAAATATGCATCTAGAGGCGCTATCACGATCACTGTACATAAGTATCACTGTGCATTTCAAACATTTTAACAAAAATTTTAATCCAAACTGAATATAGAAAAATATAGATTTTTGAAGTCTTCAAAAATAAAAAAACCAGATAAAGAATCTTAAAATGAAAGACAAATATTAAACTTCAGGCCATTTTTATTCTGTTATTACATAGATTTCTGCAAGTAACAACTCTAAATTGGTTAAAGGAGTATAAATTTACGAAAGGGCTTTACTTCTACAGTTCATAAAGCATATCTTTAATTCTCATTGGATGGCTCAGATTTAATGTTTTCTCTCGCTTTTCCAATAATTTATGTGTAGGTCGCAGATGTTACGCATTTTGTTAATCGCAGTTGCTTTGTGAATGCAAAATTAAAGAGTTTTGAAGGAGTCCCACATAATATTAAGGAGTTTTAAGTGCCCTAAATTTTGTAAAATTAATTTCAAGGAGCATATGACTCTGAAAATACTGTTTGAATCATATAGCTTCTAGATGAATTCAAAAATTGATCTATTCTTCATAAAATGAATGTCTAAAATAAATTTTTAATTCCAAGCATCTAGAAAAGCAAGAGGTTACAATAAAAATCATTGCTCTCCAAGATATTCAGATATTAAAATCCTAAGCTAAATTAAGAAGTTATGGAAATATTTTTTTCCCTATTTTATTTTAGGGGATATTGATGGGAAATGTGATATAGACTCAAGAACATTTCAATTAGAAGAGTACTGTGTTGTACTGAAAAGTATTTTAGAAAACTTCTCTTTATTGTATACAGCTGAAATAGATGCTGCAATACCTCATAGGTATCCAGGACCTGGATCTGGAAATACTGCTTGTTATACAGAGCTTAAAACTTCAAGAGTGTTTACAACTGATTCACAGAAATACTTTTTTAACAGGTATAAATTTAATACTAAAAATATTTTGAAAAATTTTATTTCTTAATAGCTGTTTTAAAAGATGTATATTTTGCAACATCCATACAAAGGAATTTAAGGAAAAAGTGTCATTTGTCAAGGAATTTAAGGAAAAGTTAATGCAAGTTAAATTTTTTAATATGTATAATCAAAACATTTATTATTCCATGGACAATTAAAACATTTATTATTCCACAGATAATTAGAATTTTGTATCTGCTGAGTGGATGCTACATTGATTCGTTAGTTATTTCTTTTTACTGTATATGTATATATATGAAATTTTTATATAATTTTTAATATTAAATAAAAACTTGAATATATATATATATATATATATAGCAAGGACTGGGTGGAAGCAAGTTAATAAAAATCTACCTCCCCAAGTTTTTATTTAATATTAAAAATTATATAAAAATTTCATTCTTGCATCTCCTCTTTCATCACTCCTCTGCAGAATCCATTGGCACATCCACACATCTCTACAAAAAAATTTTGTTCCTCCTCCAGAAATTTTTTTTCTGCATTTGCCACTGGCTGGATCTGACCTTCATTCAACAATAGATAACACATGACTTTTTTCTGTCCACAAAGCACCAGGCTATCGATGTTCACACATTTATCTCTCCCCAAATTTAGAAAACGGGTTAACAATAGGATGTTTTTGCATATACCATTTCTTCTTTCCTACCGTTCTTAACGCTAACCCTATCTGCCATTCGGAGTTACGAATCAATCTTAAAACTTACTTTTTAAGAGAGCATGCGCTTATTGTCCAATGGCATTTAACGTTAGTGTTACCATGAGTGAAACCGTTATGCAAAAACTCCCTACTACAGGGTGGCTACAAGATCTGAGAAAAAAAATTCCCCCGATTCTATTACTTATCACAAAAACAGTTAATTTTTGTTTGCATGAATAGCAATGAATATATTCAAAGAGCACATACATGTATTAGTTACAAAAATGAAAAATGTCTGCTTATTGGACACTTCCATATAAAGTTCAAATTGCTTAAACAGAAAGTAGCAATGAATGAAACTAATCATTCAAGTAAGACCTTCCAAAAAATGCCAGAATGAAAATTTTTGATTTGGAGAGTATTCATGTTAAATTTAGAAATAAAATTGTCTATCGTTCATATTTACAGGACATACATAAAACTGGCGATCGATTTGGTTTTAATTATTAAAATACCTGATAGCCTACAAAGAGAACATGATTCTTTATCAAAATCTTTTAAGATTTTTCTACAGAAAATTAAAGTATATTAGTCCCCACAAAATTTCTCAAAATCTTAATACAGTGGACTCGATTAATCAGGATGAGATGATTATCCAGAACGTCATAGCCAAAAATGTAAACCTTAAACCAATATACAATATAAACTTGCTCTTTAACTTAGTAGAGAAGGATTCGAGAACGCTTCTTTCTTTTCTTTTTTGCATTATTTTTGAGAACAGTTATAGAAGTAGTTTTTCATGTTGATTGTGCAGAGACATTAGTAAAAAGCACCCCAGTTAAGAAATCATGAGGATCAATTTTTCATCAAATTTTACCAGATTAAATTTTCAGAAAAAAAATTTTTAGTGTGTCGTCACTTATTTAAAAAAAAAAAAAACAAAAAAAAACAAGGAATTTTGAAGAATGCTCAAAAAGAGATGAAGAAAATCTTGTATAAAGCATCAAAAATGAACTCGCGATGATGAATTAAAATTCTTTAAAGAGTAAATGAGAAAAAAAAAAGACATATTTCATTCTATACAAAACAGTGAAATAAACTACATTTGCTCTTGCATTGTACTAATTGTAAATCTAAATAACATTCAACTTTATATTCATTCTCTTTATTTCTCATTAATTCAATAATTAATGTGCTATTGTATGATAATTCAACATTGTATATAATTTTTTTAAAAATTTTCATCAATTTTGCAAAGTCTGATTATTTGGGATATTTGCTTATCTGGGACGAGATTTTTCCAAATTGCTGTATAGAATATGAAAGCAAAAAACATAAATTCAAATAAATTAGTAAACTTTGATATTTAGTATGCGTTGTTAAAAAAAATCACTGACTTGAGTATTTTGATATCGATAAATCAATTAAATCGAACAAATTTTTAAAAATATATCATTATTGCTTAGCAATAGCGAAAATGATTTTATAGCGTATGCTGTTGCTAAGAAATGCTGAAGTAAATTTTGAATTTCCCTGATTTAGGAGTCATTTTTACAGAATTCCCTGATATTTCCCGGAGTTTGCAAAATCCCCTGATAATTCCATGATTTCCAGGTTCTGTAGCCACCCTGTACTACACACACAAACACAAACTGGAAGGCACTGCTTGGTTGACATGTAAACCAAACCTGTCTTTTTTATATATAAGGCCTCTTGCTTGGTTTAAGTTTTTTCAGTCATCCCCCAAAAGAATAAATAACTAAAAATTCTTTTTCAACAAGCATTATGTAAATAAATTGATTTCTTGCTCTTATGTACACTAAAACTACATTAACCCTTTCAGACCTGATTAAATAATTTTTTTGGAACTAAGTATTTTTTCTTTTGATAATAGATTTAATTTGTAAATAAAAAATAAAATAAAAAATCCCGATTAATTTTTTTGAGAAAAATTGGTTTTTCTTTATGTGCACAAATTAAAATATCCATTCTGTGTAGGTAGTTTTTGTATCCCCAATTGCTGACAGAGAGTCTGAAAGAGGTAAACTGTACATTTCCCTATACTTTTGGAAAACGGGTGTGCACACTCACTTGCCAACAACAAACTGATCTTTGCACATACTTTCTCAGAGTTATTTTTTAGTACAAAATAAATAAATACAAATTTAACATAGTTTGTGCTCTGAAAATGCAAAAAAAAAAAAAAAAAAAAAAAAAAGGAAGAGAGTCACTCAATTATAAAAGGTCACACAGTTTCAGTGATAAATATGCCATTTCTGACCCCATATTTTTAACTTCCTAGTTTCAAATAAAAATGAAATTACTTTCATGACTTAGTGGCATAATGGAAAATCCTGGAGTCCTACAGCATAAAGTTTCTATAAGGCCATTGATTAAAATATACAGACATTTCTTGGCACTGGAGGTATCTTCTGTTACATTTGCAGGGGGTTTCCAAATGCTGTGAATTCCGTTGATCCTGTGAACCGTTCCAACTCCTTAACACACAGTGGTTTCATCATCAAACCATCAAATTCTACCAATTTAACCGTTGGTGAAAAAACATATTGAGTAGTCAAATTTTCTATCTCTGTTTCTCAAACAATAGTTTCTCCAACAATTCCTGAAAATGCTTAAAGATGCCAAAGACTTGTGAATTGATCATTTCTTTAAAGGTATATTTTGGTAAAAATTAAAATTGTTTATAAAATCAATGTTGGAAATTTATTCACCATCACTGGGACATCTGCAAAATCTAGAACAGGATTTCTACAGATTTGACAGCTTTTGCTTCCCTGACTTTATCTAGCATGCTTTCCCGAATTTTGAGTTTCTATTTTTAACCTTACATCCTATAGTTAATAATTCTTTTACATTTTGACCCCTTTTTTTTTTTTTTTAGAAATAATAATAATAAAATTAATATATACAAAAATCTTATTTGACATCACTGGTTTCTAACAAAAACCATGTTTGATAATAATTTAGGATAAAATTAAGCATATTTCAACTGCACAAGATAGGCTCACAAAGAACACACATTTTAAAATTATTTATAGGGTTGAATGAGAAAATGAAAATAAAACAATTTCTATACTTAGGTTCAAACAGCAAATATTTTCTTGATTTTACTGCAAAATTCAATTTTTCTTGCATTTCCCTGACATTTCTTCAATTTCTGCTAATTTCCCTGACTTTTTTCCCAAATCCCTGACCAAAACTCATTTCCCTGATATTCGCTGACTTTCCAGGTCTGTAGAAACCCTGTAGAAGAATGGAATGAAGACATTTGCCCTTCAAAGGGAAAAGAATTAGGAGCTGGGAGCAGCAAAATTTTAACTGTTAGAAAATTAAATATAGATAAGGGCCACCCTTTTGCACCTAATACAGATGATTTTTTTTCTTTTTATATGGGAAAAGTCAGCTAGCTTTTACTAATTTACATGCTTTGTATTATTTATGTGAATTTGAATTTACAGAGATAAATACATGCTCATTCTACTTCATGTAAATTATTTCTTTTAATTAATCATCGTCATGTTTTTGTTCATTACATTATTTTTTCTAAGAAATGAATTTAAAACATTCATTTAGATGCAAACTGCCAACTTGGTGGGCGCAGTCATATTTAACTGGAATACCAGAGATATTGTGTGGTTTTAGAGATGATGATGGTATTGTGAAAGAAATAAAATTTTTTTCAGTCAGTAAATTACCTGAAAATGCATGGGTAAGTGGATATAATGATAAAATTATTACATGATCCAGATTTTGCTTTATTAAAAATGAAATATGTTAAATTTTAATCTCTCTGCAATTTAAAGCAAATGTGTAAGAATAAACCCTGCAGTCATAGCATTGTAAACAGTCTCTTACATCTTTAATTTAAAAATTATCAGGATCTAATCCAACATTGACAAATACAAATTGCCTGTTTAATGCTCAAGGCACTATCAAAATGAAAAGTTATAAGTAAATCAAAGAGGAAATAAGTAGTACACTGCTAGGAAGAATATTCAGCAATGCACGTGTGTCACAAATCAAAACAATTTTGTTTTTAATAAACTGAACAAATTTAAGTTTACTAACTTCTTAAATGGTTGCCATGATACATTTCATTTATTATGGTTTCCTTAATATTGAAAATAACTAATTAAGAAATACTGTGAGCATTTTCCCCTATGTACTAGAGGCTGTATTTCTTTTGTATATTGCAGTTATAATACAAAAAATATTGACATATTAACTTACTATAATGGCCAACACTTTTCACACAGGATATATTTAAAAAATAAATACTCATTATGCTTTAATTCCTACAAATTTTTCATAAGCATATTTCATTATTAAATGATTCAAGAATACTCACACAAGTCATCTGAATTAGATATTGTCCAAGATAATAGTTATTTATTTGTACACAAAAATATATTAGCTGTGTAAAAATATACACTGTCAATTTAAGTAAAATGATTTTTCTTTTTTGAAAGGGATGGTCAACAGAAGCATGCTTGAGCTTTTGTCTTAAGTTCTTAAAATTTTTGAAAAAGACTGTAATTGAAGATGACCCAAAGTATGTAATATTTTTTATATAAACATTAATCTATTTCACTAGACTAGTACTTTATGAATGTAGTTTTGCTCCAGCTCTAATTCAGAAAATAAAATGATGTGCAATTTTTTAATTAAAGGATAGTTTGTAATAACTTTAGAATTTAATATTTACAAATTAGGTTTTAAGGAAACTTTTTTGTCCATCTATAAATCACTCTAGTACGGACTTAAAAATGTGTAGTTAAGATTACTTTGATCTTAAGATATTTTCCAGAAATATCTTAAGATCAAAATGCAAAGTAAATTTTATTTACCATGAAACCAAAGATCCTTCATGTAAAGAGTTTTAATTATAAAAACTTTCAATGTATTTTTAAACTTAAAATTAGTTAATTGAAATCATCAACATTTTAAGCTTATATTGCAATTTACTTTATTTTTTTAAAATAGAACATAATCAAAATTTTATTTTCTAGAAAATGATTTTTTTTTTTTTTTTTTTTTTTTTTGTGTGTGTGTGTGTATGTTAAATATAACTTTTGTTGTTGTATCAGAGAAATATACTGTATTTTTAATTTTTCATGCATATGTATACACAGCAAAATTGCATGTTTTACATTAGCCTTTGATCTCTTTCAGTGTTGTTTATAGGTTTATCTACAAGGGTGGAGACATAATTTACTGCTCTAAAACAAATAATACTAATCCAAGGTACCAAGTGATTCCTGATTGGTATATAAAAGGAGTAAAAAAATACGAAATGAATCAATCTTAAATATAAATTTTATATTATTTCTCTTTATATATGCATTGTTAAGGAATAGTAATATTGTATAGTGCAATATATAGCTTTTATTGACTATACTTTTTATTGTCTCAAGCAGATGACATATACATATGTGTTTTTGCAAATATGTGTTTATGCAAATTTAAAATAAATATGATTACACTATATGTTCATTAGTGTTCTAATTTTAATTATTTTTGAGGTATGTATTATTAAAATGTTTTTATTTTTGCAGAATGAATTGATATTATTACTTTTAAAAAATCATAAAATTTGCAGCAGTATATGTATACAGGGTAATTATAATTAAAGTTCAAGCTTCAAAACGCTGTTAAAAAAAAAAAAAAAAAAAAAAGAATCACTGATCAGAATGACCATATTTGAGCGGAATATTATTGAAGAATGGGCAAAGCATATGGCATAAGAAAAAATAATTCTGAATTTTTGCAGTGCCATCTGTTGCTAATTCAAATTTGGAACTACATTTTTTCTTTTGCCATATGCTTTCCCCCCTTCTTCAATAATATTCCATTCAAATTTGATGTCTTACTGATTGGTGGTTCTTTTTTAATAAGTGTTCTGAAACTTTAATCACCCTGTATATTAAGTATTAACGTAACATTAAGGGAAAAGAAACTTGAAAGGGAAAAGAAATTGTCAATCAATATTTAGGTAAGTTAGGTAATAAGAACTGTAGGGACTAATGATAGGTAATGGATTGAATATACTGAGGTCATTTTCATCCACATCTTAAATTTCATTGGCTAGGAAGATACATTACTGTGTTACTGATAAGGTTCATTTGTGTAGTTTAATTTATTTACTTTAAGGTTGTCAGTTTAATATTTTTTTTAAGTTACTTGTCAAATTTTGTTGATATGAATTTTTGTATCACATTACTAAGTTCAAACTAAGTAATCAGCAATGCATTCACTTTTTAGATGTAGTAACTAACATTAAACAAGTAATATATTGAAGTTAAGTTAAATTTTCAGATTCAGACTCAAAGACAAGGATTTACGCTTAACTTTGTAAAGTGCAAGATATGAGAATAATCAAACTTATAGTTACTGGCAGAAATAATACAAAACTATCAAAAACTAAAATATGTATAGTAAAGTTAGAAATCTAATGTTTTAAACATATAAATTAGATTTATCACTTTCTACAATATGTAAAATTTTGCAGTGTAGATTTTACATAAAAAAATTATTATACATATTTATACATTCTTCAAATAACTCTTGGTAGTATGTTTCTCATAGCAGCTACTTCATCTTTATTTAAAGGTTTTAAATTAAATTTAAAATCAGTTTCTCCTTCCAAATTTTTAATATTTTCCACCTTTGGCTTGAGTTCATCTCTCAGTCTATTGATTTCTTCATTAACTAAAGTTTCATCTGTAATTAAGATAAATGAAATTGTATCTCCATTTCGTAAATTTAAATAAAAAGCTCAAAATATATTAATATATAAAGAAATAATACAAACATTAGAACAAACTTGTAAGTTTATAAAGTGAAAGATAAAAACTCATAAATATTGATAGAAACTGTCATCATATTGTTTAAGTCACTCTTGTGAATAAAATCTCACAATGCATGTTAATAATTTTTTATTAACTGTTTTGTGACTTTCTGTCTGAAGATGTCTTATTAGGAAAGAGCTGAAAAAAAAAGGGTATTATTCTACAGGATGAGAGTTGTGTCAAAAAGTTTAAATTTAGGGGGAAAAAAAATTACATACAAAAAAGTTTTCCCAATGTCGTAATTTTTGTACCCTTTTAGATTACTACATTATATCGTGATAAATAATGCTTTCTTGCAATCTATAGTCAAGTTTTTCAGAAATAAGAAGGAATGTATATGAAATATCTGAAAGCAAGCAATAGAAACTAATAGAACTGATGTAAACCCATAAGACTCAACATAGTATCAAAAAAGAAAATTGAAGAGTATTCAGAGAGCTACCAGAAACATGTGGAAAGTTAAATAGTCATCTCAGAGCTCAAATAGGTGAAAATTTTCAGATTCAAATTTAAATGAGCCAATCTAAAAAAAAAATTAGTTGGGTTTTCTTTTTTCCTCAGTAGATATATTTTGTTTTTTCCTTATTTAGTGAGCTTCAATTTCCCAGCTGCCTTCACCAATGCAATAAACGCTTCTCCTAGCTTAGCTGCAGATCTTGATGTTATATATAATCAACAGCATATGCAAGAAAATGTACTGATTTATTAAATATAGTACCTTTTGTATTAATACCAGCATCTCTTATAACTTTCTCCAATGCAAAATTAGAAAGGAGGCATGCAAGTGAATTCCCAAACCTTACTCCATTATAAATCTCAAAAGTATTAGATATCTCTCATGGCACTTGCACCACAGAGAATGTCTCGGTAATTGTGAACTTCACAACCTTAATTAACTGTACTGGAACATTAAATTCCAGTAAGGTTTTTAGTAACCCAACTCTATCATTAGCCACCCTGAAGTCCACAAACAAATGGTGCATTTTTGATTTCATACTTTCTACACTTCTCCAGAGTTTGTCTCAGATCTGATCAACTGTAGATCGTCCTCTCCTGAAACTACACTGATAGTCCACAGTCTGCATTATAGGAGACAGGCGATTAAATAAAATATTAGAGAAAATCTTATAAGCAACATACAATAAAGTTACTTCTCTATAATTCTCACAGTTCAATATGTCTCTGTTTTAATATGTACTGGACATAAAATACTTAATTTTCATCCAGAAGGCAGAATTTATTTTTCCCAAGTAAATCGTATAATTTCTCAGATACGTTTTGTCAGATCTTTTCCACCACATTTTATTAGTTCAGCGGGAATAGCATCTGGTCCTCCTGCTTTATTATTTTTCAGTTTATCAATAGCAGATTGGGTCTCATCAATTGTTGGAAAATCAAAAGATTGATTCTCAGTCTTGTCAACTGTAAAATCAAAATTATGTGACAAATCAGAATTAAGCAAGTTGTTGAAATGCTCAACGCATCTATTTAAAATTTTATCTCTTTTATTAGCTATAGTTCGATCTCTATTGCCGTGTTGCATAAGAAAAGAGTGGTTAGTACATTGCTAAAAAAACTTAGAACATTGCAAAGTAATATATAAAAAAAAAATTGCAATGGCAAGGCACCAAAATATTAATCTGAACCCCAGGTTACGGCCGGAGTGGCCTCAGCTGAAAAGGAACTTGTTGTGGTAGAAACATGCATACACAAGGATGACACAAGTTATTGCAAGAAAAATTAACATTTATTCAAATTGAATATTCTATTGCAGTTTAAGACACTAAAGAATGGCATAAATTTTTATTTCTACACTCAGCGTGTCACTGACATCTCAAATACTAGGCTCACACATGATTCACCTTATCGTGGCTCTTACAGAAATATCATAACTAAACACATTTTACAGCTTTAGAGAGATTTCATTGGGCTCTAGGCCAAAGATTTTACATATAAGATTATAGACTATCCGACATGCATGTCAAATTTATTTGTGTCATGAGAGGCCTCCCAAGAAAAAGGATAACACTTCAATAACAATAAGCACACATTATTAACTATGTAGAAGTACACACTTCAAAATTTTGCCGAGATACACTTAGTTCTTGAAAAAAAAAAAAAAAAAAAAAAAAAAAAAAAAAAAAAAAAATTGCGATTTTTGTAGAAAAAAAAAAAAAAAAGAAAGAAAAAACAATAACAATTAAAACATGGATTTAAGAAAGAAATGGTGAAATTAAAGGTTAATATTGAGGGGGACAGGTACTAAGGTGAAACTAAGTTAAGGGGGATGAGGGGCTTGACGCCCGCACCCAAAATGGCGCAAAAGGGTGAGCAGAATGGAAGAGTGTCCAAGTGGAAGGCCGCAAGTCTCCAGGGTGTGTGTGTGTGTCCTAGATAAACTATCATGGCTGAGGGGGATGATCTTTGTAATAGAAATGACGTGGAAAGTTCTTACTCTGCTTCTATCTGGGTGTAGTAGGACTAAATGACGGCTCCTTCAAACACGGGCCAACAACGTAGACCTCGGCGTTACAAAAATATGGCTCCCATGCCGTCACTTGAAAAGAAATGCGAAAAACATCACCTGTGTCATTCCGATGGCTGGGACTCCCCTTTCAGGCCGTGGCTCCCTCCTCTGGTTGCCGGTGCATTGATCACGACCTTCTCATGGTGGCTGGTTTTAAGAGGTTGGCTCCGGGAATTATGACGGCATGGAAAATGCAACCGCCACTCCTCCAAATCTGCTCTGATCTAAGACGACGACATTTTGAATGGCCTGAGACTAACCGGCTGGTAGTCTCCTCGCTCCAGGCCTAGTCAAGGGGAAAAACTCAAACACCTCCGCACACACACTCACTCCAATCTCAACTGACGCTATCCTCTTCACCCAGCCGGCGCTTTCCTTCCTCCCCCCCTCATGCGCTGCTTCCTCAACCAATCACAGATCGCCAACGCCAGCTTCTTTCTCGGAATCTCTGGAGAGAAACGCACGGGAAAAAGGAGTCCGTGTGCAAAGGACCAATCTTCTCTGAAAAATGGCGGACGATTTTCAAGATGGCGACAAATCAGAAGAAGCGTGAATCGAAGAATGAAAAAAAGAATGGCGATTGACCGAAACAGTAGCTAGGCCGGTAAAATAGTCAAATCGCACGGGGAAATGCTCAAAATTAAGAATTATTCCTAACTAGGACTGAAATCTATCCAAAATATTAGCAAAAGAATAAAATAAAAGAAAAACATTTAAATTTAAGTAAACATCTTAGGATTTAGCTTCAGAAGTAGGAAGAGAAAAAAAATATGGGGTCACAAAATTGGTACCATAGAAAAACTGATTTAAGGCAAAAATATAATAAATAAAGTGAATTAAGCAAATATTAAAAGAAAATATTTAAGGAAGCATTAAAGATATATCATTATTAACATAACTTAAAAAAAAGGGTAAAAATACTCATTAAAAGATAGCAAAATTATTGTAAGTTATTGAAAAAAAACCAAAACCACTTGTTGTAAAACTTATTATTAGAAAAATGCAAAATCACTTGAAATAAAAATAGGTTGATACCACACATTACTATTCTTATAAAGAGTTATCCTAGGGTTAAAGTCCCTATTCCCCTGATTAATGGCCCAGAACAAGGCTCAGCTTTTATGATCAGACCTAAGGAGTTCGACTTTGTTAAGTTGATTCTCTCTGTAAATTCTCTTTTTTCTTTTATGTATTCTCTCATCCTCTTTATGTGCATTTTTATAATCATCAACAGCTCTTGTAAATTCTTGCTCAATATAGTTTTATACACTCTTATTTTCATTAGCAATTCTACACTTAATCAAACCAATCAGTTCTTTTTTTATCGCCGATCAGTGCGTTAGCTGTTGATAGTATGGAATTCATAATAAATTGCTATTTTTCAATGACCTCATCTGCAATTATTTTCTCTTTCAGTTCATTTGACAGTTGATTTTGATAGTCTTTGTGGATTTTAGAATCTCTTAGCTTTCCACAGTTAAATTTTATCACCACATGGTATCTCTGCTTGTTATAGAGTCCATCAGGAGATCTCCATTTTATGAATATCTTTACGTTGAAACTATGTGCTGCTAACCAACCTATTGTGAAAGGCAGCAAAACTGACAAGTCTGTTACCACTATCATCGTAGGGGCAGTCCAGTATTTACTATTTTTACCATTCCATTTTTACCATTTTACCAGTATTTACCATTCTTAAAATACACAAACAAAATTAACAAAAATAAACATGTTCAAATTAAAAAATTGATGTATAACGGATATATTTTTACTTTAAAACTAATAGTGGAATGAACTGCACCATATTGAAATGTCATATAAACCAGCGGTTCCCAACCGGTGTGGCACAAGATAACCAGTCAAAGAGCAAGTGATAATGCATGTCTTAAAAGATAATGTTAGTTATTTTTACTCCAAAATATATCCATTTTTGCTTAAAATTTTGTAGAAAAGGCGACTAAATGTTCATTGAAGAATAAAAAACTGTATCTAAGCTGAGGAATGTGAGGGGGGTGCATTGCAAGTTATACTTTGTTGGGGGGGTCAATGTTAAAAGGTTCGTAACCACTGATATAAACAATGCTCCACTCCACTGTATATATATAGTATACTCCCACTAATCTGCTAATTCCTTTAATCCACCATACATTTCTGATGTAAATAAATGATTTTACAATAGAATTTTTCTCCATAAAATGAAACACTGGTGAAAGTTTTCAGTCTGTTGAAAGTGAGAAATCACTAGAATCTCTCTATAATATTATCAGCTAATTTATAATCATAATTAAAATAAATATTTGTTGAATATTTAGCATTACATGATATTGAATATGTATACTTAAATTATTTACCTTCAATAATTGATAAGTTGAGTTACTATTGAAAAATTTATAAGATATCATCTTTTTATTTTAATGTCTACTTATGCATGATTAAATTAATCAACTTGCTCTAAATTGGCAAAAGAAAAATGTAAATAAAGGCAATGACGTATAATATGCAGAATCCTATAATCTGCACAACCTTTGGGCAAAACTTTTGTGGATTAGAGAGAGTTGACTGTATATGTACACTTTTCATAAAATACGAAAAAATTCTAATGAACAACCCTAAATAATTTATATAAAACAAAATAAGATAAAAGGAGCTGAAAAATTTAGCTTGAATTGTTAGGCTGTTAAAGCAACATTTTTTATTTCATTCTCTTTTTTAAAAAGAATAAATACTGTATTTTCCCGAATATAATACAACCCCAAAATTTTTCATTAAGATAATGAGAAAAATTCTATATTTAGGCCTTGAATTTAGCAAGTCAGGTTTTTTTTATGGGAAATGATCCGTGAAAAAACATTTCGCTATATCTGGGCTAATACGGTATGTGTTATAAACTCATAGAAAACATGCTCAAAACTTAATTTTAAAGTACAATAAAAGTCAATTACCTTTTTCTACAATACTTAATGCTTTGGATTTAGAACACTTGATAAACATATTTCCAAAACACAACCATGTTTTAGAATCGTTTGGATCATTCTTCTTCAATTCTGATTGCAGAGCTCTGAAACAGTCAAATAAATCATGGATAAGCAAAAAGTGAAATAAATGTCTTTGCATGTTTTGGCATTTTCTAGGGACACACACAGAATTTTAATTGGAGGGAGTTCAATTAAAATTAAATTAGTATAATATTTTAAAAGAAAGAAATGCAATGCAAAAAGTATGAAGGAACAATAAAAGTAATTTTACACTCGCATACTCTTGACTAATAATACAGATATGAATAAATGAGATTTTTAAAAATGTAAAATACCCGTATCAAAAAAGAATAAAATATTTTATCCTTGAGCAGCGGTTCCTATTCTTTCTCCCGGAATCGTTACATAACAACAGCTTTTATTGCTCTTTGTCTATTCCCCCCCCCTCTGCAAACAGGGGGGCACACACCACTGGTTGGGAAAAGCTGCTTTAGAGGGTGTTTAGGATTTCAACCAGTAGTATAAAAATTTTAAAACATAGGACTAATTTCTTTTTATCATTTTTTAGTAGTCTTTCTCAATGTCTTGTGGGAAGCAGAGTACATGGAGCCTTTTTCCGCATTCAAAACATGTTTATAGTGTTTCTTGGCACATTACACAATGCTCTTGCGATGTTATTATGTATTGCAGGGCTCGGCTCAAGAAATGACAACAAAACTAGTGAAAAAATTGACCAAATATTATTAAAAAGAGACTAAATAGTGGCTAATTCAACCATTATACAGATTAATTTACACAATATTTTATTAACTGACCCATTAAATTAACATATGAAAAAAAAAGTACAAAAATTTTATAAGCTTTTAGGAAGGATAGAGTATATATACCAGGACAACGCGTAGAAACACATAGCAAAGCAAGACTACAAATGCCGACTTGAAAAATCAATTAATAATCACTATAAAAAAGTATTGAACCAATCATATTTCTTAACGGGCTTTAAAACTATTGATTTGTTGCTTGAAAATTGAGTCATTCAAAACAAAATAGTGTCACGAATTTCTGCATTTCAGGGATTAAATGTAGCCTAAGATGTGAATTCTACACATCAAATAAATTAAAATTTGCATTTGTTGCATCAAAATCATTTGCAACTTTTTGCAAGAATAGGGATGCTATAGCAACAACTGCAATGCAATAGTGAAATAGATAGGGAGTTTTGGGTGTACCCACTGTTTAGGAAAGGGTTTTATAAATATTGATGCCATTGCTTATATGATTTCACTTTTGGAGACTTATTTTTGGCATGAAATTTAGAAATATTTTGCCAAAAAGTTGCCAAGCTTGGTGCAACTTTGCTAATGGACCTGTAATGTTTGCTTCCCTGCATTAGTATTATGCAATTGCATATTCTATTACGCGATCAAAGCTAGCAATTGATTGGCACCTCTCTCAGCCTATATAAAAGACGCAGATCACATCCAGGAGTTCAGTTCCATTTAAACTCTTGCTGTGAATATGTAAGCTTTGAGCATATGTGCTCAAGCCTAAGTGAGCCTAAGAGCCTAATATTGTTCAAGTTCTTATCTCCAAGAGGACAGAGGTTAAGAAAAAAATGAGAGGAGAACTAAGAGCTCTCAGTGGGAGGATTTAGTTTTGATTTTGCTAAATATAATTTGAATAAACTTTAATTATATGTTTAAAAAAGTGAGAGAAGTGACCAACTGTCGAAAATAGTTACCGATAGTGACAATTGCTAAAAATAGTGAGAAAAAGTGAGAAAAGTGACTCAGGCTGAGCCCTGTGTAATATGCCTCCGATTTTCTTGAGAATTCAAATGATGGGCACAAGGTCTAGGATAATGTCAATTTCAGGCTTTGTTTGTAGCAAATTTAAAGTAATTCTATTGCCTACAGATGTGTCCAGTTGTAATCAACTCTATGATAAAACTATTATCATAGGTATGGAAATTTTGTTTTTACGAAATAGATACGAATTTATGCAAAATTTTCTTATAGTTGCGAAATATAAGCAGTTTGTGAAGAGAAGCAAAATTTTCTTATTTTTGTAAATAAGTGCAAAAAAAAGTTTATTTTTTTTAGAAATTTATGTTAAAGAAACTTTCAAACAAACTGAAGACTCAAATAAGCTTTATATCTGAGGTGTGCCTGAAATCAATGAAATTAATTAACAAATTAGAAGACTCAAGTTACCCATTTGTGGAACAAATTAGAAGGCTCGAAAGCAACTTGAACAACAAAGTCAGTGTATTGGATTTAAACACAATGCTAAAAACTGCATCTGAAAAAACTTTCAATGAACTTTCCTTGCACGTGAAATTAAATACAACAAATGAAGCCCATTTCACATTAGTCAATTATTTTACCAATCTGTGGCTGCAAGTATGACCACCTTAAATCAAATTATATTGCTCAAAAGTTTTTATTTTTTTAAATTGCTTTCTTCAATGCACTGCCTTAAAATTAGCTCATTGATGGGTGCACTCACTTTTATTGCCTAATGTTACAATCAGTAAACAGGAATAAAGATCCCAATGGTAAGGTCATATTGTGAGCAAATAAATACTCTTTTCGAACGTTTCCTGAAGCAGCTTTACAGAGCATTTGAAGCTCAACTAATAGCGCAGACGCAGATCGCTTTCTTAGTAATTATAATGTCCCTCGTTACGGACACAAGAACGATTCCAAAAAATTGTTAAAATTACAACAATGTAGCTCTTAATATTGAACATAAATTTTAATAATATAACACAAACATTGCATAAAAATGTTCTATAGTTTATGAAAAGTTTAGCAAAATTTCGTATTTTTTTCCCTGCAAAATTTCTGGTTTTTATTAGTGAAAATTCTATGCCTCTAATTATCATTTATTTCTTCTTATCAGTAATGCACCCATTTTTACCGGGAAGCAATTGATAAAGATCTGTGATCACCTCATCTGAATCATGAGATAAAGAATTTCTAAAAAACCAAATGGTAGCAAAATTGTCTCAAGGTAGCTACATACATCTGAACAAATTCTTACTGAAATGATCTAAAAAAAATTGCAGAGTGTAGAAAGAAAGAGAATCAAGTATGTGACTTGCTGTCATTCCCTCCCACATGTTCCCCGCTCCATCGAAAGGACCTAAAAATAAACAAAGGCCGCATTCGTAAACGCCAAACGAGTTGCACTCGTGCAAAGAGTTTCTATCTAAGGTGTTCGTAAAGGAAGCTGAGTGCTTTCAGTTTAAAAACTAGAGCGTTCGTATACAAAACTGGGTGCAATTAGTTTCAAACGAAGTAAACTGCAAATGAATTAGGTTCGTCGAGTTTTACTTTCTGCGCGTTGTTTTTGTTTAGAAATGGCGTCCGTTGTTATGGAATAGTATGATGTTATGAAAAGTATTTTACGTTTGCTGAAGCTGCAAATATTAGTTTTTCGAGGAGGAAATTGAGGCATACGTTAGAAACTGCTACGAAGGTACATACTTTTTCAAAGGTAATCATTTTCTTGTATTTTTCATTTTAGTAAATTCAAAAATGCATGTTTTAGTGTCGAAATTGAAGTCGATTTAAACCGTTAGTTGCAAAATTTGAATTTCTCTTGCTAAATACTTTTGAAAGAATGAAGTTGAAATTTCTAAATTTTAATCTGTGCACTTCAATGATGGCCATTGTTTCTTTTAAAAATCCTGTTGATTTTATATTGAGTATGTGCTAAAAACTCTCCTCAGCAAAGTTAACGTATTCGCGAATTGTAAACAAACACGTCTCCTAGGCGACAAAACTCAATAAACTGAAGTTGTTTGTAAAGGCAAAAGAAACTGATAACCACTGACAGCACTCAACACTTTTGTATTCTAGTTTTCTTACGAAAACTCGTGCAATGAGTTTGTCGTTTACGAATGCAGCCAATCTCTCTTGATGCACACATGCACATTGCAAACAAAAGAAAGTTCATAAAAACCTTAAATTACTTCAGTACATAATAAGAACACTCTAAATGCTGGTGTTAAATGGGAAAATAATAAAGAACTTAAAAAAACACACAAATATAAAATTAATGTGTGGATCTTTTTTTTTTTTGTAGTATTAGAGGAGATGGAAAGTAATGCCATTTTTTAAACACAATTTTCAAACAAACTTTTACAAATTATTTAGTTACAAAATGTGCCTGGATGTAGGATTCAAATTTGTTGCATTTTAAAGCAAGAATTTGATATAGACCATATTTTTCTTTCGTTCATGGCCACCCTTTCCATTTATTCACATTTATCCTCAAAAACAGCTACCTCAGCTCAAATTAAAAAAAAAAAAAAAAAAGTAGCACTAACCACCCCCCTTTTGTCAAAAGGGTGAGAGATAAGATCCCTCCTTCCCCAGTCCTTCACTCTTCAAAAATAAACAACAGATCATTAATGCCTTTGACAGACTTATGTTTAGCAGATTTAAGCATTGAATACATTAAAATCTAATAAAGTAACATATACATGTGATACACTTGTATACTGTATACTGTACAACTTGTATACTGTATATCTTGTATACTGTAACATGCCAATGTTCTTTTTTGGAACATAGCATTTATACGTAATATTGTTAACGTAATATGCATTTTTATGTAATACTGTTACGTAATAATTTTTTTTTGTTATTATTTGAATTTCCTTTATTATCTCTGAATTTACCATTTAAAAATACAATAGTGGAATTTTCAGAGGAATTTGAATTTTAAGAGATTTCTTTCTCTTGTGTACTACAAAATTTGTAAAAAAAAATCAATTTTTAGAATTTTTTCAATTTGAAATATAAATAATACATCAAAACATCAATCAATCAAACTTTTAGTAATAAACAGAACTTTTTTCAAACTGGCAGATGTAACAATTTATTTTTTGAAAAATATTAAACATTATGTTCCAAAGAAAGAACATTGGCATGTAAAAGGTTAAATTTTCAGCTTTACCATTTCACTAATACAGTCAAAACAATATAAATGCACATCAACCATATAAGTGTACAAGATATGCAAATACCAAATTTTCTTTAATGCTTTTAATGTTTTGGCAGGGGTTGAACCAGGAATTTTTTCCAGGGTCCCATTTTTGTGAAATTCAACACTTATTTTTGTGAATTTTCATACCAATTTTTTAAAAATTTCCCTTTTCTGTTAAAATAATTGATAAAAGATTAAAATATAGGCTAAAATGCCTATGAAGGGCCGCAAAACAGACTTAATTTTTGCCTGCATCGACTCCTTGTTTTGTAACTTACACCAGGTCATAAATCACTAGTACACAATAACAACAATCTAAATGCTATTGTTAAATTGGTAAAATAATAAAGAACTTTGTCATTACTGACATCATTAAAAAAAGGATATAAATATAAAATTGATCAGTATGTTTTTTTTTTTGTAGTATTAGAGGTGTTGGAAAGTAATGTCATTTTTTTACATAATTTTCTAGTTACAAAATGTACCTGAATATAGGATTCAAATTTGTTGCATTTTAAGGCAAGAATTTGATCTAGACAATATTTTTCTTTCTTTCATGGCCACCCTTCCCCTTTATTCACATCTATCCTCCTTGGAGGATGGTATTCAAAATGTCCTGAAATTGTTTTGCAGATATTCATGAGTACATCATATTTTACAGCAAGAATTTTATAGATATCTGTTTATATTTTTGAGATCACATGAGATAAGAGAAAATAATGTTTTGGACCCCCATCCTCCATAGGTTACGAATCTTGCAAAATGCTGTCTAATCAAGCACCTACATAAACCTATATCGCCATGGGAAGTAGACTTCCCACCAACTTCATTAATTTTTAAATGTCGGGGGAAACTATTTTCCTACCTATGATTTGTGCTATCATCTACTGATAACCCCAGAATAATAATAATAATTTTAAAAAACTAATGATTGGCTTTGTTTACATAAGTGGATAAATTTAAGTTTATAGTCTGACTGCACAAGATGAGACTTGACTCCTCCTCTTCCAGAGAAGAATCCATTCCAAAGTGTGGACGAAACCGCTCATGGGTTGCATGGGGGAAATGAGAAAGAATTCGGATCCTGCACAGATTCCTTCGGATCCAGATCCTTCTTGAGATAATTGCAAAAAACCGGGAAATGGAATCACCATATACTACGTATAGTACCATAAACATATTTCCTACCAAAAAAAAAAAAAAAAAAAATCTGATGTGTCCAACACATGACTTCCTTGCACGTCCATTAGATCAAAAATATTTTCGACGCACTTCCTCTAAACTTATTTGCTTGAAAGAGATGAAATATCAATAATAGTAAGGTTTAGCGATTTCTAGACAAATATTTCGATATCGCCAAGCTGAGTTCAATTTGAAATATTTCCTTCTGACACTTTATTTGGCGATATTTCACCAAAAGCCGACAAACTTGAGATAGTCTGCGAGATTTTGGGGATAGCCAAAGTAGTCATTGACCACAGACTTTCAATGAATTGAATGCATCCATACACCTCAATGTATTTAAAGTCATTTGGCTCACCCTGTAAATAAATTCTCAGTCGATTGCTGTCAAAAAAGATATGGAAAACAGTTAGATATTACAATAGTTCTAAATACAAAAGTTCAAAAATCTACGGGTTAAAGTTTTAGTGTTATACAAAATACGAAATAATTTTTGGCGCCAAATTTGGTGATATTTCGGCGAAACTCGTCAATGTCGACGAAATTTGGCGAGATTTTAAGCATGAACCAAACAATGACAGATTATCGCCAAATTTGGTGATATTTCGCCAAAACTCGCCAAGAACGATGACAAATGGCGATACTTTGGGCATGGACCAAATGACTGACTATCGCCAAATTTGGCGATATTTCGCCAAAACTCGCCAAGGTCGAGGACAGACGGCGAGTTTTTGGGCATGTACCAAACAATGACTGTCTACAGTTGTATTATATTGAAGATGTCCATAGACATTAAAGTACTAAAATTCTTTTTGGTGGTCCTGTAAATAAACTCTCCAGTAGATTGGAACCAAAAATCGAGATACATACCTAGATGTTACAACATTCTTATATATGAAATTTCATAATAGTTTTTGAGATTTGAGAGTTAAATATGCACACACGTGCACCAAAAGTCGCCAAGCTTGGCGACTTTTGGCATAGTTCTTGAGGGAGGCACGTGACCGTGGTCGGACCATTACCTAACTTATGTGGTAGGACGGTATTGTGCTTGAAATGGATGAATGCCCTAAAATTGCCATTGACCGTAAGTATTGGAAATCTTTTGAGTGTTCCTGTAGCAGAACTACAAATGATAAAGACACTTTTTTTAATGGAGAAATTCATTTTCTAACTCTTTACAGCATACATCACTTCTGAGTCGTTTGAAATAGCCCAATACCTCTAAAAAACGCTTTGATGAATTTCGGCCCATAGAGCGTAATGTATTTCGAATCTTTTGGGCGGTTCTGTAGATAAACTATCCAGTCGAATGGAATCGAAAGGGGAGGTGCACAACTAGATGTTACAGCAATCCTAAATATAAAGTTTCAACATTCTACGCCTAATAGTTTTTGAGATATGCGAGTTTAATGAGTTTCGGCCCATTGAGCGTAATGTATTTCGAATGTTTTGGGCAGTCCTGTAGATAAACTATCCAGGCGAATGGAACCAAAAGGAGAGGTGCACAACTAGATGTTACAACTATCCAAAATATGAAGTTTCGACATTCTACGCCTAATAGCTTTTGAGTTAGGCGAGTTTAATGAATTTCGGCCCATAGAGCGTAATGTATTTCGAATCTTTTGGGTGGTCCTGTACATAAACTATCCATTCGATTGCCACCAAAAGGGGAGGTGCACAACTAGATCATAGAACAATCCTAAATATCAAATCTCAACATTCTACGACCCATAGTTTTTGAGATATGCGAGTTACATACATACGTACGTACGTACAGACGGCATGGAAAAACTGGCCACAACAGACTCGCCGCTGGTCAAAATGAGTTGCAGACGCGTTAATATGATCGTGCATGCTAGCCTACGATAGGATGCATCGAAAAAATTTTTAAAATTAAATTTAGAGGTAGTCAAAATCGGTTTTTTTGTCGAAATTTGGCCCCCAAAATTTTCGGGATCACATTACTTCCTTATACTACGTGCAAGGAAGTAAAAAGGTTGCAAAAAATAAAATTAGTTTTAGGTAATACGTTAAATGGATTTCTTATAAACCAATCTCAAATCAAAAATACTTTAAAATAACATTACCAGATAAAAATGATAAAGGGTTAAAAAACTCGGATACATGACAAATTACATAGTATTAGATTCAGTAGTAGCTTTGGCTAGGTGAGATATTGACATATGAAAAAATCTGATGTGTCCAACACATGACTTCCTTGCACGTCTATTAAATCAAAAATATTTTCTACGCACTTCCTCTAAACTTATTTGTTTGAAAGAGATAAAATATCAATAAAGTTTAGCGATTTCTAGCCAAATACTTCGATATCGCCAAGCTGAGTTCAATTTGAAAGATTTCCTTCTGACACTTTATTTCGCAATATTTCACCAAAAGCCGACAAACTTGAGATAGTTTGCGAGATTTTGGGGATAGCCAAAGTAGTCATTGACCACAGACTTTCAATGAATTGAATGCATCCATACACCTTAATGTATTTAAAGTCATTTGGCTCTGTAAATAAATTCCCAGTCGATTGCTGTCAAAAAAGATATTGAAAACAGTTAGATATTATAATATAGCTCTAAATACAAAAGTTCAAAATTCTACGGGTTAAAGTTTTAGAGTTATACAAAATACGAAACAATTTTTGGCGCCAAATTTGGCGATATTTCGGCGAAACGCGTCAATGTCGACGACATTTGGCGAGATTTTAAGCATGGGCCAACAATGACAGATTATCGCCAAATTTGGCGATATTTCGCCAACACTCGCCAAGAACGATGACAAATGGCGATACTTTGGGCATGGACCAAATGACTGACTATCGCCAAATTTGGCGACATTTCGGAAAAACTCGCCAAGGTAGAGGACAGACGGCGAGATTTTGGGCATGGACCAAACAATGACTGTCTACAATTGCATTATATTGAAGATGTCCATAGACATTAAAGTACTGAAATTCTTTTCGGTGGTCCTGTAAATAAACTCTCCAGTAGATTGGAACCAAAAATCGAGATGCACAAGTAGATGTTACAACAATCTTATATATGAAATTTCATAATAGTTTTTGAGATTTGAGAGTTAAATATGCACACACGTACACCAAAAGTCGCCAAGCTTGGCGACTTTTGGCATAGTTCTTGAGGGAGGCACGTGACCGTGGTCGGGCCATTACCTAACTTATGTGGTAGGACGGTATTGTGCTTGAAATGGATGAATGCCCCTAAAATTGCCATTGACCGTAATGTATTGGAAATCTTTTGAGTGTTCCTGTAGCAGAACTGTAAATGATAAAGACACTTTTTTAAATGGAGAAATTCATTTTCTAACTCTTTACAGCATATATCACTTCTGAGTCGTTTGAAATAGCCCAATACCTCTAAAAAACGCTTTGATGAATTTCGGCCCATAGAGCGTAATGTATTTCGAATCTTTTGGGCGGTTCTGTAGATAAACTATACAGTCGAATGGAACCGAAAGGAGAGGTGCACAACTAGATGTTACAACAATCCTAAATATAAAGTTTCAACATTCTACGCCTAATAGTTTTTGAGATATGCGAGTTTAATGAATTTCGGACCATTGAGCGTAATGTATTTCGAATGTTTTGGGCGGTCCTGTACATAAACTATCCAGTCGAATGGAACCAAAAGGGGAGGTGCACAACTAGATGTTACAACTATCCAAAATATGAAGTTTCGACATTCTACGCCTAATAGTTTTTGAGATATGCGAGTTACATACATACGTACGTACGTACATACATACGTACGTACGTACAGACGGCATGGAACAACTGACCACAATAGACCCGCCGCTGGTCAAAATGAGTTGCAGACGCCTTAATATGATCGTGCATGCTAGCCTACGATGAGATGCATCGAAAAAATTCTTAAAATTAAATTTAGAGGTACTCAAAATCGGTTTTTTTGTCGAAATTTGGCCCCCAAAATTTTTCGGGATCACATTACTTCCTTATACTACGTACAAGGAAGTAAAAATCTGATGTGTCCAACACATGACTTCCTTGCACGTCTATTAAATCAAAAATATTTTCTACGCACTTCCTCTAAACTTATTTGTTTGAAAGAGATAAAATATCAATAAAGTTTAGCGATTTCTAGCCAAATACTTCGATATCGCCAAGCTGAGTTCAATTTGAAAGATTTCCTTCTGACACTTTATTTCGCAATATTTCACCAAAAGCCGACAAACTTGAGATAGTTTGCGAGATTTTGGGGATAGCCAAAGTAGTCATTGACCACAGACTTTCAATGAATTGAATGCATCCATACACCTTAATGTATTTAAAGTCATTTGGCTCTGTAAATAAATTCCCAGTCGATTGCTGTCAAAAAAGATATTGAAAACAGTTAGATATTATAATATAGCTCTAAATACAAAAGTTCAAAATTCTACGGGTTAAAGTTTTAGAGTTATACAAAATACGAAACAATTTTTGGCGCCAAATTTGGCGATATTTTGGCGAAACGCGTCAATGTCGACGACATTTGGCGAGATTTTAAGCATGGGCCAACAATGACAGATTATCGCCAAATTTGGCGATATTTCGCCAACACTCGCCAAGAACGATGACAAATGGCGATACTTTGGGCATGGACCAAATGACTGACTATCGCCAAATTTGGCGACATTTCGGAAAAACTCGCCAAGGTAGAGGACAGACGGCGAGATTTTGGGCATGGACCAAACAATGACTGTCTACAATTGCATTATATTGAAGATGTCCATAGACATTAAAGTACTGAAATTCTTTTCGGTGGTCCTGTAAATAAACTCTCCAGTAGATTGGAACCAAAAATCGAGATGCACAAGTAGATGTTACAACAATCTTATATATGAAATTTCATAATAGTTTTTGAGATTTGAGAGTTAAATATGCACACACGTACACCAAAAGTCGCCAAGCTTGGCGACTTTTGGCATAGTTCTTGAGGGAGGCACGTGACCGTGGTCGGGCCATTACCTAACTTATGTGGTAGGACGGTATTGTGCTTGAAATGGATGAATGCCCCTAAAATTGCCATTGACCGTAATGTATTGGAAATCTTTTGAGTGTTCCTGTAGCAGAACTGTAAATGATAAAGACACTTTTTTAAATGGAGAAATTCATTTTCTAACTCTTTACAGCATATATCACTTCTGAGTCGTTTGAAATAGCCCAATACCTCTAAAAAACGCTTTGATGAATTTCGGCCCATAGAGCGTAATGTATTTCGAATCTTTTGGGCGGTCCTGTACATAAACTATCCATTCGATTGCGACCAAAAGGGGAGGTGCACAACTAGATCATAGAACAATCCTAAATATCAAATCTCAACATTCTACGACCAATAGTTTTTGAGATATGCGAGTTACATACATACGTACGTACGTACGTACGTACAGACGGCATGGAAAAACTGGCCACAATAGACTCGCCGCTGGTCAAAATGAGTTGCAGACGCCTTAATATGATCGTGCATGCTAGCCTACGATGAGATGCATCGAAAAAATTCTTAAAATTAAATTTAGAGGTACTCAAAATCGGTTTTTTTGTCGAAATTTGGCCCCCAAAATTTTTCGGGATCACATTACTTCCTTATACTACGTACAAGGAAGTAAAAATGACATTACTTTTTGATCCCCTGAATACAAAGTGTCAACCTTTCTTCACCTGAAAAAAGTTCCTCCTTCCCACACAAGCAAAAAGTGATTGCTCTCTAACTTCCTTTCATTCTTCTAACACTAGTTTAGTATTAATAATTAATATAAAACCCTAACAAATATAATTTACATTTTGTACTTGTAACTATTGGAAACTATTGTTAAAGTAGACTTAATACAAATATGCATTAAGTGATCCTAAAGACATTAATAATCCAGCTGTAACAATAGTGGTTTGCAGAAACTCTTGGAAATAGTCATGTACCTTTTGGCTTCTCTCAGTGAATTACTTTTTCGACTGTGTTCAAGAATGAGTTCCTTATCTATCAATACAGACTGAGCGGCTTCTTCTAACTTAGAAAAATAATCCAGCTGGTGCTTAGGGTCCATATTTCAAAAGAATCTGTAAATGGAGAGGAATATATTGAATATTTTTCAATTTAACAGTAAAATAAAATGCAATCTGTACAAAATAATGTAGGAACTTCGTCAAAAGTTTTGAGCAAGAGTAGAAAAAATGAAAAAAAAAAAAAAAAAAACCCACAAAATAGTCAAAAGTATTTTAGGCAAAGTAACAAAATTTCATAGTTTCAGATAAACAAATATTTTTTTTTCTTCTTTTTATGATGTTACATTGAAATAAACAGCTGGCAGAAAATAAGTTACAAAGATCTAATAATTTTCAGACTTAAGACATTTTGTTCTTGGGTGTGGGAGATATATATGGCTTTTGAGTCATAAAAATAAATTATAATAGCAACTTTAAAAAAATTCAGAATATTCCTTCACAGATTGTTCTATACACTTTATGAAAAATCTAAGTTTACATCCCTAATGCAACTTTCCTAAAAAGATAAACCATGCCAAACACTAAAGTTATAAAATACTTTCCAGCAAAGCTGTCTTTTTTTTTTTTTTTTTCCCCATCAAATCTAGTAATATACCATATGTAGTGATCAACCCAGTGGCAGAATTTTATCATGCTTTCTGCAGAAATACAAAAAAATTTCTGATGTACAATATATATTTATGCATGTACACACAAAGATGTGGATGCATTTAACACTGTTGATTGAAAATTACAATTCGATGAAAGTGGTCTCCAGCACATTTTAAAACTCTGTTAAAGACAATTTGTCGGCAGAGGATCGTTCTGCTTCTGTGGCAACGTCGCTGTATCACCCTGTTTTTACCACAGGGGAGATCAATAGTGGAAATGCATCAATGTCAAACTTGATGAGATTTTGGACATAAGCTCAAAAAAAAAGATGCATCATTATTAATGCAATTTTGTCGGAACTCATAAAAGAACTTTTATTTCCATTCTCTAAATGAAGAAAAAACTTATAAATGCCTACATTCTTATTGTATTGTGCATTGAATAGATTAATAGGCTTACCAGATGTCTAGGATTATCCTGGACAGTCCTGGTTTTTTAGTGCTGTCTGGGGTTTGAGAATGCCTAGGGTTATTGAAATTCAAGCTAGATGGTCATCATCCTGTTTTTAAACCTACGATGCTGTCATTAAGCACAGCAGTGTATGTGCAGAGAACAGATATTCTATGCGAAAATGGCACTGCACTATGCTTAGTGATGTCTAAATTTATTCTGAACTTTCATGTTGTGATTTTTATAATGTCATCAAAACAAACAAAGAATTTCTGATAAAAGTAATGTCTAATGAAAAGTACAACTAAATAAATAAAGTTTAATGTTCTACTAAGGTAAGACTTTTAATTTACTTTTTAAAGTAATTTCAAAAATACTGCAAAATCTTGTTACAATGAAGAGACAAAATTAGCTGTCACAATTGATATCAACGCCACATTGTCACGGTCATTAGACTTTGAAGGGAAATTGCACACAATTCCAATTTGTTTATAATAGTTTTTCTGGAAAACCTAATTTTATTTGTTTTCACAAATAAAATGACTTCCCCTGCATGAAGCAATAATATAAGAGGAGCTGTTCTCACAAAACAAAGTCATTTGAATGCGAAAAGTTTCTGCACGTTTCCAGAAGAGGATGCAATTTGATTTTTGGTACATAATAAAAATTGAATATGAAGTTACTTTTTTTAGTGGACAAAGATTAAATATATTGAATGTAAACATATTTTTGCGAAACGTTTTTTCTAGTGCCTGTTGTAATTGCCTCCACAACAGGCTTTATCATCTAGTAATAAATATGAAATGTAATATGATTTTAAAGACTTTCATGCAAATAAACTTAACATTAAAAATCTGTCATCATCCAGGATAATTTGCCCAGAAGCGGTTTTTATAACTATGGTAACTTCTTCAAAATTTGGCAGGTGTTCAGAAATGGTTAAACAATGAATACAGAGAGCATAATGTATTAGAATTCTTTTACATGCTAAATACAAATATTACATATACTATTTTCAGTAGGGTACACGGTACACTACATACAACTTCGAAAGTTTTCACAAAATTTGGTTGATTTCTGAAAATAGCCTTAAAGAGTAACAATTATAACTGCTGATATATTACTAAATAATTAAATACCTGGATTTGATGAAAAACAACTTCAATATGAAAAAATGTTCTTATTTATTAAAATTATTTTACTCTTTTCTTTTAAGCAGTAATTATTGTAAAAGCACTTATTTTCATGAGCCCATCATAATCGCAAAAATTAAAGCCTTGCAAAATACTATTTTTTGACTTACCAAAATTGAGTGATTATTGCACAGTTACAAACTCTTTCTTTACAACTTACTTTTTTACAACTATTTCTTGAATACTATATAGCTATTTCTTGAAAATAAAACAATAATACAACTAATAGAATGCAGCTCATTTACTTATAATATTTATACCAGTTCCTTTAAAGTCATTCAAAATGGGGAGGGAGGGACGGACTTTTTGGACAAAAGGAAGTTTCTTAAAATGAATTGTGCAAAAGGGATATATACTTTCGGGACTTTTCAACTTTCAGTTCTATTCATGTAAAATTTGTGAAATTTTACGCTCGCAAAATCACCAATCAGTGGCGGCCCATGGTCAAAACTGTTAGTGCAGCCGGAAACATATGAGCCCCCCCCCCTTTCCTCCGGACAGGATTGGAAAATCTTTGTTACTGAATTCGAAAGCTGGCAGATTAAACCCTCACCGAGGAAAAAGAAAAAAAAAAAAAAAAGAAAAAGAAATTACATAAAAAATGTAAGAGATCCTATTTTACTTCCATAAAATGGACATAAATTTCAACCAGCTGCTCTTATCCTCAAAATTGCATTAATCTGTGTCTGATTCGAAGTTTCCTTAGAATTTTCTTTTGTAACAATAACTTGAGAAGAAAAGGGAAAAAAAAAAAAAAAAAAAAAAAAAAAAAAGGAAAACTTACTTATTTTTTATAAGTCAAATCAATCCTCCTTTCTTTTAAACATGCGAATCGGTCAGTGATGTCCCCATAAAAAGGCGTTGATTCAGATATCAATAATTTTAAAAGCTATCTAAATTTTCTCGCTCGCCATATCCTCTAAATGCCAGTTCTTGCTTACTTAAAAACAGTACTGCTTTGATGAGTAATTGTCCATTCATAAGCGTCTATTCAAGCTTACCTTCTTGATAAATTCAGCAATATGAAGTCGAGAGTTTTCCAAACATATATTCTTTTTACCTCCTCCCTCACTTCTCGTCCAAGCCTCCTTGGTCCGAGCCAATCAGTTAGTCGAGTTCTCAAGTTCAGCCGCTGTTAGAAAATTTTTCATGGGCTGTATCAGCTGCATACTCCCTATGCCGGAGAGGCTGCTTACGTAGTCGTTGTCATGGCAACGGTGCTGCCAATTTTCTTTACAGCGCTCTGAGCTGAACCAAAGATTTTCCCAATTGAATTGCGGGAAGATTAAAGTGCTTTTTTTTCTGAATGAGCAATCCGGCCACAATACGTTTTTTTTTTTTTTTTTTTTTTTTTTTTTTCCGGAGATTTTTTTAATTTACTGTAGGAATTCCACAATTCTAATCTGAATTTAGGAAAATTAGTAGAATAAATTATTTTAAAGTATGTGCTGATAATTTCAAGTGCAGCCCGGCTGTACTTGCTGTATCCCACGAGCCGCCACTGTCACCGATATCTTCATTTCTGCAAAAATTACAGCTCGAAAAAAAAAAAAAAAAAAAGTGCTTTAAAGTGTGTTGCGAGCGTAAATTGCTTTATTTTCAAGAATCTTTCATAAGAAGGTTAGTTTAATTTCTCCATTTTAAAGCAACGTTACAGTAAAAGAATTTTTAATTTTTACTGCTTCAATGAAATCCTTTAATTAGGGTACTTACTGAGTTATAATAATAAATTGCAAATAAAGAAAAGTAAAATATAGATATCTTGATTTAAAACACGTTACAAACCATTAATAAAGTTTGAATTGATCTAAAAAAATCTAGAACTGTCAAAAAATTTTATTTCCGGAAAATAAATAAATAAATAAATAAACAGGGAAAATGGAAATTTTTTAGTTAAAATTTTTTATTTGGGAATACCTTATTCCCCCGTACATGATATATATTTCGGTTACACACATAACCATCATCAGTCGTTTCTGGATCTCTCACTAATGGCGGCTTCCTTTTATATCTCTTCGTTCTTCTTCTTGAAAGTTCGATGAATGACGTCATCCCTTCATCGAACTTTCAAGAAGAAGAACGAAGAGATATAAAAGGAAGCCGTCATTAGTGAGAGATCCAGAAACGACTGATGATGGTTATGTGTGTAACCGAAATATATATTATGTACGGGGGAATAAGGTATTCCCAAATAAAAAATTTTAACTAATTAATCCGCCATATTAATTAATGTTTTATATGGAAATTTTTGTTCTGAAAACATAGAATTCAACGTCAAGTTTTCTCAAAGTCTTATTTATTTCAGCTCTTGATAATTTCTGTAAGTTAGAAGTTTTTTTTCCTTTTAGTTTAACTTTTTGAAAGTGTTTTACATAGTGTTAAAAGTAGTAACGTAAAATTATAACTTTTCTTACTACAGTAGTTTTGTCACTATCTAGTAACCAATAAATAAAGTTTTAAGAGCTATATGCTGCAGCATAATTTATTATTTGTTTCATACAGGCTCTGTATATACAAAATGTTATAAGTTTGAAGTAAGTATTACTTTTTGGGGGATAAGGTGATAGTTAATAATCACCATATTATTTTCAAGATTTACAGAAGTGGTTACTTTTCATTAAAATAAACATCTGAAATATTATGTAAAAAATTCTAGATAATTTTATTTTAGAAATTATATGAAAACACTGTTATAAGTTCTTATTACAGTCTATTTACTATTCATATTCTAACAGAATAGAAGAAACGCCTGAATTTTTGCAATCATGAGAAAGTGCTACTGACTGCTGAGAAATACAATAAATTAAACATGTGCATTTGTCACACATACAAAATAGACTTTGATCAGCCCCTGATACTTCGCTAATCAGTCTAGCATTAAAATTATCTTGAATTAAATGAATTTTAGAGTTCCAATCTATCCCATTTGGCACGGTAGGTTCCACGCTGAAGGTAAAACTTTTAATACTCGAGTTAATTTTATTAATAAATCTTTATGCAATGATAATGCAACAAAGGAATAATCTATTACTCTACTGAATATTTTATTTTACATAATTTTTTTTAAATGTTTGACAATGGAATGTTTGTCGAATTTTAAATAGTGCATAGTTTTAAGTTTAAACTGTGAAAAACTTTTTCAGCATAAAAAGCATAAATAGCAGAAAAACCTCTTCAGCATATTTAACTTAGGTTCATATAATTTCTTTTCTATTGGCAAAAAAATAATTTAATTGCTATTTTCAACAAACTATCATTTGTTTATTCATCTATACTGTTTGATGAAAATTTTGAAATTTGTTGTGATTCTTTTGCTTCTCTGAAAGCCAAGTTTTATTTTGTCTTTCTGCTTAAGCTTGTTTAATTATTTTTGATGAAAGTATGTTTTCTTCCTGATTTCTCTCCTGGTTGCTGTACTTTACTGAATCTCCTTTGGAAAATGCCCACATTTCCCCCAGTGTTTTTAAGGCTGAAGTTCTAAGAAACAAAATGTGCTTCAGCTTTGGTCTGCAAATTGAAATGAACTAACTGCATCAACAACTTGAAAAAATTTAAAACGATTCTTCATAAGATGCACTAGAAACTGTGATAAATGAAAAAACAAATAAAAATGAAAATAAAATTAAAAGGTGCCGCCAATGAAACTTTCAGAAAATTCTAAAACATGGAATCGCATGGCAAAACTTTTCTAAGTGTGGTATAATTTTTTTTTTTTTTTTAAAGAATTTTCTCTGAAAGTTCCATAACAAATACAGATTTATAATTTATTGCAGTGTATAGTACAGCAGCTTATTAAGAGAAATTCTAAACACTTTTAAATCCCTTACAATTTATTTGTACATAGGTAGCAAAATCACAGGTTTTCTTTCGGACTACAGTCTTAATGGCTACTAATGGCTAAATATTTTTTGCAGTTTTTTCCATCAGTACAGAACTTCTTAGTCTGACCACTTCATTAAATGGAAAAAAAAAAAAAAAAAAAAAAAAAGAAGAGAGAATTTGCTTAACATTAAAAAAAAAAATGATCGATTTAACTTTTACTATTTTGTATCATTTTCATTTATATATAGACTTGCCCTTTTCAATGAAACTTTTTCTTTTTTAATTCCCATGAAAAAAATAAAATGGAAATACAAATTTTTACTAATATTTCAATTTGTTTTTAAGGACTGAATGAAGGAATGCTAAAGGCAAAATAAGCTGAAGAGGGGTGTAAAAAGATTGAAATTGGGATGATAGAGGATAACACTTATTGAATAATTTTTCCCCACTAAAAAATTTAATGAACAAATAGCAGAATTGGACAATCTAAAAGAAAAAGAAAAAAGAAAAGAATAGGAAGCCTGCAAATTTTTAAAATAAACAAAATTGAAAGTCTGTGGATAGCTTTCATGCTTGTACAGTTAAATCAAGACTTGTCTTGGCTTAACTGTTCAAGTTAATGTCGTCTGTTCCAATTCCTGATAGTTTACTAAATTCCCTGATATTTCTGAAAATATTCTTAAAAATAATTGGTATATTTTTAGTTGATGGCCCCTCTGAATCAATTAAAATCTAGATCAAGTCAAACAATGCATCTTATAAAACAAAACATTATTTCAGGACTAGAATAAAATAAAGCTTTCTTAACCTACTAAAACAAATAAACAGATGTATGGTATTTATTTTCAGAATATAATTTTAAAATGAAATATAGCTTTAAAAAAATCACAATTATTAAAAGAAAATATATCAATATTTTGCTTCAGAAATTCAGTTATTTTACATTAAACACTATTCTGTTAGCCTTACCCTACACAGAAATCTGCTAAATTAACAACTCATTCAAATTGGCAATCTTGATAAATAAAATAAAATATATCCATTTTGATGAAAGTCAATATTGAAAAATAATGAATTTATGTAAAATCTGTTTGATTATTTTTGATAATCAATGCTTCCTTGAAGCAATGCAATTTAGTGCCAATAATGGGAAAATATTAGGGGAAGATGGGGTACAATGAAACGAACTATCTAAAACCAGTAGAATTTGTCATAGAAATTTGTAACTGATACACCTATTTTACAAATATATTTGAGTAACTGATGTGACTTGGAGATAATCACATTTTATAACAAGAGCAAAAGAAAATTACTGGATTTTCGCCATTGAAAGTAAGTTGATTTACTAGAAGTAATTTTGTTTTAACTCCTTATTCACATATCTATAATTAGGAGTGCACCGAATACCATATTTTGCCGAATAACGAATACCGAATATTCAGTTAAAATTCTAACCGAATACTTGGGGGGTTTAAATTTATTAAACTTACTAAACCGTTATTAAACTTTGATTGCAATGATTAATTTAATTGGTTTTTTCTTAAACAATATTTCATATAAAAAACACTCAAAATACTGGTGTTAAATGATAAAATAAATAAAAACTTTGTGGGGAAAAAACAAAAACCAGTTACAGTCAACTCCCGCTAATCCGCGACCGCCTGTAATCAAATATGTGCTTTGCCTGTAATCCGCGATATATTTCAAATGTAAACAAACAAGTTTGTTTACATTTTGAGCGGCATTTGACTGGTTGTATTACTATTATAGAAGTTATTTGATTGGCTGAATGTTATAAAGACATTTATTAATGATTTTCCACAGGTATTTGAAGTAAATAATTTCATATATTTGAGCATATTATCATGTAATTAAACACACAGGAACTTATATCCTAAGTTGCATGTGTTCAGTGAATGGATGTAAATAACGAACTCCAAAGCAATGCCCAATGCACCGTCCAATCACATCGCTCTACTCTTTTGTTGAATGAAACAAACACGAACAACAAAAAAAAAAAAATCAAGGAAAACGTTTGCTCTATGAGAAATGAGAGAGAGAAAAACTCGGGAGACAATCGAAAAGATTGACCGTTGCAATTAAAATTGGGTGAAAATATGTAACATGTTTAACTTTAAACGCAAACCGCGATTTGGCAGACGACACAACAGTTGCGCAATTTTCCGATTCTCCCCCTACCTCACCCTTTTGATCTTCTGTCTAGCGATTTATTATGCAACAAAAACTTTCTCCACATCACTGTCGTTCTGCAGGAAGAAAGAAAGAAAAGCATAAAGAGACCACATGGCCTTTCTGTTTGTTTACATTTAACTGCCGGAGGAGCACATGCAGAAATAATGAATCATCAGCACTTGAAATGTAATGCACGTGTGTGGGATAACATTCTTTTCCTCTTTAGAGCTTATATAGGCATAGAATATTTTTACATAACGAGAAACCGAAAATTACCTCACAAGATCTGAAATTAATGTAATACTGAGATATCAAATATACAAATGATGCACCGCATCCCCCCCCCCCTTCGCGAGCGACCAGTGAAATTCCTCCCTTTCAGATTGAGCTTGTTTGTTTTATAATAGATATATTTAGTTAAAAACAGTCTTTTAAAGAAATTAAAAACAACAACTGCCCTTAAAAAAAAAAAAATGTTTGTTGAAAAACTTCCGGATTTGGGGTCCCTTTAAACATTTTACAAAAGCAATCATTTGTCAGTGTCAGTGACCAAGAGTTACTGACAATTAGAAGGCTTCAGGACAAAATTTCTGAAGAAAAATTAAAATCTTTTAAACAAATTACAATCACTGCAATGTTTGAAAAAATGAAAAATAAATAAAAATTTAGAGAAAATTTATTCTTTTAATTTTGTATTAGTAATTGTATTTAATATTAAAAATAGTGCTTTAGTTCAAGTGCATAAAAATTTTCTTTCATGTGTCCTTTAAATTCTCTGTAAATTTAATTGTATTATTTATTGTATTATTTATTGTATTTATATTGACATTTAATTGTGTTTTTATTCAACATCATATGCATTTTCTTTTATCATTTCCTATTTGTTTACAGTAAATTGACTATAATTTAAAGGGAAATTCTAAATGTAAAAATGTAAACAAAAAAAAAAAATGACCTATAATCCGCAAAATCCTGTAATTCGCACAACCCTTGGTCCCAGTGAGTGCGGATTAGAGGGAGTTGACTGTACCTCTGCTTAGTAAGATGGAAGGGCTTGTCTGATGAAGACCGGAAGAATTTTTTGGTCAAAACGATCGTTACGCCTTATAAGTAACCTTTTATGTGTGTCATTTTTTTTCACAAAGTTTACATTTATTCTAATATTTCATATGGTGTAAAACTTCAAAAATTAAAATGCTGCAAAATTTAATATCCAAGTGTGTTTCCTTTATATATTATTAATAACTTTTTTAAATATTAGTGAAATGCTGCTAATTTTTTTACTTGCATATTTTACTAAAAAAAATTAGCAGTTAATTGACTTTACAATTTATGAACACTTAATGTTATGAGTTCATTTTTCTGGTTACTGTTTCAAATTTAAATCAGTTAGTAATAGCAAGATTAATGTAATGTGTCATAAGATTTAAGAAAAATTGAAAGGCAACAAAATTGAAATTTAACATCTGAGTTTTTTCTCTTACATTAAAACTAATTTCATTGTGATATTAGTTTTTTGTGATTGTGGAACGCTATGTTACGGCTATCTGCCAAGGATGGCCTTGATAGGAGGACTTTCTAAGGGTTTGTAACGCTAATTCACATGTGATATTAGTAAGTAACAACTTGAATCAATTTAGTACTATGGTACTATACTGTATCTTTCATTCATGATATAAAAAAATATGTGTTTGTTTACCGACTGGTAAATACTTCAATTTGTTTACTCTTCAGTTGCCGAATATTTAAGTATTCGGCCAAACCGAATATTCGGTTTGTCTGCCGAATAGGCAGTATACCGAATACCAACCGAATATTCAGTGCATCCCTATCTATAATTATTTACTTTTCAAATATTGTGATCATTATGTTATGGTAATCCTACTCCCAAAGCCAGAAAAAAAAAAAAAAAAAAAAAAAAGGAATTAGCAAAAATTTATTTTCTAGCATCAATGCGGGTTACATTGAAACATTTGTATAGATGTGGTACAATGAAACATGTTTTATTGTACCCCAGGTGAATGCATTCACTTAAAATAAAGATGTTACTATTAAATATTTAGATTGAGATCTCCATAGGGCACATAAAAGCACTTTCATAGATACTCAGATAGGCCTTGCCCTCGTTCCAATGATATCCACGACCAGATGGACAAAAATAATATTCAGATGATGAAGCCCAGCAGGATCTTCAAGAAGTGAATGCTTTAATAAAAAGATCAGATTCAACAATTGTAAGTTGTTCAACTACTGTCCACGCACCATCCACTATTTTTAATCCTAAAAGGAACCATATTTCTCTACATGAGATAAAACTTTACCTAAAAGCTGGCCTACAAAAGGAAGGAAGAACAGGAAAACTGAAAAAAAAAGGGGGGGCTTTGTTCTACCAACACCCATAAAAAATACTCTTGCTGAACAGTTACAAAGTAGAAAGCTAATTATGATTCCTATAGTTGCCAAAACAATTATGTTTAAATCATACTCTATCTTCTTCAGGCTTTGAAAGTGGTGGCAGGCTCAGAAGCCAAAATTTTAAGGAAAAAACGGGAAAAAAGGAGAGCAAAAGGAACAATAGGACTAAAAGGAATATTTTTTTTTTCAGTTAGATTTGACAAATTTATTTTTATAACATGCTCAAAAAATCAAACTAGATCCATATTTTTAAAAAATGTACCATTCCAAGTTAAATTCAACTATAACACATTACCTTTTCAGCATTTGCTGAAAACATTAGAATTACTCTTTTAAATGTACAGGAGTACATTTAAAAGAGTACATTACTCTTTTAAATGTACAACTCTTTAATTCAGACAGAATACAAATTACGAAGTCCATTTGCAACAAAAAAATGCTGGAGAAGGGATGTACATGAATGTGGATTATGATTAACTGCAAGAAAATTTCTATCCAAATTAAGAGTAACATTTTAGCATTTATCTCTCTCTCTAAAATATAAATAAATAATTCTACTGAAATAATTATTCTTAAAACTTCCTTAATTCAGAAAAATTCAAACACTATACAAGAGATTTAAAATTATTTTCGGACATTTATTACTTTTCCTTCACTTGGGCTTCATAATTAACAAAATATTTTTGGTGTGAATAATCGGAAATCATACTGCATTGCAATGCACAAGTAAATCTAGCTTATAAGGGTTATTATTAATTACTGTATATACTCGAGTCTAGTAAGCTGAACCCATAACTTAGTAAAAAAAAGATTAGTAAAAAATGAAGAACACAAGTATAAGCCAAACGTATAAATACAGAGCCAAGAAGGTCAATTACTCCTGTCAGCTCCCTTTTTTCTCTTCGCATTGATTGCTTTTAAAATAAATCGTATAAACGTAATAAGTGTTAAAGTAATAAAAAGCATCAAGAATTATTGCACAGCATTCAAAGTTTTAAACAATTTTCTGATGTACGATTATATCACGTAATCTTTGGCTACGGGCCAAACAGAACTGTTTATTTTGACTAGGGGAGGGGGTGGAGCCGCCTCTCTCTCTATCTACCGTTTTCATGGAAGCTTCGCCTTTGAAAAATAAACAATTTCAATGAACTTGCTTTCTTGTAAAATGTCAAATACTTGCTTTGCTGAAAGTTGTAATGGATTGAAAGACTGGGGAAATTATGTACCGAATCAATAATTTTGACCGGAGCAGAGATCCTCAATCGGTCCACTGGGATTAAAAGGGGAGGGGGCAGTTGCCCCCCTGCCTTCCCCATGGAAAAAAAATTAAATAGAAAATGTAAGAGATCCTACTTTACTTCGATAGGACAAAAATTTAAATTAGCTGCCCCCTGCCTAAAAAATTCCACAATCTGTCTCTGCATTGGATGTAGTGATGACAAAAGGTGGCAAGTTAAAGAAAGTTGAGATTTAGTAACCATTTTACAGGGGGTATATGGACAAATATTCCAAGAGATATGATAGTAAAATCCCCAGAAGCAGAATTATATTCAGTGTTCTGCAACATAACTTCGAACAGTTGTAAATGTTCTGCAGGCATTTTGTCCAAGTCTGACCAACCACGGTAAAATGCAAATTAGGTATAAAAATTGTGCAAAAAGTGAAGAGAGAAGGCATAGCATAAAGGGCACGTCGCTTTAATTACTCTGCAAAACCTATCATTTTATATATTCTTTCTTTTAAAGATGAAATGTTCTGCAAAGATTGTGATTGTTCTGTGACGTACGTCGCACGTTTACCCACTTTCTGCTTTCGGGGTAAAATCATTCAAGAAGTGCTGTATCATCAATGGTATGAATGGCAGTTAAAATGATGCAATTTTTGATGACGAGAAGATTCATCTGTACATGCGAATGACAAAGGAGGAATTCAATGAGTTGTTAGGAAACTCGATAGCGATTCGGACCCCGATGGGTTTTAAGTGTCGATTTTCTAGTAGTGATACAACGGATATCAATTTGACCGGATACCAGATACCGAATATCTGGCCAAACTTTCAGCCAGATATCCGGTGGCAGTATGTTTTCTTCTTTTTTGTTTTATTTTCATTAGTTTTCTTGGATCATTGAGCTATTACTTTTTTCTTTAAATTTTCTCATTAGTTTCTCATTCATTTAGTTTCAAATTAGAAATCCTTTTGTGAATGTTTCCATGAATTTAGTACCAGTTTTATTGCAATGAAAGTCATACAAATAACAATGCCATGGATATTCTCCCTCAGGAGTTAGATAAATATCTTAGAAGATCAGTTCTTAAAAGAAAGACATCTCCATTCAACTATTGGAAAATCAATGTAACAAATTTCCTAACTATTGTTTTTATCTAACAATTGTTTTTATCAAATTTGGGCGTGGGGACATTTTCTCACCAGCCAACAGTACTACAGCAAGTACGCTAGTCTCATAAGCAGGGTCAATTTATGGTGGGAAAAAAGATAACCAAATTCTAACAAAGATTGAAAAACAGTGTTTTTGTACAATAATTTCTTCCAGTAATAATTTGCTCCAATCTTAAAAAATGATAGGAGTGCTTAATTTCCTCCCCCCCCATTTTTTACATATGAAAAAAATGCATTCAAAAAAGTATTGAAAACAAAATATTTTCACAAAATGTTGTTTTTTTTGTATTTTTTATTATTGCAATTTTTTTAATTTATTCATTTATTATGTTTATTTATGATATTTCTCAGTATATAATTTTAGGCCGGATGTACTGCCAGATATTTGTAATATCGTAGGCTTAGACCACCCTAGGCCCACAATTAGCCCTTTAGAAGATAGAACACTGTGGTTTTAGTGACTGACAAACTTCTTTCCATAAAAATTTACAGGAAAATTTTAGAAATCTATTGTTTGAATTTTATAGAAGAAAGGTTAATCTTAGAAAACTTAAAAGCAAGTAAAATTTCTAAGTCGCGAAAAATGTATAGCATGTTTAGTTACAAGGGGTAAAAATGGGAACAACCATAATTTTGAGTTCAAGATGTGAATGTATGAAAACTGATCAAAGTTGAAAGACCTTTGAGGACAAATTTAGGTTTAGGGAGAGTTTTGTTATACATTTATCCTAAAAACATGACATGTAATGCATATATTTAGTATGTGTAAGAATAATAAATCCTTATCTTAATAGGTGTATATAGGCCTAACTCTGTATTTAGTATTACTAACAAGACCTATTATTTTACTTATTATGATATAGCCTACCTACCCTATGGGAATTAGTACAATAGAAGACCCAAAATCTGCCTATCTCTGAATATCACTGTTCAATGTAAACAGTGAAATCTGCTCTGCCAGCTGCAAGTTCAAAAAACTGCTGTATAATCAGAGTAAAATTAAGTAATTCAGGGATGAAATCGGCAAAAGAGCAAAAAAGCTGAAATCATACGAGAGCAAAAAATTTGTACATGTGATATTTGTATAAAATTAATGTGAAAGAAGTTTTAAGAAGAAAAACATTGGAACATACTAAAAAATAAAAACATCACACATATAACTAATAACTACAATCAGGAATTCACAGAAAAAAGTAGAATTTTCAGAGAAAAAAGTGAATACCTCTTTATTCACAAAAAGCTGAAATCAGCTAAAAAGCTGAAGAATTTCATCTCTGGTAATTCGTCCTTGAAAAAAAATATATTTTAGAATTTGTAAACTCTGAATGTAACATTGATGCCTTCAGATGACCAACAGACCTGTTACATCTTATGTGTGTTTTTTACAGTTTTTTTATTTACTTTATCGACAGTGACATAATTGATGCTAAATTACAGTAAAAAAATACAGACTATATAAGATACACCTTTCTCTAACAGGTGTAAAGAGTTGAAGTAAATGTGGAAAATGTTTTAACTACAGAATAAGTGGTTGTAACACTCTACTTTGAGGAACAGGATATGTAGATAAAAAAGCCTCCCGCCTTCCCCCAAAGAAAGACAAACAGTAAAAATAAACAAAACTATCAATGATCAATGAAACAGAAGTTAATCATCCAGTGGTTCTCACTTCAGAGAATCGAGTGATTGGTGAAATTTGTGGTAAAGAAGTCTGTTCAAGAAGGTAGTGGTCTTATTATTGAAACCCCTGATAAAGTTGAATACACTATGAAGTAGAAACAAAGTAATCTGGAGGATTATTCTATGTTTTCCCCAACAAATATGACACAGCTGATGTGCAAGTATCACAAATTGTCAGTAAGCTACCTCAACCAAGCTGCAACAGTCGTTGCCAGGATACCTTTTGTTCATAAACTTGGGTTCAGCAGTTAACAATATATTTTAATTACTTTTGATTAAAATCTGATCTTCAGTAATACTTTAGGCGACTTAATTTCTCAATTCTCTCCACTAATTATAGCGTATTTCAACTTTAACTATTATATACCCATTTTACCACGAACCATGGGGTAAAATGGGTATGCACTGGGGTAAAACCCAAAAGGTAAAATATATTTCCGCAGAAAAATATACAGCAAATTTCCATTAAAATGTTTAAGACACTGTTTAAAAATAAGAGAAAAATGCTAGAATAAACCAACTACCACCTCCAACATGAGATGAAATTTCAATACCTTCAAAATACACAAATATTACACTAATAAAATCAAAACTCACCACAAACAGCTCAAAAATCCTCATCTATTGATTCATATTAAACCTAAAAATTTTACACGAATTCTGCAAATCTGTATAAACAAACCCATACGTCAAATAAAATTATCCATCTTTTTTAAAATCTTAAAAATTTCCAATTGTCCATCACAATTCATTCTTGGATAAATTCACAAAAAATAATACAACATACGAGAACCTTTATTTGAGTATGGGACTGTAACCAACTGTAAACCAATATACAGTAAAGCAAGGAATAAAAATCTAAATAAACAAAAGCACATACCTCAAATTTTCCATTTAATTCCTTATTTAATGGTCTTGATGTACATTTTTATTTATGAACATGCCTTTTTCACAAAATAAATTCATGAAAGAACATTTAAATAAGCAGTACTTAAGCCTAACATGAGCACTTAAAATATTCTTCACAACAAACATTTTCGGGTTTTCACCAAAATTATTGATAATTAACAAACAACACATCTTAAAATAAAGTGAATTAATTACAGTTCTAGACAACTTATCCACATTTAATATACAAATAATCAGAAATTTCACTTCTAAAAACAAACAACATTCAAAAATCACAAACTTGAAAATTTAGCATTCCACAACCAACATGTGAATTGCGGGTCATGTGTCTCGAATCACGTCACTTGTCTGGTTGCCGTGCCAATAAGATATTCATCAATCGCTAGCGTTGGTGATAGATTCCAGCTTGGCAACCTGCCCCACATATCAAAATTTCCCTGTTTTTTTAATATAAAAACAACAACTGATTGAAGACTTTTGAGTGGTTATTCAGCAAATTGCTGGAACAACTTAAGTTTTTTAATTGAAAAGAGAACACCAATTGAAATTTTTCAAGTGGTTATACAGTGAATTTCTTGGGTGGGACATGTTGGTCAGACCATAAATAGAGAATTACATAAATATATCTAAAATAAATAAAAACTAATAAAAATTATGTTAAATATAAAATTTATTTTACATACACAATAGTTATTTACATACTTATTAAGCCTTAAAATTCTTATTAATACATATCAATCATCAAGTTGGAACTGTCTCCTGAAATTAATCTCCATTTGTCGGTTGCGCCTTTGTAGCTTTTGAAGCTCTTTCTTTTTCAGTTTGTTTTCTCTTTTCATATTTAACGTCGGTTGAATGCTCTTTTTCACAGACCTGTAATCATTGGGGCCAAAATGAGTTACTTTCGGCACATCTTTTTTACCACCGATGCATGTCCTGTCGGTTTTTAGGACAGTTTTGATTGGAAATTTCCTGCCTTTAGCGTCCATGCCAAGTCCTTTATTCTTATCCCACCCTTTCTTTAACATAATTTGAAAACCTTTATTGTTTTCAGGAATGTGATAGTATGTAGATGTGTCGCCACTTCTGTTAGAAAATAAATGGGCTATACTTTTTTCATGAGCCATTGTAGATTCTACATATGATATATTACACGAACTACAAAACTTCAATTTTTGTTCAACTTCATCACTGACAGGGTCAGTCTTACTTTGAACATGTTCAGAATTTTCAGAGCTAAAAAGTTTTAGTAATTGTTTGTTATTATTTTTGGCGGCAATATCAAATGCTGTTAACCCTTGTTTATTCTTTAGATTAACATTTGCTCCTTTCAGCAACAGGTATTTAACAACTTCATAATGACCTTCATACGCTGCACACATTAATGCTGTCCAACCGTACATATCTTGCACATCAACACTGCTGTGTTTAGATAAAGAATACTTTACACCATCAACATTACCATTTTGCGCATGAAAAAATATCGTATGTTTAGCATTAACAGAAGTTGACGAAACAGTTGAATTAATTTTTTCTGATTTGTTTTGTGGTTTAAAGTTAATTTTGGTGAAAGGCAATGATGTTGAAGGTGTAGATATAATTTCTTTATAAAACTGACTTGCTTCTTCGCCACTTAAACTGCCATGGGATATAGCTTTCTGATTTACTTCTTGACTAGCTTCATTGGATGACGTTACAAAAGGAATGAATTTAAAGTGATCAGTCATATTAGAACTGGGAAGGATGATTTTATTAATTTCCATCGTTAAATGAAAATTATTAATCCAGCTCAAAAAGGATGAACTTACTGCAACGCATAAAAATTTTATACTAGACACATGACATTCAAAAAATGAATTAGCTTTTTAAAAACAAGTGATAAGAAAAATATACACACTTGTAGTGTATTAATATCTCCACCCACACGGCTATCTTAATGTCAATGAAGCGTTTACATAGTTTACAGTCAAGTGAGTGCGGGAGTTCAAAAATTTTAAAACACTTAAAATTCTAGTAGAGATTTTAAGTTTCGTTAGTCACAAAAATATTTAAAAGAAAGTGATAAACATACACCTTTTAATACTATAATAAACCGAGCAACTATAATAAATCGAGAAGAACACAAACAAGTAAGTAGTAAATATTATTGCACTTACGTCTGGGTCTATGTAGCTAGTAGAGATCACAGAATGAATCGATGAGTCGAATCAATGAATCGATGAGTCGAATCAGTGATTCGAATCTTGGTACTGAGTGGCTCAGTCTTTACACTCACTCTCTACTGATTCGAATCTCAAGCCCTCAAGGGAAATACATTCCAAGTGCGAAGGGAAGAAAAACTTATTTTCCCTTTCCGTTCCCAGGGATTTTCCCTTACTCTTTCAACTCTTTTCGGCTCTTTTCGACTCTTTACGACTCTGAGTCGATAGATGATTTGAAACAGTAAATGAGTGGGTGTGGGTGAGTTGGTCACTGAGTTGGTGCAGCAACGAATCTTTACTGATTCAGTGTTTCGCTCTGTTTCGGTGATTGTATACTATCGTTGAGATTCGTTAGTTTTTCGAATCTTCTATCGACTCAGAGTCGAAAGGAGCCGAAAAGAGTTGAAAGGATGTTTCATTTAATTGGAGGGGTTTTTTCGAATCTTCTATCGACTCAGAGTCGAAAGGAGTCGAAAAGAGTTGAAAGGATGTTTCATTTAATTGAAGGTTTTTTTTCGAATCTTTGGTGTTTCATTTCTTGGTTGGTGGTCGGATTTTAAAGTTTTATCTGTCTGTGGGTGTGGAGTGGGTCGAACATCGTTTGCTTTTGGCGGGGGGCATAGGCGTTACTTCCTAAGGGCAAGAGGGGTCAATCTCCCGCCCGAAAAAAAAATTAAGAAAATCCCTCCTTCCAACTTGTCTGACTGATTTAATATTTGTTTAAAATTTAATGAAACATCCCTTTTCTACTTTTAACTTCAATATATGTCCCCCTGCCCCCACCCTCAAAAAAAAAAAAAACAAAAAACAAAAAACGGAACGTTAAGTTTACATGGTGGCGGATTTTCATGTGAAGGGAAATAGAATGAAATAAAGTTAGGATTGTGCTTGTCACTTTTAATGAAGGATACAGGGGCGGTATTAAGCGCTCTCACAAAAAGACTTTGTAGTAAGCAAAATAACATTTCGCTTTATTGCAGCAGATTTCGTTTTTTTTTTTTTACCTTGTTTTTCGTTTAAGGGGAATGATTTTATTTTCTTTTGTAATTCAGAGAAATACAAAATAGGGCCTAAAGTGCAAAAAATAGGCAAAATAGGGCCTAGTTAGTGTTATTGACAGTGGCGTAGCCAGGATTTTATTTCGGGGTGGGCTGGGTATCAAATTTAAAGATAAAGTTCAATTGTAAGCTAAGTAAAGGGTCCCATTTTTTTGGGGGGGGGGCAGCAGCCCCTCAGTAGGACTGGGCCAAAAATCGACATATCGGTTTTATTTCAACATCAAATATCCCATATTCCCATTTTCATTTCAGTGAAATCTCGAATTCGATAAAGGGCAAAAATACAGGCCGGCCAGGGGCGTAGCCAGAATTTTTTTATGGGGGGGGGGTTATGACTACTGCAACTCATATATATGTATACGTGTGTATGATAATGTAGTGAAGAATATACATTTTGTATGGCAAAAAATTCCTCATGGGGGGTTATGACCCCCCTACCCCCCCCCCTTGGCTACGCCTCTGAGGCCGGCGATAAGAAAATCCTGAGATCAATACCAGCTTGTGATGCTTTTGCTACTGCTTTCTCTCGGAAAGCTTCTTCTTCTCTCATCGCAGGAAAAACAGCTCCATGGTTTATTAGTCTAATTACCATAATTAATTAACGTATATCTCGGAACCTATCCACCGGAGCGCGTTTTTATTGATTCTCGACCCCCCCTAGACTCAACACCCCACCGATACTTAAAATTTCGAATGCTTTGACACCAAACTTAACCTTTTAATCTTACAGGCCCAGGGGGTCATACGAAGCTCCCCTATATTTTCAATTTGGGCATTTTAAACACTAGCCTCCTCCGACGGCATCTCCAAAGTCTGGAAACCATCCCAGAGCCAATTTCTACATGTTTGCAGTCCTTTTAAGCCTCAATCATGGTTAATTAGTCTAATTACCATAATTAATTAACGTATATCTCTGAAACTATCCATCGGAGCGCGTTTTTATTGATTCTCGACCCCCCCTCTGGGCCCCCCATCGATACATAAAATTTCGAATACTTTGACACCAAACTTAACCTTTTAATCTTACAGGCCCAGGGGGTCATACGAAGCTCCCCTGTATTTTCATTTCGGGCAGTTTAAACACTAGTTTTACTGGAGCAAGGGGAGAGAGATGCTAACTGCCCGAGAACTCAGCGGAGAAGAAACCCGATGAATGGGTGAAGGGTGTTTAAATAGTACGGCTTTCCGCGCAGAGAGAGGGAAAATTTCTTTAGTTGTTTTATTGATTCAAGATTCGAATCACTGATTCGAATCATCGAAGTAGTGAGTGAGTCGAGATTCGAATCAGTAAAATGAGTCGAACCGCCCATCTCTACTAGCTAGGGAACAAACTGGCCAGAGTCGAAGTATTTAAACACTCGTTACCAAGACCACAATTCCGCTCATCCCCATCCAGTAGTAACGAAAACTGAAGGACCCTGCCAGGTTTCCAGTAGGCAGATCACTGCACTTACTAAGTCTTAAGAAAGTTGAATTTAATATAGTTTTCTAATGGTAAAAATCGGCTATTTTTAGCTGAAATGCATAACGAGAATTTTTTTTTTCTAAGTGTTTTCTAAGTTTTGTTCTTCTGTTTGTTTTCTTTTACAAGTGACAATCAAACAATGTGGTGCCCCCAATTCGGAAAAATCGGGGACATTTTATTTATAAATCCAATGCTCTTCTGAAATAATCTTCCCTTTCAATTATTGATGTTCATAAAATGAAGAAAACATGATAGATTTAAAAAAATTCGAAATAAATAATTATTACAATCGAAATTTTATCTTTAATTGCTGTTTTACAGTTTGGGAATTGGGAAACTGCCTGTTCCCAAAAGTTGGGGAATGGAGGATATCGATATGACGTCATTTTTCCACCAACACGTGACCTTTCGGCTGTGTTGATGAGTGGCCCTGTAATCTGATTGGCTGAAGTGTATATTTTCCATCCACACGTGGCTGAAATAGCCTCGTCTCAGTATAAGTTTTAATATGTTAGCACTTTTTAATGGGAATCTTTGGAGAGATATCTTTTTGCAGTCATGTACAGGTTCCAGAGAGTTATTAAAACATTCGTAGGCAGCACAATACAGAGGTATAATTATTATTTTTTTGATTTTGCGCTTATTACCAGGAGTCCAGCACATAAGCCTATGGAGAAATGGTTGTTTGTTTTCCACCGTCACGTGACTTTTAAAGCCTCGAACCCAAGGAGGCGATATCCTCCATTTGGTCACCTAACTGTAACTTAAGAAAACTGAGCATTTTTATCAGATAAGCATAAAGTGACCAGATTTTTGAACAGTTTTGTCGTCAGAATTGGGGACATGTCCCGATTCTGACAACAAAACTGGTGACATTGATAATTAATGCAATAATTAACAGCAATTTAATAAAAAAACGATGCAATAATTCAAAATTATCAGTAATTCCTGTTTTACATTTTGGGGACAATTTCAAAAATGCCCTGAAAATGAGGACTGTCCCCGAAAAATGGGGACGTTTGGTCACCTTAGACAACCCTAGTAGCAATGACTGCTTGTTTTCTGCTCGGTCGTTCATCGACTCATCGTTAACTCATCGACTCGTCGAATTCAGTCATCGGCAAGTGCACTTTTGTTTATCTGCAATAGATGAATTTTTATTCATGCATAGAAGTGATCTAGACGAGCAGTTTCACCGATGGGAAACCGAAAAACAATATCTTATCCGAAACTGCAGCTCTATAGTCATTGGGCCTCGCAGGTGTACCCAGTGGTTTACACTTTACCCAAATTCCTATAAATATTTGCGTAATTTAGATCTGCCTTTGTATAATCTAAGGGAAATTTTGAACAATTCTTGAATTAATCGCATAATTCACTTCAAATTTCTTGTATTAGGTTTGGGAGGGGATAGGGGGGTGGCATCCCCCCCCTTGCCCCCTCCCACAAAATTTAAATTTGGAAAGAAATATTTACAAAAAAATTTAAGTGTTTATTATATAAAAATCGTTTGTAATATTTAAATAATTTAAAAAAAAAAGAAAAGAAAATATATTTGAGCGTCAGCTGCATTATAAGAAAAACGGAAACTTCATTACAATGAGCAACTCTTTTGAAACCTCTTTAATGTAAACAGCAAGAAGAGAAATCAGTTAATTTTTAAAAGTTATCCAAGAAATATGGAAGTTAAAATCGCACTAAAATTCCTATACAATTGGCAATATTGTTTTTTAATTATTAATTATGAATGTTGTTTTGTTGCTACTTACATACATTGGTAAAAAGTGAAATTAATTTCTTACCAATCGAATAATTTGACTATTATTAATAATAGCTGAACAACACTTAGTCAAAATTTCATCCAAAGTCCCAATCTGAGACTAAAATAACCGGTACTTCACACTTTTCCTTGTGCATGTCAAGATTCGGTGGTCTAGGGCTAGCGCGCTTATCTCGTAATCAGTACGTTCAGGGTTCGGGCCCGGGGGAAGAAGGAATTTTTTTCTTTTTTTTTTCAGAAAAACGGAAATTTAGCATACAAAAAACGAAAATATAATAAACAGAACGGACTTTTTTTGAAAATTTTGCTTCCAGTTGTTTATTTTTTTATTAACAAATACATTTTAAACAGTTTATCGGTTTCTTTTCGTTATTTCATCGGAGTCATCGGGAAACGATGATCGGCTTTATGGCCCCCCGAGCGGACATTTTGTACCAGTTGCCGATGAAATTTACCCTTTTTTGGATGAAAAGCCGTGATCGGCCATTGCTCCTTCTCCTCGGATTTAACTCACCCGCCTCTCATCGACCGATGGGTTATTGCTACTAGGGAAGCCTCTCTGCGACAGGGGGCTGTACGGCAAAGCCGTACATGAGGATATGAGTTTCATGATGCATGAGGATATGAGTTTCCTTTTACGCAATACCGCTTTTATAGGAAATCATAATACATAAAAAGTATTTTGAATACTTTTGGGGTGTGGGCGTACACCGTCCAAAAACGTATTCAAGCAAGAGATAAATTTCCTATTTTAGATTTGCGAATAATAATTGAGTTTTTGAAAAACGCACAATTTGACAGAAATACGGAAAATCATATTTATACATAGCCTAATTCATATTCTATGATAAATAAGCTATATAAATAAAACAGTGTGTAAACTGTCCGTTAGTTTGTCTGTCTACTGTCTGTCTGCGTCTCGCGAAACGGGTGATCGTAGACCTACTAAATTTTGTACGGAAATTCTCCAAGACGGGTCTCGACACACCTCGAAGCGATTTTTTCGAAATTCGAATTAGAAAATGTTTTATTTTATGTTTTGTCCGATTTTTAGCGATTTTTCTTGCGTAATACATAATAACGCAGGTAATTGCACTCTCAAGAAAACGATAGTTACATCATCGTATAGAGGAGAAAATTTTCTTTTAAAAACTATTTGTTCGGACTCTGTAACATAATTTGCAGATTTTGGGGAATTTTTCAAATAAAATTAAATTTGCTGACTTTCGTAAAATATTTTTAAAACTGCTGCATCTTGAATTCTATCTGTCATAACATTTTATATTTCGGCAAAAGACGGATCCCACAATTCGCCCACTTTTAAAAGAAGAACGGAGGAAAAATATAAATTAGGAGAATTTTTACGAATTTTTAAGTAAAGAAGGATTTTCATTTCAGTAGCACCTCTTATAAATTTAGGTTTGATATTTTTAGGTTTGGTTGTCATGGATACAGTATCAAAGATTAAAATTGCCAGTTGAAAAAAATAAATAAAAATGGGTCCCTTCCATATCCCGAAGCGATTTTTTGCGAAATTCGAATTAAAACATCTGTTATTTATTGCCTTAATGCGCCAAATACTACTGTTATTGTACAACTAAAAGTCAAAGCCCGCTGTGAAGCAATTACAACGAGCGCTGTTCTGAAAACGTGGAAAAAGTTTCTCATTCCAAAGATTTCGTTTTGTGTACATAGTTATTCTTATGTCCAAGCAGACGATTTCTTTGCTTGGCTCGATTTCCTTTTATAAATACTGGATTTATTTGTGAGAAGAAAAATTAAACTGCATAATCTAGAAAAACAGTTTTAAAGCCTTTATAAATAGCGCAGTCTTATCTCTTATGTCTTTTCTTTTTGTAAAGGGTTGCAAGAGAGGGTGACGTATTTTTAAAATAAAAAAAAATGTCCATTTCATGTAGTGTCTGAGGTATTTAACGCTAAAACGTGAACCTAAAAGACAGCATGTCTGCGGAAATAAGACATTTTGAAAGTGAGAAGTTCACTGCAAACGGTCCATTTTCACTTTTTTGATACCGAATGACGCTGACATAGTTTTTTTTTTTTTGTGTGTGTGTGTCATTATATTGCAATGATCTCAGGTTATTACATACATGACGCAAATTTTAAGTCAAGAGTGAAATAATTTTGCTTTTTCTAGATTCCACATCACTGGAATTAATTCGAATTACACATGTGAGGAAATTTTTCGTTTCCTACCGTGCGAAGAAGGGGCACGCAGCTAGTTTTTAACCCATTCGTGCTTGGATATTTTTGCGACTTTCTTCGATTTTTGCTAACACTAGCAGTAATTGATAAATTTCTGATGTCAACTTTTTGAACAAGGGATGATTTCATTTAAAATCATTATGTCTAAAAATTGAAATGTCAACATCCCACTTGGCCATATTAAAATGTTTTGTGGAATTGAGGTTCAATACTCGCGAATAAAGGCTAGGAAAAATAAATAACGTTTTCGAATGATAGCGAAAATGCCCTCCCAAAAAAGGGACGCTAGGCATAAATGGGTTAATATACGAAACCAACGTACAGAGGCGGATCTACGGGGGGCCTATAGGGGCTATAGCCCCTCCCCCATTGAAACTGAATTTACACTAGATAGAATAGCATTTTGATGCTTAGTTAAAAACTGCGTGTCTAAAATCCGTTATTTTGAAATTTTAATTTACTTGTTTGATTTACTCCTTTGATTTTTAGACTTGACCTCAATTAATGGTTTTTATCTCTTTCGTTCCCAGGCTATAGGTATTTTCAAAACCTGAGTCCAAAGGAATCGCCCGAAATTTCGTATCCCTCTTGAAACGTCTCCCTATTTCGGTTTCTTATAAGAATGATCAGTAACCAAGTTGTTCTCTCCTTTACCGTGTATACGCAAATAGCGAAGAATTGCTCATTGTTAGAACGGGTTATAGCGTCCCGCAGTGGTCTGGGCGCAGTGGTCTCCGTTCCATAAAAACACGGCAAGTGAAGCAGCATCCGGCTTGGCCAGTGCTTGAGAGGATCAATTTCCCCTCGGCTGAACTGCTGTGGGACCGCGTACGCTAATGGGAGCTGGTGCACGTAAAATCCGTCGTGGCTCCAATGTCCTCCAAGTTGTTAAACGATACCTCTGGGGATGCCGATTTCAGGGAGTTGGTCCCTCCTCTGGAATGGGTTCAAAATTAGGGGACCCCGAGCTGAGTCGGACTTCCTCCCACTGAGGCCTATCGCCTGCCTAATGGGTTCAAAATTAGGGGAACCCGAGATGAGTCGGACGTCCTCCCACTGAGGCTTATCGCCTGCCTATATGGGGGATCTGGCATCTCCCGGCCGTTGCCAGAGGGAGTTGTTGCAACAGCAACAACGGGTTATGGCAAGTCCAAAGAACAGTATTTGAGCTATGATATCCATTCACTCCCTGTAAAATCGTAAAAAGGGGAGCTAATCTATAATAATAAAAATGAATGTTTGTAAATCTGTCTGTCTGTATGTGTGCGGTCTCCAGACAAACCTACTGCACGCAGAACTCTGAAAATTTGAATATATAATCCATGAGTCCGATAATGTGCACCTGAGAATCAGAATTTTAAAATTTTAATCACTTTTTTAATTATTAATTAAAAACTGTTCTAAAACGGAGATTTTCTTACCCTGTGTTACGAATTTTGGGAGCAACCCGCTGTTCTGGGGTTTAAAATAGTTTAAAATTCGTATTCTACGCGTTAAATAGTTAAATTTTGCTTTTTGTTGCATCAATATGGAATGTTCTGGAAATCTCGGGTTCATGGGTCGTAGGTCTTCGAAAACCTAATTTTTGGGGACTTATTTTTGGCACCAATTTGGCGATATCTCGCCAAAACTCGCCAAGTTTGACGATTTTTCTGTCATTTGGCGCGCTTTTCCTAATGGGACCTTTTCATGAAAATTTTTGTGATACTTTTTATGGTATTTAATACGTTTAATGACCTAACATTTCCTAATTTTAAGAAATTTAAATCGAAAATTGTGGATTTTAGAAGATAATTTGCTTAATTGGATGAAATATTTAATAACTCCAGCAATTTTAATGCAAAGTACACGATATTTCTGGGGGAAATATGTGACGGCCACGGCAGTGAGTTGTCTTTAGTGGTGCGTTTGTAAGTACGTACCTGAAACTCTGGAACCATTATCTGCACATTCTCTCATGCAATTGCAGCCTAGAGTACTAATCTGGAGTTGCAGTTCACATGTCAGATTTTGTAAATCGCATAATTTAAGGGGTTCACGGGCAACGCCGTGCGGGACTGCTAGTAATACATATAATTCACTGTTAAACATAAACAGTCTTTGCGCTCGCCTTTGTCTGGTGCTCGTCTCGGATTCTGCATTGATGTGTACTTGATGCAGCAAACAGTTGCTGCAATTCATTCCCGTAAGTCAGTGAGCCCAGATAAGCACGAAGGTTTGCTATAGTAAGCAAACTATGTTGTGTTTACAAACGCCAGAGATTTGCCGAATTGGCGGTTGCTTGAGCTTGTAATTATAAAGAGCATATCGTTGGTAGTTTATACCTCGTGTCTGCCTTCGAATCGGATTGTTATTTATTTTTCTTTTCTTCAATCAAATCAACTTCCATGTTGGTATTTCACTTCACGGGCATTTTATTTTCGCACACCCTAATCATCCCTTTCAGTACGAACGGTATGGCTGACGCGTACTCTTCCGCCATCTTGCGTTGTGACGTAGAAGTAGATAGCACTACGATTGACTGGAATTCCAGCAATCTGCAATATTTTCACCTCTGAACGAAAAAGTTGGAGTTGACTGTTCCCTAGGTAACCGAGAGAAATTTACAGGAAAGAGGTTTCTGCAACTGGTTGCAGCAACCAAATCACACGAAAATTCCTTCGTGTATAAGGCCTCACCCATCACCGCACAATGTACATCTATCATAAAGGCCTTATTACACGAAGGAATTTTCGTGCGATTTCGTTGCTAGCAACCAGTTGCAGAAACCTCTTTCCTGGAAATTTCCCTCGGTTACCTTACTAGTGAACAGTCAACTCCACCTTTTTCGCTCAGAGGCAAAAAAATTGCAGGTTGCTGGAAATCCAGCCAATCGTAGTGCTTCCTATTTCTACGTCACAATACAATATGGCGGAAGAGTCAGCGTCAGCCATACCGTTCGTAGTGAAAGGGATGAGCGCTGCGAAAAAAAAAAAATGTCCGTGAAATGGAATATCGACATGGAAATTGACTTGAATGAAGAAAAGAAAAATAAATATCAATCCGATCCGAAGATACACGAGGTATAAGCAACCAACGATATGCTATTTATAATTACATGCTCTAGCAACCACCAATTCGGTGAATCTCTGACGTTTGTGAACACAGCAGGGTTTTTTTACTATAGCAACCCTGCGTGCTCATCTGGGCTCCCTAATTTGCGGTAATGAATTGTAGCAACTGGTTTCTGCAACCATAATTGCTCTAAATTTCATTCGTGTAATAAGGCCTATAGACATCAAGTGACTAGGAATCCCAAGTGGCTATCTCCTATACCATTGTGAAAGGTTCTTTTGTTCCGCCGTTTGGATTTTCAAGGGATATGATGAAAGAATACTATTACTATGGCAAATTTTTCTTATTTGGTTTTTGGACATTTCCTGTTTAAACAAAAGTAGACCCGTTTTGAATGTTTAGGAATGGTGGAAGAATTTCTTGGAAGTACTGTAGTCCTTTCTAAGCAGGCTTCAAAATTTCAACCCATTGAAATTGCTTTTGCCGCTTGGTCGTTCTTTTTGGATGAAGCGTTAGTGTGATTCATTTGTTCTCTATTTAGCTCCGTTTGTGTGTAGAATTTAATTTAAATGCAAATATTATGACCTCATGAAAGCGATCATTGAGTCGTAATATCTATACTATTAAAATCTGTGTGCGTCTGTCTGTCTGTCTGTCTGTCTGTCTATGTGTAGCATCAACTCCTCCTAAACGGCTGGGAGTTGAGTTTCGAACGAGGTATCCACGAATTCAGAAAATTTCGAGAAAGAACCTCAGCTAATTTAAATTTCGAAATTCGAATTAGTTTAGGAGATATTGATAAAAAACCCCATCAAAAACGCTAATTTTTGCTCTCCGCAATTCCGTGATTGTAACCCCTGTAGTCAAAAAAGTGAGAAATAACCATCGAGGTTGCCATATTTGGCTATTTTATTAAATTATTTAGACTCCTGCAGTAAAAATAAAACAATAATGATTTTTTTCTGTTTAGATTATTTACAAAGTTATTTTTTAATTAAAATATTGCATTCATGTTAAATCAGAGCTGGAATGCAATGTGTTTTACGTGTAAAAGAATAAGGGATTGAGAGATTTCCGAGACTAATATGTATATTTTTCAGTTTGGCCCCCCCAAAAAATGGCTCATTTGGCGATTTTGAGAAAGTAGTATCTACCGATTTGTACAGTTTTGGGCATGGCGCAAATTACTGAGAGCGTAACGAAATAGTATTTTTAATAACAAGTATATGTTTTACGGCGCTATACTGCGATTTTTCGTACAGAAATAATGAAGTTATTAAGGCGATTTTAAACGATCTATAGAATTTTCACGAAATTAAGTAAACTGATTTAAGTTAGAGGAATTACGCCAAATTTCAGAAAATTGAAATTCTCGCATTTTGTACATGGTAGTTAACGGTGATTAAAACCCGTTATAGTTAATAATAATTTAAATAACTGCTACTTATCAATAATATGCCTGCATTAAATTTTGGCGATGGAACCATGTAAATGATAGATAACCATTTCCCATTTTGATTGCTGTTAAATCAATGCTTCGAATGATTCCCTGAAAACAAAAAAATCTTACAAAATAGTGTATGTTGGCATTTGGCGATCGAAGTACTGTGTAATAAATAATTGATTCTTATTTGTTAAAGCAGCGTTGCGGAAGTTTCTTTTACTAAAAGCTGTTAGAAAGGCGTAATTAATACTGTCTGATATATTTTTTGTTTTACGAATTGAAATGTATGTTGATTCCTACTTTAGTACATTTCTTAGAAAAGTTGGCGAAAACTATTCAAATGTAGTGCAGCTCTGTACTTATTTATAATTCCATTCCACAATTGAGATGAGCCGATGTCACTAGCGTATGCATAGATATTTTTTTTTAATTCCGCCAAACAAAGTATTGCGTATTGACTTTAGTGTCAAGTTTAATTTGTGGTTTGAGCTATTGGCCATCGACTGGCGGCGTTAATTTCGCCAGTTTGGCAGTTCTAGCAAAGTAAACATGAATAACTCATTAGCACCAGAGTGCTAATAATTTCAACCTTGCTTTTTGTGTAGACACGATTTTGGTACAATTTTCGAGTCGAGTCACTTTTCAAATGTGTTTGCCAGATAATGTGGAGAGGGGGGGGGGCGTTCATAAACTGTTGAAAGTAGCACAAGGTTTGCAATTTTTGATAATTGATCTCTAAATTTGGCGCCAAAACGCGACAATTTATTATAAATATATTTCGAGTATAGTTAGAAAACGCCTGGCGAATATTGTAAAATAGTTTTAGTAGGCGATTTTAATATAGATTTTAATTCCGAAGAAGTGTTTTATAGAACAGAGATGACAAATACGGCACACTCATAGATTATGATACACTTTCCAAATGGTATTTATAAGGGTGAAGTATGGCGAAAATTGTTAAGCAGTTTTGGTAGGTGATTTCAATGTAGATTTCTATTCCGAAGAAGTGTTTTATGGAACAAGGAAGGAAAACACGGTACACTCATAAATTATGATGCCCATTCCAAACAGTATTTAAAATGTCTACGGGATATAGTTGGAATATTCCTTCAGAAGATTGTAAAACAGTTTCAGTAGTTGATTTTAAGATAGATTTCGATTCCAAAGATGTGTTTTACTGTACAAGTAAGAGTTGATTCCTATTTTAACGACCCCGCTCTCGGAAACCTGAAAAATCCAGCACTTTGGCGAGCTTTGCAGTCATGGGTCTCTAAGACATATGGACAAGTTTCGACGCTCCCAAAAGAACTATATGAAAACTAAAGTGAACAAATTAGCGATAAACGCACCTGTTAAGGAATTTGAAGACAATTAATTATTAAAACTACATTAATTGGCAACCCAAAATAAATAAAATGTAACGGAATGCTTTCCTTACTGTTGTGCTAAATCGCCATTTTAATTCTAAATTACATAAAAAATCGTCGTAGTACCTCCATATGTTTAATGATCGCCACCTTGGCGAGAGTCGGAGCGTTAAAGTAGGAATCAACCCAGAAAGAGAAACACGGCACACTCATGGATTCTGATGGACATTCGAAACAATATTTAAGACGGTGAAGTATAGTTGTAATATACTTGGCAACGATTGCAAAATAGTTTAAATAGGCGATTTTAAGATAGATTTCGATTCCAAAGATGGATTTTACGAAACAAGGAAGAAAAATACGGCACAGTCATGAATAATTATACACTCTCCAAGTTAATGGAATAAGGAAGAAAAATAGGGACGACGCATAAACCATGATACGCTTTTAATATATAGCACTTTGGTGCGTATTTAAAATCTGAAAGTGTTTCAGATTTTCTTCCTTTTTTTATTTTTTCATGTTCTATTTTTAACATTGCTATAATTTCCGTAGCAACGGAATACATTGTTGCCACTTAAGTTGTTAAATTTAACAATTAAGTGAAACTACTCATTTCTACAGCTTTTAAGACTCGAAAAAGTGAAAGCGCATCAAACGTGAAATAAATAGAACTAACTGTAACAGACTTGCACTTTAAAAATAATCGAAGTTTTCATGCAATTCTACATATCTTTAATTTTATTTCCTTCGCGTGTGGATGTCATTTTTTACGTCATTTTTGCTGTTTTGCTGGCAGATTATCCGGAGCAGCACATAACCTCTAATGTATTTGCTCCTCCGGACATAAGCAAGAGCGAATGTCTGGCGCGTATTTGTGTAACCCCACTGTGTTAATCAGATTTTTCTGGTGTCAGATTTTTTAGACCATTTTTTACCGCGGAGATTCCGATCCTGAAGTATATTGATCACTGATAAATGAAAAAAAAAAGATCAATTATATGAAAGCAGGAGTAGCCAAAAATTTTTTATGGGAATGCTACGGGAGTGAAGAATATACATTTTGTATGGCAAAAAACTCCACCTGGGGGGTTGCGACCCCCTATCTCCTCCTTGGCTACGCCACTGTACGCAAGCATCAGTTGTCACGTCATGAAAAACCGTCGTAGATGGCAAACTCCGAAGTTGTTCTGAGGGTTATACAAAATTAAAAATTTTGCTTTAGTAAATTTTACTTTTGATACAGTTCGAATATTTGGTTTTAATACATTTCGGCCACCAAGGTAAGATGAAATGTTACTAAATACGGCAACCCAGAATTTTCTTAACTATTGAATTTGACACTATGCGCTATACTCCACCTGGAGTGCGGACTGCGCGGTATAATTGCGGCAAAACTTATTTGCGCTCCGTAAAAATGCAATGATGGTTGGTGTTGCCATTCAAAAGGCATGTTAATTACAGGAGCTAAGGCGTCATAATATCAGAACATATGTCTCATTTCATCGTGCTGTACGAGTCCCTTTTAACGTGTTACACGAAAACGATCGTAATGTTTTCGTCGTGTTCTAAGAATTCGTGTTGTAGACCCATGTTATAAAGGGGTCAACTGTAATCTGTAAAAAATGAAAAATGAAATTAGTTATTTATTTAGCGCGAATTGACAGTGAGATAAACGTCACTTTTATGTAACAAGTGTGATACTGCATTAAGAGTTCAATAAGGGTAATAAGCTTTTTCTCAGAAGTTACATCACGAACGTTTTCATTTACAAAAGCGACATGATTTTCACCGGAGCAGGGTACATTTTTGGCTTTTAAACGTAAATGATGCATCCATTGTTTCATGTAGGTTTTTTAATTTAGGTAAAATTTAATAAAGTCGTGTGTAACATAACTGCGCTAATGCATTGTCCACGCTTTGAAAAATGCAAGATAAAATTGTTGTCAACATCATGTGATGTTATTTATGTGGTACTAGCTGAAGTACCCGTTCTTCGCACGGGAATGAATGGACTTTTTGATATTACGATTTGTGGGGATTACTATTTATTGTAATAAAGAGATCCCTACTAGCAATTTTGTTCGGGCGTTCACCGGCCACGTAGCCTTGAGCCGATGAGAAGGAATCGGGCCGTTCACTTTGAAAGTGCTCGGATACACGCAGTTCATGTCCCCTCGGACGTGGAGACGTCCGAAGTAGTCTAACCGATGAGTTTTCATCGGGTTGGACACGGATTTAGGGAACTGGCCCGTTCACTTTATGCGTGAGGTTGGCCAAATACCAGGGTGAGTATCACTTTTCGATAAGTTCTTATTTGATGTTGACATGCATTTAACCCTTTCCGTCCCTACGATGCAATTCGAATAATAACATTCACAAGTGTTTTACAGATTTCTTTTATCTTTAAAATGTATTTGTAATCGCATTTTTCTTATATGATAATGCAGTGCAGAAGCAATACAGTACAGAAGAAATACATTTTTACTACGCGGTGCATATGCATGCATGTAGGTGCGTCGTATACTCCATCTATTTACGTATATAGTCGTACTATATACGTAACTATACTATACGTTAACGTACTATAGTCGTATACTCCATCTACGTATGACGTTATATACGAATGTTACATGTTCGATTTGTTTTAACTAGTCCGAACGCATAGCGCTCTGAACTAGAAGACGAAAGGTGTCTGGTTCAAAACCAGGTCGCATCCGCCGACCTAACCGTTCGGAGTTTTCCGTGTTTTCCACTGAAATTTAGCGTAAATACTGGTTAGGACACCTTAGAAAGACCCCAACGGAGGGCACCCCATCTACAGGCCTAGATCCCCCGTGTAGATAATTGGCCTTAACCCTTTAACGCGCAGTGATCCCGCTCTGGGAACACCAAACTCGGACGTTTTGACTGTTGCCAGTCACGAAGAATAGATTGGATTTCTATAAAAATAGTTGCGGGTGACATAGCTCCACGAGAATCCTTTACATTTTAGCACGCCATTTCCCGTAAAAATTCGTCAGGATTATTTTTAACAGCACTGACATCTGCTGAAAAATGGAAGAATGCGAAAACAGCTGGATAGATTGCCCAATGCTGAAAAAGGGCAGCCGTTGCCATTGCTCGATTTAACAACCAGCAAGATGGTGGACGATCGAAACGCGCGCTGGCTGTGCGTCGTCAAAAAAGGGTCTCTAGATCTGTCGCACGCGATGAACGTTTCGATCGTCCGCCATCTTGCTGGTAGTTAATTCAAGCGATGGCAACGGCTGCCCTTTTTTCAGCATTGGGAAAGGGTCAATCCCAGAACTCGCTTTAACTAGTATTTTGGTAATGTCTGTACTTAGGCATGCTGCATTTTCGATCTAGTTTGATTAAATTTGAGGGACGTCTGCTCGTATGCATGTATTTATGTACGTATATTCTTGTGTAATTCGATTAACTCAAAGAGGAATAGCCGAAGAAATTTGAAATGAATAGTTTATTTACAGAGTTATATGAAAGACTTTCGGTGCATTAAGTATAAGTTTTATTGTACATAGTAAGTAAAAATTATATATATATATATGAGACGTCAGATATTTCAAGTAAGCTTCAGAGTTGGGGCAGGTAATATGGTTTATTGAACATTACATTTAAGTTACAATTTAGAATGAGAAGACGGGAGGGGAGACGAGTACAAGAATGAGCGTGGACTCATTAAG
>JAWZYV010013318.1:0-154633 GCA_038373885.1 Cheiracanthium punctorium
AGGCTAAGAACAGGACCGTGTTTTCTCTTTGTTATTCATCCATGTAAATGCCTTCTTAAAAGTCCTACTATAATTATTCTGATGATAGTGAAAAAGAAACAGAGGAACCTATACCAAGCATACCCGACGCACTACATGCTGCAAAAACAGGATCACGAATTCTTGAATGCCGAGGTAATGATGCAGACACTACAAAAGTCTATTATGGATATCCAAAACGGTATCTTTAACCCTTTGAGGCGCAACCCTTTCCCAATGCTGAAAAAATGCTGTGCCGCACAGCCAGCTGTCGTCGAAAAAAGGGTCTCTCGATCTGTGGCACGCGATGAACGTTTCGATCGTCCGCCCTCTTGCGGGTCGTTCAGTCGAGCGATGGTAACGGCTGCCCTTTTTTCAGCATGGGGCCATCTATCCAGCTGTTCTAGCATTCTTCCATTCTTTCAGCAGATGTCAGTGCTGTTCAAAAGAATCGTGAACCATTTTTTGACGGGAAAGGACGTGCTCAAAAGTAAAGGATTCCCATGGAGCTCTGTCACCCGCCACTCTTTTGATAGAAATCTAATCTATTCTTCGTGACTGGCAACAGCCAAAACGTCCGAGTTGGGTATTCCCAGAGCGGGAACACTGTGCGTTAAAGTGTTAAAGGGCAATAAGAAAAACCAAACAACAATCAACAATCAACAACAAAAACCAAACAACCAAAAAACAACCGGGTAACAATCTGAGATAATGCAAAAATTAAAGGGCGCTCTTAAAAGCAAATACCTACTTTCTTGTGTAATTAAGCTCTCCAAATAAATATTTACCAGCCGAGATGATTGGAATCATTTATTTTTCCTCGCTGTGTAAACAGAAATAAACACTAAACTGTATAGATCTATCGTTAGTAAATCTTTTCAGTATTGTTGAACAAGAAAGACAATTCAGGAAAAACTCAGCGATTTCGAAAAAAAAACAAAACAAAGTGAACAATCTCGAACACTTTCATATTGTAAATACGCACTAATGCTATTTTGTAAAGTATGAAATGGTAGGGCTTTCTGAAATGTTGATAAAACTGTTTGACAATTTTTCCACATGAACTAAATGCGAGGAGTCAAGGTTTTATCCTCGTAATGTAAGATATTTAGGTATCACATTAGTTATATGTTGAAAACTTTAAAAAAAAAAGAGAAAAAATCATAGGCTGCATCATTCATAATTTTTATCCACTTCGCCATGCTTAGAGGTAGTTAACCCATTCGTGCCTGGATATTTTTGCGACTTTCTTCGATTTTTGCTAACACCAGCAGTCATTGATACATTTCTGATGTCCACTTTTTGAGCAAGGGATGATTTCATTTAAAATCATTATGTATAAAAATCTGGAGTGACTCCTCGACTTTCCGAACACTTACGATTAAGATCATGACCAAGCATTTAAATGAATTTGAATCGATGAATAATTCAAATATATATACCAAATTTTAGCTCAATGGAATGTACCGTTTAAACGCTAGCGCACTTTCAAGAATTTCTCCCCATACGCCATAATGTAAAAGAAATCTTGGTCGTAGCCCTGTAGAAAAACTGTAAGTCCTATACACACCAAAATCAATACCGGTCTTGCGATGGTGGTTTAAAACATGTATACCCAATTTGAGCTCAATCGAATGTACCGTTTAAACGCTAGCGCACTTTCTAGAATTTCCTCCCATAGGCCATAATGTAAAAGAAATCTTTGTCGTAGCCCTGTAGAAAAACTATAAGACCTATACACACCCAAATCAATACCGGTCTTGCGACGGTGGTTTATAACATATATACCCAATTTGAGCTATATCGCATGCCCCGTTCAGGAGCTATCGTGTTCACTCTCATACACACAAACACACATACACACACATACATACATACATCTCGTAAAAATAGCATAAATGAATTCAGAAGACCCCAAAACGTGTCAATACACCAAAATCTCGAATTCGAATTTTTTCATGATTACAATACTTTCCTTACATGGTACATGTTCGGAAAGTAAAAATTGAAATGTCAACATCCTACTTGGCCTTATTAAAATATTTTGTGGAATTGAGGTTCCATACTCGCGAATAGAGTCTAGGAAAAATAAATAACGTTTTCGAATGATAGCGAAAATGCCGTCCCAAAAAAGGGACGCTAGGCATAAATGGGTTAATTTTCTTTCGCTGTAACTAACGCAAATAAAAAATCTGGAGTCACTCCACTCGACTTTCGGAACACTCACGATTAAGATCATGACCCAGCATTTAAATGAATTTTAATCGATGAATCATTCAAACCTATATGCCCAATTGGAGCACAATCGAATGCGCCGTTTCAACGCTAGCGCACTTTCAAGAATGTCTCACCGTAGGCCATTCTGTAAAAGAAATTATTGTCGTAGTCCTCTAGAAAAACTATGGTGGTTTAGGAACGGTGGTTTATAACATGTACACCCAATTTGAGCTCAATCGAATGTACCGTTTAAACGCTAGCGCACTTTCCAGAATTTTCTTCCATAGGCCATAATGTAAAAGAAATCTTTGTCGTAGCCCTGTAGAAAAACTGTAAGTCCTATACACATGCAAATCAATACCGGTCTCGCGACAGTGATTTATAACATAAATTTTCTCGGAAAACTATTCCACGTAGAGACCATAAGCGTAAAGTTTTCAAAATTATTGGGGGGGGGGGCTGGGCCCCGCCACCACATATATTCACGTCAGTGGAGTAGCCAAGGGGGGGGTTAGGGGGGTTATACTCCCCCATGAGGAATTTTTTGCCATACAAAATATATATTCCTCACTCCCTTCTCATACACCAGTACCGTATACATATATGTGAGTTGCAGAAGTCGTACCCCACGAGGAATTTTTTGCCATACAAAATGTATATTCCTCACTCCCTTATCATACACCAGTACCGTATACATATATGTGAGTTGCAGAAGTCGTACCCCAGGAGGAATTTTTTGCCATACAAAATGTATATTCCTCACTCCCTTATCATACACCAGTACCGTATACATATATGTGAGTTGCAGAAGTCGTACCCCACGAGGAATTTTTTGCCATACAAAATGTATATTCCTCACTCCCTTATCATACACCAGTACCGTATACATATATGTGAGTTGCAGAAGTCGTACCCCACGAGGAATTTTTTGCCATACAAAATGTATATTCCTCACTCCCTTCTCATACACCAGTACCGTATACATATATGTGAGTTGCAGAAGTCGTACCCCACCCCCTTCCCCATGAAAAATTTCTGGCTACGCCACTGATTCACGTACATATAACTTACTCTTAACTGCCAACTAGTACGGAATAGAATTAACCCCTTTTTCTACATGATTTTTCGGCTTAAAATAGAGCAAAATTTTTGTGCTGCGCGCTCGAGCTGGTTACTATTTTGAAAAAAATAATTAAAAAATAGACTGTTCACAAAAAGTGGTTCATTATATTCCGTAGTAGTTGGCCGCTATGACTTACTATGTATAAGTGTCAATTATTGGAGGCGCCCATAAAGTGGCTCTATGGGTCCATAGAATTCTACACCTGTGTAAGGTAAGTATCCATGTTAGTATCTTTCTGCCATGTTATAAGTTAAAAATAGAAGGAAAGAAAAAAATCCAATAGAAAAAAAAACAAAAACATTTTCGATGAGAGAGTGCATTTTAGACACATCTGAACTTTTCTTTATTTCATACTTTACATCGCATAATCTGATTTTAATGAACCAGAGCCTGGCGAGGGCAGCTTATTAGTAACATTGTGTGTTACAGGGCGTCACAATGAATACTAAATCATGATTGAAACCAAAAGAAGAAAATTTTTTAAAAGTACAAGTAAAGGTTTATTTTAAACGTTTGAAAATGGCGTAAAATACTTTTTTTTATGTCAGTATAAATGAGTTTTCTGTATTGAGTGGTCAATTATTGGGTGGGCTCAGCCCCTATTCACAATTTATTGGGGGGCTCGAGCCCCACGGACCCATATAACTCTACGCCTATGGTAGAGACACGGGATTTGTTTAATTCATTTTCTCAGGCAAAGAGCAACATTATTCTAAATGTAAAAGGTAAGAAAGGAGGGAGCGTATAAAAATTAAATTTCGTATTTTAATATGTATACAACCCCCAGTAGTAAAAAAACAATGCCCTATCTGAAAGCCACTCTTAATTGGTCGAACTTTTCTAATTGGAAGTATGTTTCGATCACTTACGGCAGCGGTTCTAAACCTTTTTAACGTAACCTCCCACCCCCCTCAACAAAGGCTAACTTACGGTGGCGCTCCCCCCCCCTCACATTTTTCAGCCTACATTCAGTTTTTTTAATCTTTAACAATGAACATTCAGTCGAATTTTCTATGGCTTCTATAGGCTTTCTTCTAGGCTTATCGATATTCCAAAATAATGTTATCAGTCAAGATTGAATGCACATTTTAAGCGAAAATGCATATATTTTTCAGTAAAAATGAGAATAAATAAGATAATTTTTAATAAAAACACGCATCACTACTTGCTGTTTGGTTTTTCTCGTGCCACCCCCCACCCCCCCCCCCCAGCAAACGATCTTCGTCCCACTTGGGGTTGCGCCCCACAGGTTGAGAAACGCTGTGGTGAAACACAGGTTGTGAAACGTAAATCAGCTGATTTACGGTTTAACCCTTTACGGCGCAACCCTTTCCCAATGCTGAAAAAAGGGCAGCCGTTGCCATCGCTCGACTTAACTACCAGCAAGAGGGCTGTCGATCTAAACGTTCATCGCATGCCACAGATCTAGAGACCCTTTTTTGACGACATCCGGCTGTCGTCTTGCCCGCCCTCTTGCGGGTCGTTCAGTCGAGCGATGGCAACGGCTGCCCTTTTTTCAGCATGGGGCCATCTATCCAGCACGTTCTTCCATTTTTCAGCAGATGTCAGTGCTGTTCAAAAGAATCGTGACCCTTTTTTGATCGGAAAGGACGTGCTCAAAAGTAAAGGATTCTCGCGGAGCTCTGTCACACGCCACTATTTTGATAGAAATCCAATCTATTCTTCGTGACTGGCACCCGTCAAAACGTCACAGTTGGGTGTTCCCAGAGCGGGAACACTGCGCGTGAAAGGGTTAAAAAATAATCGCCTTAACATCTATTTCGAATCACCCGGTATACAAGCAGACATCGATACAGGTAGATACACGCGCATTAATAACATTATAATAACAATGCTGGTCAGTCTAATTATTAAACTGAACATAATCCAATGAGCCCTTACGCGAGGAGAGATACAGATGTACAGATTCTGCCAAGGTACATCTGATCCACGAATTGCGACTGCTTCGGCTTATCGATATTCCAGAGACGAATGATAGAAGCATCGTAATCGTATCGTAATCCAGAACCAGCTGGAAATCAGTGCCTTGTGTCAGTTTCAATTGTTCGGCGATCTGATTTCGGAGCGGCGCTCTTGTCAGGCTGCATCTGGCAATGATCAGTTTAATCCTCTGCAGACAGTGCTGGTGTATTTAGGTTGTCTTACATGCAGGGAACGATGTGTAGAAATTGCAAAAACTTCATTGCCCCCCCCCCCCTCTTACGAAAACTTTCTTATACCCTACAAAGCAACTTTCACGTCCCACCTTACAGCATCAAAATAATTATTGATTATCAAGACGAAAAAGGATGTGCAATAGTTCGATGGTAATAATAACATTATTGTTACGAATTTTTAGAGCAACCCGGTGTTCTGGGGTTTGAAATAGTTTAAAATTCCTACTCTACGCGTCGAATAGTTTAATTTTGCATTTTATTGCATCAAAATCGGTTAACTAGAACGCGAATATGGAGTTTTGGGTTTCCCCAATGTATTATATGGTTAATACAGCGTATACTAGAAATCTCGAGAAATATGGGTCCTAGCCCTTCGCTAACCTCACTTTTGTGGACTTAATTTTTGGCACCAAATTTAGCTACATTTCAGCAAAATGACGCCAAGCTTGGCGACATTTCGGGCATTTGGCGCGATTTTTCCAATGGGATTTGTAAAGCTAGTTTTCCTGCATTAACATTACAAAATAACCCAATATTGCTCTATTACGTAATCAAAATTCGCGTTTTTTCTGGGGTGTTACGAGAAATAGTTTCTTCTAGAAATTTCTATAGCTTCTGCGTCATCTATAAAAAAGAGCCTGCTGCCTCGGTCTTGTTAGTTTTTATCGAGCATTCGTTGAGTGAACTCGCTCTATGACGCTGTGAATTGTGCTATAGAAAGCTATATTTAGCTTGCTTTTTGTATTGTTTTTGAGTGCTGTGTGTAAATTCTTCGTTGCTGAGTCTTGAGGGACTGTTAACGATTTCCCCGGTAAGTTTCCACACAATGAAACCTGCCCTGTTCTGTTCGTTTTCCACAGGTTTAAAACATAGAATTTATGACACTTCGCGCGTCTAAAAAACGTCGCCAAGCACAGGGCTAAAGCACATTTTAGTCATTGGCGTTTCACCAAAATGGAGAATAATTTCACTCTCTGCAAATTTTGTTGTAAAACAATAACCCTAATAGTACTGCTGAAACTTAGTGTTGTTATTTCAAAATGGATACAACAAAAAAAAAATTAAAAATGGATACAGCAATGGAAATACTGCGTGCTCAATTACCTCTCTAACTTTTTACGGTGCATTTGCGTATTACGCAAAAATTTAAGCATTCGCACAGCCATCTCCGTACGAACTTTAACTGTTCCGAATTTCGCGCTCATCCGTTTGCGCAATGTGCTGCAACAGGGACGCAAAAATTTTCCTCAGCGTATTTATTATATACATGGATATTTGGATAAGCATTATGGGATATCGCTTTTTTGAAACGTATCTGACAAGCCGATGCACTCATCACATCGATTTTCTCTGTCGGCATAATCGAAGTTAATCGATAGTCGTGTATCGCATAATGCATTTGGGCGACCAAAGTCGGTGGTTATTGACTTGGCTTCATTTCTTAGCGCATTTTCTTGTAATGGATAGTTCTTTGTTGCTAAACCTGTGACGCACGACCGTGTAATGGTATCGAGGTGATGGATCATTCTGGTGACGCGCTTATAAAGTTCTTTTAATCGTTAAGATCTTTCACGTCTGACCTATGGACTGTGTTAGGTGTTTGGTACATTTCATGAAGTTTTCAAAAATACTAGGGAGATACAAACGGTTCATGAATTTTAGGTCTGTTCTGCCTCTCGCAGGTTAAAAATACTTCAAAAATTCGTATTCGATGCTTCGAATAATTAATTCAATTTTGAATTTTGTTTCTTTAAATCCGGTTAACTAGAAATGCGGTACGGTTTTTTGGGGTTTCCACCATTGGCTAATATAGGGTTCTCTAGAAATTTCCAGAAATATGGGTCCTAGCTGACCTCACTTTCGGGACTAATTTTTGGAGCCCTATTTGGCGACATTTGGCGCGATTTTTCCAATGAGGCCTGTAAAGTTAATATTGCGTAATAGCCTAATGATGCAACTGTATTCCTATAACGTTATCAATCCGGTATCCATCAATCGGGTATTATCAATCCATATCAAAATCGGTTAACTAGAACGTGAGATATGGAGTTTGGGGTTTCTCCATTGGTTAACATAGGGTTTTCTAGAAATTTCGAGAAATATGGGTCCTACGTCTTCGGTACCTTCAATTATGGGGACATATTTTTGGCGCCCAATTTGGCTATATGTCTCCAAAAGTCGCCAAGCTCGACGACATTTTGCTCATTTGTCAAGTTTTTTCCAATGGGGCTTGAAAAGTTAGTTTTTCTGCATTGACATGCATAATAGCCTAATATTACTCTTCTATTACGTGATCATAACATTACTCTAGTACATTCCACGGAGGGTTCCTCTCCGGAACCTTCTACGGTGTTCGTCGTAACCTATAAAAGGACAGCTGATTGCCCAGTTCTCACACAGTCTTGCTTCTGCTTCCGTCCAGAGCAGATCTCCGTGACAGCTTAAGGCTTTGTATGGACGCTATAGAAGCGGCGCTTTCGCTTGTTTATGAAGCTTTGTTTTTAAGTGCTGCGTGTCAATTCTTCATTGCTGAGTCTTGAGGGACTGCTAGTGATATCCCCCGTATATTTCCACTGAATTGTTGCCTGTGGAACTGTTTTATTTAGAGCAAGAAGTACAGCATTTGTGAAAACTTCTGTTCTAAGCGGACTGTAAGCACGTCACTGTGTGATTGTGCTTGTGAATTTTGTACACCTAATGGTTCTACGAAGTTCTAGAAGCCATAAAGCTGGTGTTCCATCCTGACACGTGGACTCTTAACTAGAACTTTCTACAGCTACTGGACTTTAGAACGACGAACCCAGGAAACAAACAGACCATTCCGCAACAATATCAGAAACAATTTTTAAAGTTAAAAAACTCGGCTGTTCGAGCCTCGTCAGAGGGAGATCCCCCTGAACCCCCCTCATTTTTTTGTTTCATGATTGCCCTATTAAAACGACATTCATTGACTTTGTCATTTTATCTCTTATCTCTCGTGTATTTCGCCTCTTAACCCTATGTTGAAACTTTTACGAGTGTCACCTATTGATAGAAAAATACATGGGATGCCTATTCTACAGCTTACGAAATAGTGTAACAATAGATGAAAGCTGTTGTGAACTAATAGTATTTAAAGATATGCAAAAACACTACGTGGGATGCCTATTCTACAGCTTACGAAATAGTGTACCAATAGATGAAAGCTGTTGTGAACTAATAGTATTTAAAGATATGCAAAAACACTACGTGGGATGCCTATTCTACAGCTTACGAAATCGTGTAACAATAGATGAAAGCTGTTGTGAACGAATAGTATTTAAAGATGTGTAAAAACACTACGTGGGATGCCTATTCTGAAGCTTACGAAATAGTGTAACAATAGATTAAAGCTGTTGTGAACTAATAGTATTTAAAGATATGCAAAAACACTACGTGGGATGCCTATTCTACAGCTTACGAAATAGTGTAACAATAGATGAAAGCTTTTGTGAACTAATAGTATTTAAAGATATGCAAAAACACTACGTGGGATGCCTATTCTACAGCTTACGAAATAGTGTACCAATAGATGAAAGCTGTTGTGAACTAATAGTATTTAAAGATATGTAAAAACACTACGTGGGATGCCTATTCTACAGCTTACGAAATAGTGTCACAATAGATGAAAGCTGTTGTGAACGAATAGTATTTAAAGATATGTAAAAACACTACGTGGGATGCCTATTCTACAGCTTACGAAAGAGTGTAACAATAGATGAAAGCTGTTGTGAACTAATAGTATTTAAATACTTGTAAAATTATGTCGCATACCTTTATGTCTCATTTTTGGGACACATTTTTCAATAAAGGGTGTTGAAAGATAAAATGAGAGTCATTAATAAAGAGCTTTCTCTAATACCACATTTCTCTAATAGAAAAAGAAATAAAGCATGTTACCACGTTTTCAGGACACCATGTATATTTACACTAGCATCATTTACGTTTTATTTACCCCTCAATGAGGTACTCAGATAATTCACAAATCACAGAATATTAAAATAACTTTAATTTCACACATTAAACAGAAAAAAAATCTGGAGTGACTCCACTCGACTTTCCGAACACTTACGATTAAGATCACGACCAAGCATTTAAATCAATTTTAATCGATGAATAATTCAAACTTATATACCAAATTGAAACTCAATAGAATGCACCGTTTAAACGCTTGCGCACTTTCAAGAATTTCTCCCCATATCCCATTATGCCATAATATAAAAGAAATTTTTGTCGTAGCCCTGTAGAAAAACTATAAGTCTTATACGCACTAAAATCAATACCGGTCTTAAGATGGTGATTTATAATATATATACCCAATTTCAGCTCAATCGAAGGTACCGTTTAAACGCTAGCGCCCTTTCAAGAATTTCCCCCCATAGGCCAGAATGTGAAAGAAATCTTTGTCGAAGCCCTGTAGAAAAACTATAAGTGTTATACACACCAAAATCAATACCGGTCTTGCAACGGTGGTTTATAACATGTATACCCAATTTGAGCTCAATCGAATCTACCGTTTAAATGCTGGCGCACTTTCAAGAAATTCCCCCCATAGGCCATCATGTAAAAGAAATCTTTGTCGTAGCCCTGTAGAAAAACTATAAGTCCTATACACACCCAAATCAATAGCGGTCTTGCGACGGTGGTTTATGACATATATATCCAATTTGAGCTCAATCGAATGCTCCGTTCAGGAGCTATCGTGTTCACTCACATACACACAAACACACATACACACACATACACACATACATCTCGTAAAAATAGCATAAATGGATTCAGAAGCCCTTAAAACGTGTAAAAACACCCAAATCTCGAGGTCGAATTTTTTCATGATTACAATACTTTCCTTACATGGTACATGTTCGGAAAGTAAAAATAGTTACTTGCGCCACAAACATTTCCAAGTATCCGCTGATAACTTTAATTATTTATTCTACAGTTAATTATATCTCATTTATCTCATCCCCATTTTTCCGTTAATCCGGAAATAACAATTTTCGGAAATCAAGCCTCGGAGAGTGGGCGTATTTTCCCCCCATCGATTCAGATCACGCGGGCAAAACTTAGTTAATTAACTAGATGTGTGTGCTGTACATATATGCGCACACATATTTCTTTTCATTCATTTTGTTGGGAAATGGAAATTCATTTTACCGCCGTCTAATTACTTTAAAAGCACTCCTTTATAAGCTAACTGTAATTTTCGCGAAAATGGTGATATCGGTGATTTCGCGAACTGAAAATTTAGGCGAATTTTATATCAGTAGAATCGAAAGTTCTTATAGAAATCGAAAGTTCTTATAGAAAGTATATATAGAATCCTTTTTGTGTAAGGCATTTTAAGAAACTTCCTTTTGTCCGAAAAATTCGTTCGATTTCTTGAATGGCTTCCAAGAAGCTGTATAAATACTGTAAGTGAAAGAACTGCATTCTATGAGTGTTCTATTGTTGTTTCATATTCAAGAAATATTGGGTTGGCAACAAAGTAATTGCGTTTTCTTGTATAAAATTCAAGCAAATAAGTTTTCAACAAGTTTTTAATGACAGGTAAGCTGTGCCTGAACATACGATTCCTATTTGTTATATTTTAAAGTAAGAATTTCACTGGCAGTATTTTGTTTCGTCCATAAAAGATGGCCACCCTCCCCCTTTTTTCGCTTCTATCCTCCTCAGAGGACACTATTAAAAAATGTCCTGAAATTAATTTTTAGGTATTCGTGACTGCTGTATTTTACAGAAAGAATTTCACGGATATCTCTATTTTTATTTGAGATCACGCGGGATATGTGAAAAGAACTTTTCGGCCCCTTACCTCCCCTAAGACTACGAATTTTGGAAAATGCTCTCTGATCGAGCACCTATGATGAAGAACTCACGTACGTGCCAAATTTCGCATAATTAACTTCAGTAGTTTTGGCCAGGCGAAATATTGACATACGGAAAAACGCAATTACTTTGTTGCCAACCCAATAGTTGTAAGCATTTGTGGCTCGTGGGTTATTTAAAAGGAGGTTCACTAAACAAATTTCGAAAATTAAGTATGCAGTTACAACGCAACTTACAAATTAAAATATATTTGCGTTTCCAGCGGTGAAAGGAAAACAGTGCACGCAAGTGAAAGGAAACAAGTCATATTTTGTCTTAGATTTTGTTGCCAAGATAAGTTTCAGCAAAGGTGTTATCTTGATTCATTTTATTTCAATTATTTTTCAAAGGACGATATTGAAGAATGGCATTGCTTTAGTGCTGAAGCACTTATTGGACTGCCATTTTAATGATCGACGCTAGTTCGTAAAAAATAGTGTAGTGAAAAATGATAATAAACTAAAGAAAATAATAAGAAAATGAAATAAAAGTGGACAAACTAACCGGACTTAACAAAACAAAGGAAAACTCCGAACGGTTAGGTCGACGGACCCGAACCCGGGACCTCAGCACCTCATCCGTCTACGACTTCCAGGGACAGAACCACTGTGCCATGGTGAGGTCATTGTCACTGAAAATGGTAGACGGCCGAAGTGTGAGGGTCCCGGGTTCGGGATGTTGATCCAACGGTCTGGAGTTTTGTTACATTTTCTCCAGATGTAGCGTGAATACGCGTTAGAACCCCTTGGAAAGTCCTCCTACCAAGGCACCCCTCCATCCTTGTCAGATCGCACTAGCATAGAGTTGTCCCAATCACACGAACAAACAATAAAAGCCATCTCCTTGTATACAAATCTCTATGCTGTGCATGTATAGATACTGTTAATAATTTTCGGGGCAACCCGCTGTTCTGGGGTTTAAAATTGTTTGATATTCGTAAACTATGCATCCAATAGTTAAATTTTGCTTTTTGTTGCATCAAAATGGACTTCAACGGGAGATACGGAGGTTTGGGTTTTTCTATTGATTTCTATAGCAATTTCTAGAAATCTCGAGAAATAGGGGTCCTAGGCCTTCGTCACTTCACCTTTGAGGATTTGTTTTGGGCGCCCAATGGGGTGATATTTCGCCAAAACTCGCCAAGCTTCGCGGCATTTTGGTCATTTGGAGCGTTTTTACCCCAATGGGGGTTGTAAAGTTAGTTTGTTTGCATTGACATGCATAATAGCCTAATATTACTCTTCTATTACGCAATCATAATCGAGTCTGTTCTAGAACATTCCACGGAGGGTTCTCTGTGGAACCTTCTACGGTGTTCATCGTAACCTATAAAAGTACCGCTGATTGCCCAGTTCTCGCTTCTGCTTCGGTGAAGTGCAGATGTCCGTGAAAGCTTAAGACTTAGTATGGACGCTATAGAAGCGGTGTTTTCGCTTGTTTATGGAGCTTCGTTTTAAGTGACGTGTGTGAATTCTTCATTGCTGCGTATTGAGGGACTGTAAGTGTTATTCCTCGTATATTTTTGCCTGTGGATGTGTTTTATTTTGTGTGAGAAATACAGCATTTGTGAAAGCTTTTGTGCTGAGTGGACTGTTAAAAGCGCATTACTGTTGGATTGTGCTTGTGAATTTTGTACAGCGGATGGTTCGACGAAGTTCGATAAAGTTCGTGTTTTATCCTGGCAAGTGGACTCTTTTCTAGAACTTTCTATACCCACTGGACTTTAGAACGACGGACACCAGGAAACAAGCAGAGTATTCTGCAAAATTACGAACCTACATAACATGCTTATTTTGGGACCTCTCAAAAACTCAATAAAGTCAATTCAGAGATAGTCAAAATCGATTTATTCACATAAAAATCTGCTTACAGAAAACTTTCGCCACCACTATACTTTCTTTTACTTCATACGAGGAAGTAAAAAGCTGCCGTGTGCAAACAAGTGAATTTCATTTTTACTTATTTTAAGTAAAAGGAAGTAGTGTGGTCACGAAAAGTCCCTTTGGTATTGTAATCATCCGAGTAGTTTGCTTACACTCTAAATATTTCCAGTCGTTCATGGTGTTAACAAAAGGCCAAATCAACTTTTAACTTTCAGCGGTTCCTCTTAATTAAAATCGACGAAAAAAAAGTATCATTTCCTTACTTTCACATCTTCGATTAATTAAGAAAACTCTCAGAGGAGAAGTTGTGCCACTTTATTTACAAAAAAAAATTTTTGCCACTTTATTTACAAAAAAAAAAAAGTGGCAAAAATGTCGCCATATGTCGCCACCTTCTATGTATTCCTCGAGTAAAAAAAAAAAAAAAAATTATAATTAAATACGACGACCTAGTGAATGAAGTCTCGAAATAGACTGACTCGCGGAAAACAAATTCGGTTGAAAAAAAGAGTAATCTCAAAACATCTTTTGCATCATATATATTATTTCTCAAAGGTGTTTTTTTCTGGCACGGCTAGATCTCATTCAATACGTGACCAAAAAAAAAAATAATAATGAAAAATACCTAGTTAAAGCTTATAATTTCTACTTTTGACGAAAAATATGCAAAAATTCGGAAATTTTTTTTTGTTAATAAAAAAATAAAAAATAAATCATATATATTATTTCTCAAAGGTGTTTTTTTTCTGGCACGGGTAGATCTCATTACATACGCGACCAAAAAAAAAACAGACTCCATGGCTCCAGGTTGCCATGGAGTCTGATGAATTGAATACTTTCTTTAAAAATGAGTGGCAACGACAAATAAAAAATGTAAGAAAAATAGAACAGCTCGGAGTTATTATTATGTTTTTTGTATAGATTGGATGGATGATGGAAGGTAACTAGAAATACAGGGTTTTTTTTAATAGTTTGTAAAATAAATATTTAAATGAGGTTAAAAGAACTTCTTATTTTGTCTTTTCAATCGAGCCGTCTCATTTTGATAATTCACTGATGATGCCGGCGACTGATGCCGGCGAGTTGTATTCATCAGTCGCCGGCAGAATATTTTGTTCTATGCCATTTTCTCGAAGGTTTGGCGACATTTTCCTGGCAACCCCCGGTAGGCGGCTTGAATTGGAACGGGCGCGGCTAGATCTCATTAAATACGTGGAAAAGAAAAATTATTTTAACTGTTTTATTTTATAAAACCTCTTTAAAAACAAAATATTAGCAGTTTACAGTTTGAACCACTGATCTCTATATCGAAGATGGCGCCTCTACATTTAAAGTTGAGTATATCGGTAGTATTAGGGCTATTCAAGCGCCCTCTTCTGTACATTTTTGCATTTCATAGAGAATAAAAAACATGTGTCTCCAACAGGTGGCGCTGTTTTCGTCAAAAGTAGGAATTATAAGCTTTAACTGGGTATTTTTTATATTTATTTATTTATTTATTTAATATTTTTTTTTCTGGTCACTTATTTAATGAGATCTAGCCGCGACCGTTTCAATTTTTATGCCCGTTCAATTTCTGTTAAAATAAATGTCTACATTTTGAATGATTTCCAATCAAGCATCTAACTGACCAGTGAAAATATTTAACAGAATATTATGTACTTATAGTGTGAAAATGAATAAATGTGTCTATAACATTTACAGTTGTAGAATTAAATACGATATTGAGCGAAATTTCCGCACGGGTCAGCTAGTTTTTTAAAAAAACGTGCAAACTGAAAAAAAAAAAATTACGAATTGATTCGGAAATTCAATTTTTAGCAAAAAATTATTTTGGGAGGTCACATGTATGGTCGGACACAGTAGCATATCATTTTATTATCATGTACAGTGTGACTTTTAAATATGTGCAAAGCAAATTTTCAACTTCAGACATTTTATTAAAATGAGCAGAAAATTTAATTTCCCCCTCTATCTTCCCCCCCCCCCTCTCCCCTCCCTGCAACGGATGCATATTATCCTTCCGGTTAGTTAAGAAAATTTCCCTAAAAGATGATTAAACAAATTTGTTGCTGCATGCATTTTTTAAAAATGTAATTTTTATAATTTTAAACTTTTATAGTTCTAACTCTAATGTTCCATGTTCACACATTTTTGTTCATTTATTTTAATGACTATGTCATTTAATCTCTGACCCTATTTATTCAAAATTTTCTGAAAAATGTGTCCTACAAAATGTGACACAATAAAGTATGCGACATAAAGGTTGTTGAGTATTTTACACATATTTAAATACTATTAGTTCGCAACAGCTTTCATCTATTGTTACACTATTTCGTAAGCTGTAGAATAGGCATCCCATGTATTTTTCTATAAATAGTTCACAATCCTAAAAATTTCAACATAGGGTTAACGGGCGAAATACGCGAAATACGAGAGATAAAATGACATAGTCAATGAATATCGTTTTAACATGGCAATCATTAAACTAAAAAAATTAGGGGGGGGTGTCAGGGGGTGTCTCCCCCTGATGAGGCTCAAACAGACGAGTTTTTATTTTTTTTTGATTTCCTTTACTGAATTTTACTTTATTTATTTTTTAGTCCATTAGTTTTTCTGCTTCTTTTTTCTACAGTTAAACACTGCTGAGTTCTTATTTTTTGTTTTTTTTTGAATGCATTCTCTGTTTCGCCCCCCCCTTTGCTTGTATTTACATTTTTGTCTCTTTCTGTCAGTTTAGGTTGAATCATTTTGCAGCTGAATAACAGAGAACCCTTTCTAGAACTCGAAACGTACGTACTGAGCTACTTTTATAAATGTATGTACGCCATAAACGAGGCTTTTATTTTTACGTTCTTACGAGGCTTTTACGTCCTAGAGGGTCAGGGGGAGACCCCCCCCCTGACCCCGCCTAATTTATTAGTTTCATTACTGCCCTATTTAAACGATATTAATTGACTATGTCATTATATCTCTCATCTGTCGTGTATTTCGCCTGGTCACCCTATGTTGAAATTTTTATGAGTGTAACCTATTTATAGAAAAATACATGGGATGCCTATTCTACAGTTTACGAAATAGTGTAACAATCGATTAAAGTTGTTGTGAACTAATAGTATTTAAATATATGTAAAATTATGTCGCTTTTTTTGGGACACATTTTTCGGACCATTTTCAATAAAGGGGGTGAGAGATAAAATGACATAATCATTAATAACAATATCCAAATTTCCAAACTTCTTATGAAATGAATTCATATCTTGAATTCATTACCCAAGAAGTTTATAATGAATTTCGGGACAGAAATCTGATCTAAAATGATTCATTAGCAGCTGAAGTAATCAGAAAATAAAACTAATCGATAAAAATTAATTAACAATCACTACTTGAGAACAAACAAAAGCAGAAGTACCAAGAAAACTTAAAATTTAAATTTTTTAATGCAAAAATTCCCCCTTTTGGAAGCACTCACCGTCCTTTTCGAATTTCCACAGAGAATTAGGAAATTATCCTGTTGTTTCAGCATAATAATTTTTAGGATAATAATAATTAGCTTCGGGATACTTGGGAAAATATCTAATAAGGCGGATACTTTTAGGCTTATTAATACAATTGAGCCCTTACGCTTTTAAGATAATTAGAAATCGTAGAGTTGCTGCCTAGGCTTGTGCAAATAAGAGGCAATTATTCCAAGCAAGTAACTTACCTGGGTAAAGCTGTAAGAAAAGGAAATTTGGAAATTGCTCAGCCATGAATTTATATTAGAGATATAACTTTTAACCTTTTGAGGCGCAGCCCTTTCCCAATGCTGAAAAAAGGGCAGCCGTTGCCATCACTCGACTAAACTACCAGCAAGAGGGCGGACGAGCGAAACGTTCATCGTGTGTCACAGATCGAGAGACCCATTTTTGACGCAGCTGGCTGTGCCGGCACAGCCAGCTGCGTCAAAAAAAGGGTCTCTAGATCTGTGTATTAAATTATTAAATTGCAAAAAAATCGAAACGTTCATCGCGTGCCGCAGATGCTGTGCGGCACAGCCAGCTGCGTCAAAAAAAGGGTCTCTAGATCTGTGTATTAAATTATTAAATTGCAAAAAAATCGAAACGTTCATCGCGTGCCACAGATGCTGTGCGGCACAGCCAGCTGCGTCAAAAAAAGGGTCTCTCGATTTGTGGCACGCGATGAACGTTTCGATCGTCCGTCCTCTTGCTGGTAGTTCAGTCTATCGATCGCAACGGCTCCCCCTTTTTCAGCATTGGGTAATCTATCCCGCTGCTCTCGCATTCTTCCATTTTTCAGCAGATGTCAGTGCTGTTAAAAATAATCGTGACCCTTTTTTGACGGGAAAGAACGTGCTAAAAAGTGAAGGAATTTCGTGGAGCTCTGTCACCCGCCACTATTTTTATAGAAATCCAATCTATTCTTCGTGACTGGCAACAGTCAGAACGTCAGAGTTCGATGTTCCCACTGCGCGTTAAACGGGTTAAAAACGTTCAGCACGCTGGTATTAACAAAACAAAAAAAATCTGGAGTGACTCCACTCGACTTTCCGAACACTTACGATTAAGATCATGACCAAGCATTTAAATAAACGCTAGCGCACTTTCAAGAATTTCCTCCCCCCATATGCCATAATGAAAAGTTTTTAGTGCATACACAATATAAAATCAACAGGATTTTTAAAAGAAAGATTTTCCATCATTGAAGTGCACAGATCAAAATTTAGAAATTTCAACTTAAACTTGCATATTTTCAAAAGTGTTTAGCGAGAGAAGTTTAAATTTCGCTCACAACGGTTTAAATCAACTTCAGTCTCAACACTAAAATATGCATTTTTGAACTGAATAAAATACAAAATACAAGAAAATGATTACCTTTGAAAAATTATGTATCTTCGTTGCGATTTCTAACGCATAAATGCATTTTTTCTCCTCGAAAAAATAATACTTGCAGCTTCAGCAATCGTAAAATACTTTTCATGACAACATACTTTTCCATAACAATGGACGCCATTTGTAAACAAAAAAAAAAAAAACGTGCAGGAAGTGTATCTTCTCAACAACTGGATGAACCTGCTCCGTGCTCAGTTGACTTCGTTTGAAACCAACCGCACTTAGTTTTGTACACGAACGCTCTAGTTTATAAACTGAATGCACTCCATTTCCTTTACGAATACCTTAGATGGAAACTCGTTTGGCGTTTACAAATGCGGCCAGTTTTGGACCACTCGTGTATATACTTAAATACTTTTGGCTACACATTTCTTGGTGATTCTAAATCTTTATATTGGGTGCCTTCGTAAACGACACACTCGTTACACAAGGTTTCGTAAGAAAACTGGAATGCGTGTTCTTAGTAATATTACTTTCTTTTGGCTTTACGAACAATTTCAGTTTATTGAGTTTCGTCGCCTAGGAGACGTATTTGTTTACAATTCGCGTCTGTTATTATTTTTACTGAGAAGAGTTTTTAGTACACACTCAATATAAAATCAACAGGATTTTTAAAAGAAAGAGTGGCCATCATTGAAGTGCACAGATCAAAATTTAGAAATTAAACTAAATTTTTCAAAAGTATATAACCAGAGAAGTTCAATTTTCGCTCATAACGGTTTTAATCAACTTCAATCTCAACACTAAATTAAGCATTTTTGAGTTGACTAAAATGCAAAATAGAAGAAAATGATCACCTTTGAACAATTATGTACCTTCGTTGCAGTTTCAAACGTATGCATGAATTTCCTCATCGAAAAAATAATATTTTTAGCTTCAGCAAACGTAACATACTTTTTCATCACAACAAAGTTTTCCATAACAACGGTCGTCATTTCAAAACAACAACAACGTGCAGGAAGCGTATCTTTCTCAATAACTGAATGAACCGGCTCCGTGCTCAATTTACTTAGTTTGAAACTGAACGCACTCGGTTTTGTATAGAAACGCTCAAGTTTATAAACTGAATGCACTCAGTTTCCTTTCCGAACCCCTGAGATGGAAATTCGTTTGGCGTTTACGAATGCGGCCTATTGTAACGTATCGCCCCGTTCAGAAGCTGAAGGAAGGCAGCCGCACACAACCATGTAGTTTTCTTAACTTTATTTAGTTTATATTCTTGGTTAACATGGATGAATTTTACACACAGACGACACAAAAATACACATATTTACAATTTCAATAACCGAGCGAACGCCTTCGGTATCACAAGGGAAAATTTTCTCGGAGCCCATCCTCTCAGCGTCCTTTTCTCTCTCCTGCTCGAGAGGGACTCTCCCTCTCTTTGGGGGTTGCCAGTAACTTTTTACTTTCTTGGCGGTGTCCGTTACACTATGTTCCCTAACGCCCCAAAGTTCGTCCCAATCATTATGGGACATCTTGTATGCAGTTTCTTAGACGTACCAGGTCTTGTGTTGTCCACAATAGTTTTTACTTTCCGAAAATGTACCATGTAAGGAAAAGTGATGTCATCATGAAAAAAATCGACTTCGAGATTTGGGTGTATGGACACGTTTTGACATCTTCTGAATTCATGGATGATATTTTTACGAAATGCATGTATGTATGTATGTGTGTATGTGTGTGTGTGTGTGTGTGTGTGTGTGTGTGTGTGTGTGTGTGTGTGTGTGTGTGTGTGTGTGTGTGTTGTGTGTGTGTGTGTGTGCGTGTGTGTGTGTGTGTGTGTGTGTGTTTGTATGTGTGTGTGTTTGTATGTGTGTTTGTATGTGAGTGAACACGATAGCTCCTGAACGGATCATTCGATTGAGCTCAAATTGGGTATATAGGTTATGAACCACCGTCGCAAGACCGGTATTGATTTGGGTGTGTATAGGACTTATAGTGTTTCTACAGGGCTACGACCAAGATTTCTTTTACATTATGGCCTATGGGGAGAAATTCTTGAAAGTGCGCTAGCGTCTAAACGATACATTCGATTGAGCTCAAATTGGGTATACATGTCAAAAACCACCATTATAAGACCGGTATTGATTTGGGTGTGTATAGGACTTATAGTTTTTCTACAGGGCTACGACAAAGATTTCTTTTACATGGTGGCCTATGGGGAGATATTCTTGAAAGTGCGTTAGCGTCTAAACGATACATTCGATTGAGCTCAAATTGGGTATACATGTCAAAAACCACCATTATAAGACCGGTATTGATTTTGGTGTGTATAGGACTTATAGTTTTTCTACAGGGCTACGACAAAGATTTCTTTTACATTATGACCTATGGGGAGATATTCTTGAAAGTGCGCTAGCGTTTCAACGATACATTCGATTTAGCTTCAATTTAGTATATTAGTTTGAATGATTCATCGATTAAAATTTATTTAAATGCTTGGTCATGATCGTAATCGTAAGTGTTCGGAAAGTCGAGTGGAGTCACTCCAGATTTTTTTTCTTTCCGAGCAACACTGTAATTGGATTTTCTCTGAAGTGTGCATTTCCCTTATAAATAAATAAATGAATAAATAAATTTTCAGTAGAATTTTGTTAGACCTTAAAAAGTTAAGTACCTTTTCTTCTAGGATGTTTTTAACTAATTTTACTTTTGGACGTTTTCCTCCAGACGTAACGTGAATACGCGTTAGAACCCATTAAAAAGTCCCCATCCAAGGCAACCCCCTCATAGGCAGATAGCCCTTGCGTTGCTTTGCCTTAACACACAACAAACACATTTTAACACCAATTTCTGTTGAGAATTCTCGTAAATTTAGCTGTAACGTCAAGAGCAAATAACCACGACTACGCTTGGAAAGGGTTTTAGAGTCCACGCTTTCGACACCATACACCTTTCTAGTAACTTCACAGGGGTTTTCAATTAAGAGTTTCAACTCCTCCCTTATATGAAATTATCCTTTAAAATAAATTGATATTCAAATGAAGGCAAATCCCCACGCATTCTGCCCAAGTTGAAGAAAAAATAAAACTTTACTTTCAAAGCGAGTGCCTAAAGCTTCTCGAAAGCGCCACCTGGCGGCTGATTGGGGACATTGGAGAGTTCGGGTTGCTGTGATCGAACTTTCGAATGTTTTAATTTTTGGAAAATATGAATTTTGACTGTAATGAACTCTTCTGGGATTTAAACATTCTCTTAGGTATTGAATTTAATGAGGCAATTGTTTTGTTTTTCAGCTCTGTATCAATATTTTTTACCGACTTTAAAAAAAAAAGAGAAGGTAATTTTCAACGGGTATATATATATACATACAGTGAAACCTCTACGAGCGGCCAACCCTGTATAGCGGCCACTCCTCTAAAGATCCAATTTTCCATAGCACGGATTTTTCGGCTCATGATAAAAGATCTAATAATAATTAGGTAATGTTAATTAGATAAGATCATAATGTTTAGATCTAATGTTAAAATAACCTCTATCAGCGGCCACCAGACCCCTTCTAAACGGCCGCCGAGTGGGATTGCCCATCCCATTTGCGGGTTTAATTGTGCTTGTGAATTTTGTACAGCTGATGGTTCTACGAAGTTCTAGAAGCAATAAAGTTGTGTTCCATCTTGACCAGTGGACTTTTTACTAGAACTTTCTACACCAACTGGACTTTAGAACGACGAACCCAGGAAACAAGCAATTTCTGTTCTAAAACAAAACAAAAACACCAAAGACTGGTTTTGTTTTAGCAATGTCTGCAGGAAATTTGAATATTTTCTACGATTTTCCAATTTTACTACTTTCAAACACTGTGAGTTTATAAAACATTCATCAATTTTGTATAGTATTTAATAGATGTATAAAAGAACTATGTTGTGTTTGTATCAGATAGCCTTACAGATCTTATCAGATTATCTTAAATAAATTAGTAAACACCCAGCCCCCTCAAAAAAGGATTTACTAAAAGACATTTCCCCCACCAATAACTAGAAACATAAGAGAAACTGAATAAGATGATAATCACCATTTTGATGCTTGAAGTGAAACCAATCTTTGCTCTTTATTTAAAAATAATATTTAAAAAAGCAAATTCTCCAAAAGTAATTACTTATTTTTCTTGTAATTAGAGAGGATAATTTGACAGTCATATCTGAGTTACACGTGACAGGGTTGTCTTAATAATTTTTATTATTTGCCTTTTTGACTAAAAACAATGTTTTTACTGTCCTTTGAAAATGCTGAAATGACATCATTGACCGTCAAAAACATTTACTTATTTATCTTTTCCCTGGTTAATCCAATAATGATTAGTGACGTTTTAGAAAATAAAATAAACATTCTCATTTCTTGTTTTTTGTTCTCGTTTTTAACGAGATTTCTTCGAAGTTTAATTTCAATAAATAAGAGATAATGAATGAACTATCGTATTTGAAATGTAACATTTCCCCCCCTCAAATATGGCTTATCAAATTGTAATTCTGATAAATTTTTGTCTCGGTTTTAAAAAGGAAGAAATCAATACAGAATTTTTAACCCTGACCTGGTAAGTTTTTCCAACAGAAACATTTTTGTACAAATGTATAAAAAAAATTAAAAGTCTAATTTTACTCTTCCTCAAAACTTCAAAAATATTTTGCGTTGTTCGTAATAAAATTAATTTTTAAAATGTCAAATATGTGAAATTTGAACTAAAATAAGAAAATGTGTGGGCCATATTTGCTCAAATGGTGTAGGGGGGTCAGAAATATGGGTCGTTCGGTAACTTCACTTTTGGTGACTTATTTTTGGCGCCAAATCGGACGATATTTCGCCAAAAGTCGCCAAGCTTGGCGACAATTTGATCACATGGCGCGCTTTTCCCTATGGGGCTTGCAAAGTTGCTGTTTCAGCATTAAAATCACATAATAGTCTAATATTTCTCTGCTATGACGTAATCAAAATTCCCGCTTTATGTGGAATCCTCGAGAAATAGACTCTTCTGGAAACTTCTTGCAGCTTCTGCGACCACCTATAAATACAAGCATTTCAGAAGCCTCAGTCAGTGTGGGGTGAGCTCCCGTCTAGAACGGATCGCGCTGCTGATGTGTACGGCTCTTTGCTCTGTAATAGAAGCGGTGTTTTCGCGCTTGATTATGAAGCTTTGAAGTTAAGTGCTGTGTGTCAATTCTGCATTGCTGTGTCTTGAGGAATTGCGTTCGATATCCCTAGTATATTTCCACTGAATTTACGCCTGTGGAAGTGCTTTATTTTGTGTGAGAAATACAGCATTTGTGAGAGCTTCAAATCTAAGCGGACTGTTAAAAGCACATTACTGTTTGATTGTGCTTGTGAATCTTGTACAGCAGATGGTTCGACTAAGTCCTAGAAGCAATACAGTTTGTGTTCCACCGACAAGGGGACTTTTTACTAGAACTTTCTACACAAACTATACTTTAGAACGACGAACCAAGGAAACAAGCAGAGGTTCTGCAACAATATACTATAACATTTCTTATCTATACTAATATAAACAAAGAGCAAAAATTTGCTTTACTTGAATGTGATGATATACTAGAATTTACACACAGCACTCGAAAAAAAAGCTTGAAACAGCAAGCTAAATATAGCTTTCTCTAGCACTATTCACAGCGTAATATAGCTAACACGAATGCTCGGTGTAAAACCGACTCAAACTGGGGGAACCCGCCATTTTTGTAGTCTACTACGAACACTGTGGAAGGTTCCAGGAGAAGCATCCGCGGAATGTACTAGAACAAGCTCGATTTTGATTGCTTAAAAGAAGAATAATAGGCTATTGTGTAATGCTATTGCAGCAAAAACACCTTTACAAGCCTTATTGGTGAAAATCGCGCCAAATGTTCGAAATGTCGCCAAGCTGGGCAACTTTGTGGAGAAATATCGCCCAATTATGCGCCATAAATATGTCTCTAAAAGTGAGGTTAGAGAAGGCCTACACGCTTAAACCTAAAGAGCGAAAAAAAGATACATTGCGGAGCGATCTGTTTCCATGGAAACCTACCACTCTTGCCGTAAAAGTAGTCTTTTTTCTGAGAATTCCCTCCTCGCTTCTTCTTTTTCCTTAGAATTCCCCTCCTGGCTTCCTCTTTTTTCGGAGAATTCCCCTACTCGCTTATTATTATATTTCGCTCCGCTCTTGTGATCAAAAAACGCTCCTAAAGGAAAAGACCACTTTTAAAAACTGGGCCGAAAATCGCTCCGACTGATCGAATTTCGCTCGTTTGGTTTAAGCGTGTAGGACTTATATATTTGGGGTGGAAACCCAAAACAGCGTGTCTCCGGTTCTAGTTGACCGATTTTGATGCAAGAAAGCGCAAAATGTAACTATTTAATGCTCAGAATACGAATTTTAAACTATTTTAAACCCCCAGAACAGCGGTTTCCCCCAAAAAATCATAAGAATATGATCTCAATCCAATGCACCGTTTAGGGGCTAGCCTAGTTTTAAAGATTTCTCTCCATAGGCGTAATGAATATGAAAATTTTTTTGTAGGCATGAAAAAAAAGTCCTATAAACACGAGAATGAATACCCGTCATGCGACGGCGGCCTATACTATGTATACCAAATTCGAGCTCAATCGAATGCACTGTTGAAAGATGCAAGGGAAATGTATCGAGGCAAATCGCTTCACAAATTAGAGAGTTTTTGAACTACGTTTCTTCCCACGGTAACGCTAACGTTAAATGCCCTCGGACAATACAGCGCATGCGCACGAATAAATTCCGAAACCTGAGTGGTCAAAGTACGGCGAATAGCGTTAGCGTTAACATGCGAAGAAACGTAGCGCAAAAAATCCTTATTATGATGGCATGAAATACCGGCGTGAACGAAATAGCAACTTTGGTGCAAAAAAAAAACTGAATTAATGTACCCTTTGCACCAATCTAATTGCAAAACCTTTGTTGTCGAAACTGTCCTTTTTTATAGAAGATCGTTTATTATCTGCATTTAAAAGTATTATTCAAAATCCCCTTTAGCGATGAAAATTCATTAAAGTGTATTTTCTTTATCTTTTCATTTCAAAATCAGTCAAATTAAATCCAACGATCATGATTTTTTTAAATTTCAAATTAAAAAGAAACCAATGTATGTTTCTTTAAAACTGAAAAAAATAATTAAATGACACACTAAAAAACAACTTTTCTGTAATTAAAGAGGATAATTAACTATAACTCGGTAAACGTTTATTTTTAAATTTGCTTTTTATTAAAGCGATGTCGTTATCTTGCTGGAAAAATGCTTGAATTAAGTCTTAAGAATTTCTTTTATGCACTCAATCAAATATTTACTTATCGACTTCTTAGAAAAATAAATGTTAAACATTTTCTAATTTTCCTAGAATTCTGTAATAAAAACACTGAAAAGCAGGAATCAACTAAAGAAAGACAAACACGGCACACTCATGGATTATGACGCAGATTCGAAGCAATACTTAAAACGGTGAAGTATAGTTCGAATATACTTGGCGAAGATTATAAAACAGTTTTAGCAGGCGATTTTAAGATAGATTTCGATTCCAAAGATGTGTTTTATGGAACAAGAACGAAAAACACGGCACACTCTTGAATAATGATACACTTTCCAACTGAATGGAATAAGGAAGTAAAATAGGGACGACGCATCCATTATGATACGCTTTTAATATGTAGCACTATAGTGCGTATATAAAATCTGAAAGTGTTTCAGATTTTCTTACTTTTTTACTTTCCGAACATGTACCATGTAAGTAATTGTAATCATGAAAAAATTCGACTTCGAGATTTTGGTGTTTTTAAACGTTTTGAGGGCTTCTGAATCCATTTATGCTATTTTTACGAGATGTATGTATGTATGTGTGTGTGTGTGTATGTGTGTTTGTGTGTATGTGAGTGAACACGATAGCTCCTGAACGGGGCATGCGATTGAGCTCAAATTGGGTCTATATGTTATAAACCACCGTCGCAAGACAGGTATTGATTTAGGTGTGTATAGGACTTATAGTTTTTCTACAGGGCTACGACCAAGATTTCTTTTACATTATGGCCTATGGGGGAAAATTCTTGAAAGTGCGCTCGCGTTTAAACGGTACATTTGATTGAGCTCAAATTAGGTATATATGTTATAAACCACCTTCGCAAGACCGGTATTGATTTCGGTGTGTATAAGACTTATAGTTTTTCTACAGGGCTACGACAAAGATTTCTTTTACATTATGGCCTATCGGGGGAAATTCTTGAAAGTGCGCTAGCGTTTAAACGATACATTCGATTGAGCTCAAATTGGGTATACATGTTATAAACCACCATCCTGAGACCGGTATTGATTTTGGTGTGTATAGGACTTATAGTTCTCCTACAGGGCTACGACAAAACTTTCTTTTATATTATGGCATAATCGCATATGGGGAGAAAGTTCTTGAAAGTGCGCAAGCGTTTAGACGGTGCATTCGATTGAGTTTCCATTGGGTATATATGTTTGAATGATTCATCGATTCAAATTTATTTAAATGCTTGGTCATGATCTTAATCGTAAGTGTTCGGAAAGTCGAGTGGAGTCACTCCAGATTTTTTTTTATTAGGACTAGAGTGCTATTTTGTTCCAATCTGCTCCAAAATGCTCTAGGAGTTATGCACAAGTTTCAACGTTCCCAAAAGAACATAGATGACAACTAAAGTGAACCAATGAGCGATCAACGCAGGTGTTAAAGAATTGGAAGACACTTCATTATTAAAACTACATTCATTGCCAACCGAAAATAAATAAAAATGTAACGGAATGCTGTACTTACAGGTTGTTCCAAATCGCCATTTTAATTCTAATTGACGATTGCCCCTTAAATATAAAAAATCTGGAGTGACTCCACTCGCTGAAATGTAAAAGGAATTTTTGGCGTAGCCCTGTAGAAAAACTATAAGTCCTATACACATCAAAATCGATACCGGTCTTACGATGGTTGTTTATAACATGTACACCCAATATGAGCTCAATCGAATGTACCATTTAAACGCTAGCGCACTTTCCAGAATTTCCCCCCATAGGCCATAATGTCAAAGAAATCTTTGTCGTAGCCCTGTAGAAAAACTATAAGTCTTATACACACCGAAATCCATACAGGTCTTGCGACGGTGGTTTATAACATATATACCTAATTTGAGCTCAATCTAATGTACCGTTTAAACGCTAGCGCACTTTCAAGAATTTTCCCCCATAGTCCATCATGTAAAAGAAATCTTTGTCGTAGCCCTGTAGAAAAACTATAAGTCCTATACACACCCAAATCAATACCGGTCTTGCGACGGTGGTTTATAACATATATACCCAATTTGAGCTCAATCGCATGCCCCGTTCAGGAGCTATCGTGTTCACTCACATACACACAAACACACATACACATACACACATACATACATACATCTCGTAAAAATAGCATAAATGAATTCAGAAGCCCTCAAAACGTGTAAAAACACCAAAATCTCGAAGTCGAATTTTTTCATGATGACAATACTTTCCTTACATGGTACATGTTCGGAAAGTAAAAATCGACATGGTAACTGCATATGTTTAGTTATCGCCACCTTGGCGAGATTCGGGGCGTTAAAGTAGGAATTAACCCAAGAGAGAGAATCACGGCACACTCTTGGATTAGGATGCAGATTCCTAGCAGTATTTAAAACGGTGAAGTAGAGTCGTAATATGCTTGGCGAAGATTGTAGAGCAGTTTCAGTTGCCTATTCAAGATAGATATCGATTCCAAAGATGTGTTTTATGGAACACGGGAGAAAAATATGGCACACTCGTGAATAATGATACACTTTCCAACTGAATGGAATAAGGAAGAAAAATCGGGACGTCGCATAAACTATGATACGCTTTTAATATATAGCATTTTAGTACGCATTTAAAATATGAAAGTGTTTCAGATTTTTTTTTTTCAAAGAGCGCGTACTTGCCTATTAGACATTGTCCACCAGTGGCGCACACAAGGATGGGAGGGTCCCGGGGGGTCTGAACCCCCCCCCCCCCATCGGCTTTGATTTTTTTTTTCGATTGATTATTACCCTATATCTATAGTAAATAAAATGATTCCAAAAAAAGGTAGCAATAGTTTCAATTCTAATAAATGAAAAAAGAAATTTTTTTCTCGTTTTCCTCAACTTTTCAAAAACGGACTGAAAGCGAACATAAAACACCATCTTGTTCTCAAAACTGTACAACTATTATTTTGCTTCCTATTGTATTGTGTAGTGCAGGGGCGTAGCCAGAAATTTTTCATGGGGGGGCGGGTTACGACTAATACAACTCATATATAGGCATACGTGTGTGTGATAATGTAGTGAAGTATATACATTTTGCATGGCAAAAAATTCCTCATGGGGGGGGGGGGTTATGACCCCCCCCCCCATGGCTACGCCCCTGGTGTAGTGTATTCTTATGGAACTGGATGGGTCGAGTTTTGATAAATTCCATCTAATGAAAACGATTTCTTTCATCACTGATTTTTGTCAATCTGGAACATCCCTAAAAGTTGGACCCCCCCAGCCAAAAATCCTGTGTGCGCGCCTGTTGTCCACTATAACTGCCAGAAGGTAATGCGACCATTTTATTATAGGGGTGCACAGTGAGCGGCCAGCATTACCTCCTATGAGCGGACAGACACGTTAATATCCATGCCGAAGCTGGGATTCAAACCTGGACCTAAGGCGTGATAAAATGATTCTCAAGCCATTACAACACCCAGGAGACTTTGTAGCCAAATGAGGAAGATATCGCCAAGGTAGGTTTAATTTGGGGGACACAGTGTCACGACTGTGTGCACTCAAATTGGTCCACAAAAATTTTGGAGCAAATTGGAGCAAAATAGCACGCTACTCCTAATAAAGAAAGTAAGAAAATCGTAAACACTTTCGGATTTTAATTCCGCACTACAGTGCTATATTTTAAAAGCGTATCATAAATTATGCGTCATCCCTATACTTCTAAATTATTCCATTAAGTTGGAAAGTATACCATTATTCATGAGTGTGACGTATTTTTCTTTCCTGTTCCATAAAATCCATCTTTGGAATCGAAATCTATCTTAAAATCGCCTGCTAAAGCTATTTTACAATCCTTGTCAAGTATATTACAACTATACTTCATCGTTTTAAGTGTTCTTTTGAATGTGCATCCTAATCCATGTGTGTGCCGTGTTTGTCTTTCTTGGGTGGATTCCTACTTTAAAGCTCCGACTCTCGCCAAGGTGCCGATAATTGAACATATGCAGTAACCAGGACGATTTTTTGTATTTATGTGACAATCGTAATTAAGAATTAAAATGGCGACTTGGAACAACATGTAATTACAGCATTCCGTTACATTTTTATTTATTTTATGCATCCAATTAATGTAGTTTTAATAATTAAGTGTCTTCCAATTCCTTAACTGATCGCTCATTCGTTCTCTTTAGTTTACATCCAGTTCTTTTGGGAGCGTTGAAACTTGTGCATAACTCCTAGAGACCCTTGACTGCAAGGCTCGCCAAATTGGGGCGATTTTTCAGGTTGGCGAGAAGGGGGTGTTAAATTAGGAATTACCTCTTTCTTGCACCATAAAACACATCTTTAAAATCGAAATCTATCTTCAAATACTTTAGTGGAAAACATATTCAGTAGGAAAATCGCCTACTGAAAATGTTTTACAATCTTCGCCAGGCATATTCGAACTATAGGCATATCCCAACTATATCGCGAATACATGTTAAATACTGTTTGGAATGGGCATCCTAATCCATGAATGTACCGTGTTTTCCTTCCTTGTTCCATAAAACACTTCGGAACAGAAAACTATATTAAAGTCCCCCTACCAAAACTGTTTAACCATTTTCGCCAGGCATAGTCAAACTATACTTCACCTTTATAAATACTGTTTGGAAAGTGTATCATAATCTACGAGTGTAGCGGTATTTTTCTTCTCTTTCCTGAAAAACACTTCTTCGGAATAAAAATCTGTATTAAAATCGCCAAATAAAACTATGTTACAATATTCGCCAGGTGTTTTCTAACTCTACACGAAATATATTTACAATAAATTGTAGGGTTTTGGCACCCAATTGAGCGATAAACTATCAAAAATGGCAAACCTTGCGCGAGTTTCAATCTTTTATGAACGCCCTCCCCCCCCCCTCTCCACAATATCTGGCAAACTCGTTTGAAAATATCTTCGCCGTGACATTTCATATCTGCAAAACTTGTCTACAAGATCGCGTAGACAATAATGCGTAGACAAAATTCTCGTACTGAGCGAAATAGCACCCTAGTGTTAAAAGTCGACAACGTCGATTTGTTTCACATTTCTCAAAAAATAGACTCATTTAAAGTCGCATATAAATGAACCAATCAGCGGATTGGTATTTTCCAGACTGCTTTGAGACGGAAAACATAGTGCGTTTCCTTTAAACACGTCTCAATTAGAATCTAATTAAAATTAAAGAATGCTAAATCCTCATTTAAAAAAATCTGGAGTGACTCCACTCGACTTTCCGAAGACTTACGATTAAGATCCTTACCAAGCATTTAAATCCATTTTAATTGATGAATCATTCAAACATATATAGAAAATTTAAACTCAATGGAATGCGCCGTTTAAACGCTAGAGCACTTTCAAGAATTTCCCCCCAGAAGCCACAATGTAAAAGAAATCTTTGTTGTAGCCCTGTAGAAAAACTGTAAGTCCTATACACACCCAAATCAATACCGGTCTTGCGACGGTGGTTCATAACCTATGTACCCAATTCAATTTGAGCTCCATCGAATGCCCCGTTCAGGAGCTATCGCTTTCACTCAGATACATAAACACACACACACACACACACATACATCTCGTAAAAATAGCATAAATGAATTCAGAAGACCTCGTAACGTGTCCATACACCCAAGTCTCGAAGTCGAATTTTTTCAGGATAACAATACTTTCCTGACAGGGTACATGTTCGGAAAGTAAAAATCTACGCATTTCAAGTCGCATTTAAATGAACCAATCAGCGGATCAGTATTTTCCAGAGAGCTTTGTTAAAGAAAACATAATACTGTTACGAATTTTCTGGGCCGCTCTGTGGCTTAAAATGGTTTAAAATTCGTATTCTACGCTTCAAATAGATAAATTTTGCTTTTTGTTGCATCAAAATTCGGCCAATTAGAACCGGAGATATGAGGTTTCGGTTTGCCATTGTTTTTCAATGGAGGTTCTAGAAAACTCGAGAAATATTAGTCCTAGAGCTTAGATCTCTTCACTTTTGAGGACTTATTTTTGGGGCCCAATTGGGCGATATTTCGCCAAAAGTCGCCAAGCTTGGCGACTTTTTGGTCATTGGGCGCGTTTTTCCCAATGGGGCCTGGAAGTTGTTTTTCCTGCATTAAAAACGCATAATAACGTAACATTTCTCTTCTATGACGTCATCAAAATTCACGCTTTATGTAGAACCCTCGAGAAATAGACTTTTCTGGAAACTTGTTGTTCCTTCTGCGTCGGCTATTTATAGAAGCGCGCGTCGCCCCGACAGTTCAGTGTTGATCAAGCTTTGAGAGAGTGAGTACGCTTGCTTTGTGAAGGAAACTGTGTTTCGCGCTGTTTGTGAAGCTTTGAATTTAAGTGCTGTGTGTCAATTCTTCATCGCTGAGTCTTGAGAGACTGTTAGTGTTATTTCTCGTATATTTTCACTGAATTCTTGCCAGTGAAAGTGTTCTATTTTGTGTGAGAAATACAGCATTTGTGAGAGCTTCTGATCTAAGCGAACTGTTAAAAGCACATGACTGCTAGATTGTGCTTGTGAATTGTGTACAGCTGATGGTTCTACGAAGTTCTAGAAGCCACAAAGTTTGTGTTCCATCCTGGCAAGTGACTTTTTACTTGAACTTTTTACACCAACTGGACTTTAGAACGACCACCCCCAGGAGTAGCAGAGTAATTCCGCAACAATATGTTTCCTTTAAACACGTCTCAATTAGAATCTAATTAAAATCAAAGAATGCCACACAAACCCCGATTAAAAAAAAAAAAAAAAAACGCGATGAAAGATAATAAGTTTTCTCTTTTTTTCAGAAATGTAATTGCCCCTCTTCTAGCGATAAAATTACACCCAGCTTATCTTGTCCTAGTCATAAAAGATCGCTTATTAACAACTCCAAATAAATCATGTGACGGCCAGAAATATGAATAACTCACTTCAGAATCGGAGAAATTAAAAATCCATTGATAATGAATATTGAATGGATTCGTACTTGAAAAAGAGACTCTATGTTATGTTTCTTTGATAAAGAGAAAAACCATTCAATCAGCGATTGGAAATAATGAGTTCTTTTTTCGATGGGTCTTAAATAAGAAGAAATATTTGGTAGCTGTTGCTTATTGATAGGACGTTTTTAACAATTTAATCTATATAAATAAAATTAGACTTTTGTCTGTACATTTCTTGGAATTCAAAAATTTTGCGATTTCTATCCGTTTCAAGCACCCGGGAATCCGATGCGACCCTCAAAAAAAAGTTTGTCTGTCTGTCATTCTGTCATTCTGTCCGTGACGCTTTTTCTGTTTAAGCATCACGTAAAAACGGCTGAAGCGAATAATATGAAATTGGGTGTCATGATAGGTGGTCTCTCAACTTAAAACATAGGCGTCCAATGTTTAAAAAATCTTGATTGGATTTTGAGATTTTGCGAAAATCCTGTCAAACTGCGTAAATTTGTGTTCGAGCATCACGCAAAAACGACTGAAGCGAATGATATCAAATTGAGTGACATGATAGGTGGTCACTCAACTTAAAACATAGGTGTCGAATTTTTAAAAAATCTTGATTGGATTTTGAGATTTTGCGAAAATCCTTTCAAACTGCGTAAATTTGTGTTCAAGCATCACGTAATAACTGCAAAGGTGAAAAAATGATATTGGGTGAAATGATAGGTGGTCACTCACCTTAAACTATAAGCATCTAATTTTAAAAATCGATCCGATTTCGAGATTTTGCGAAAATCGTTTAAAACTGAATCTTTGTTCCCGCATTACGTAATAACGACTAAAGCGAATGGTATGAAATTGGGTCACACGATGGATGGTTGCTCAATATAAACTATAGGTATCCAATTTTTTAAATATTTTCATTAGATTTTGAGATTTTGTGAAAATTCTCTCAAAATACGTTTATATTTCTTCAAACATCACGTAATAACAACTAATACGAATGATACGAAATTGAGTGATAGGATAGGTAGTTAATATCTTAATTTATAGGCGTTGAATTTTTAAAATAGTTAGATTACATTTGGAGATTTTGCGAAAATCGTTTTAAAATGCTGAAAATTTCTTCCAGCATCCCGAAATAAAGACTGCAGGGAATGAAAGGAATTTGGGTAAGAGGATAGGTTGTCACTCAACTTAAATTCTAAGCTTCAAATTCTTCAAAAATGTTGATTAAATTTTGAGATTTTGCGAAAATTATTTCAATATGCGTCAATATTCGTTCGCGCATCCCATAATTACAACTAAAGTGAATGAAATGATATTACTGAGTTACTCTCTAACCTGCAATATTTTAACAATACATAAAAATGATAACTTCGCTTTCTTTACTTTGGCAGCATACTCCATCCATTCTGTGTACTCCTACAATGCTGACGAAAGTTCTTGCTTTTTGGAAATTTTCATTCACTAACCCGTCGAGGACGGGTACTTCAGCTAGTTATTTAATAAAATGAATGGAATGTCTCTTTGAGATACGAATGTCTTAATATTAAAGTTTTTTTTGAGATACGCGCTGTCGATAACTACAGGTCGATTCGAATACGAATCGGAATTCGGGAATATATTGTTGCAGAATACTCTGATTGTTTCCTGGATTGGTCGTTCTGAAGTCCAATAGGTGTAGAAAGTTCTAGAAAAGAGTCCACTTGTCAGGATGGAAAACGAACTTTATGGCTTCCAGAACTTCATCGAGCCATCAGCTCTACAATATGCACAGGCACTCACGGCCAGTACGTGCTTTGAACAGTCCGCTCAGTACAGAAGCTTTCGCAAATGCTGAATTTCTCATACAAAATGAAACACACCGACAGGCAAAAATTGAGTGGAAATAGATGAGGGATTTCGCAAACAGTCCCTCAAGACTCAGCAATGAAAGATTTACATGCAGCACTTGAGAACAAAGCTTCAGAAAGAGCAAGCGAAAATACCTCTTCTACCGCTCAGAGCAAAGCAGGGTACTCACCGGAAGCTCCATTCATACTGACTGGGGTTGTCTGTCATGCCTGTATTTATAGGTGACGAAGAAGCTAAAAGGAGCTTCTGGAGGAATATATCTCTCGAAGATCCCACATAAGGCGCGAATTTTGATTACGTCATGTAAGAGAGATATTTGGCTATTATGCATGTTAATCCAGAAAAACTAGCATTACAAGACCCATTGGGAAAAACGCGCCCAATGACCAAATTATCGCCAAGCTTGGCAACTTTTGGAGAAATATCGACCCATTGGGCGCCAAAAAGAAGTCCCCGAAAGTGAGGTTACCGAAGTCCTAGGACCCATATCTCTCGAGATTTCTAGAAACTGCATACAAATGAATGGGCGATCCCAAACCTCCGTATCTCCGGTTCTAATGGACCGATTCTGATGTAACAAAAAGCAAAATTTAACTATTGGACGCGTAGAATACGTATTTTGAACTATTTTAAACCCCAGAATAGCGGATTGACTCGAAAATTCGTAACAATATTATCTTTACAATGTACACAACGTATTACTGTTTTGCCAAGAAACTTTTCCATATCTTTTGTGAAAGTCAATCTCTTGATATAAAAGCTCACTCATTACACCGGTCAACAAAAAATTTTTTTTTTTTTTTTTTTGGGGGGGGGGTTCTGATCTCATGCTTAAATTCTGATTCTAGACATTGAAAAACACTTAAATTTCCATTTTTAGTTCTTAAAGCTTTTTTTCTGATTGACGTCGATAAGTCTATTTTAATTTATTTCATAAACGAAAGAGGGCAGCACTTGGATGAACCCGAAAGTAAACTATATTATTATTTGTAACTCTGTAGTAGTGCTTTTAATATTATTTGTAGCATTATTTCTAATATTATTATTTGTTTGTATTAGGTTGTAACGAAAGTTTCCCGCCACCGCAAACATCGCCAGCACACAGTTCTCGTTGGCGTATTGGCTCCTATTTTGTCGAACGATTTTTGGCATTTGAAAGAAAGAGGTTTACTTTATAACATTGTGTTGTGAAATCTGTAAAAAATAGAGTTATCATTAAGTATAAGGTGTCTCAAATGGAACTATCACTCTAGAGGATTAGAACCATCATTGATTTCCAGTTGTGTTGCAAAAAGTCAGCTACAGAATATCAACGAATTATGAGTACAGCTTTAAGTACTATTGTTGTATCATGTGACACTGTGCAGGTTGGGTACCGAAAGTTCAAAAACAGTTATCTAAGGAGTTAGAAGTTAGTTTTTCAGGCAGATATGGCGGAAAACTTTCGTTACAACCTGATATTATTATTGGCTCATACGAACATAAAAGAAATACGAAAAATATTCACTTTTAGACATTCATTTCTTATTATTTTACATTCATATTGTAATTATTCAAGATTTTTTTATCACAAATCTTGAATAAAAGAGACTTTTATATCCAGCAAAAACTTTTCTGATCCTAATTTAGAGTGGAATTATAAAAAAACATAAAAATCAGTAATTTTTGCCAAAAAATTGAATAATTGCTTTAATTTCTAGAAAAGCAAACTTTCGTAATAAAAGAAAATACTTTCCTTAGTTTTGGCGTAGGAGAAAATAAAATTGAACATGCAGAAGTCAGACCCGAAAATCGTGTTGACCGGTGTTATCCTTAAATGAATCATCAAACAGCTTCAAAAAGACAGGATTCAGCAAAAATAACATTTCTCTCAGGTATTAAATCTGAGATCAGCCAAATTAAATCCAATAATAATGGCCGTTCGAACGCTCTGGGTGTAATTAATGTCTTTTTTTTTCTTTTCAACAGTTGAAAAAAAAAGTAATCAGAGATTGAGTTTTTTTTTTTTTTTGTCATTGTAATTAGTAAAGATAATTCAGAAGTCACGGTTTAGTGATATGTGACAGTTTTTTTTAGTTCATTTGCTTTCCACTTAAGCAACGGCTTTTAAAAAATGCTGAAATGAAATCACTGGCCGAGTTAATTTTACTTTCAACATTTTTAATAGAATTCAAAACTCATTAACGAGGTCTTTAGAAATAGAAGAAAATTAAACAGTGTTTTTTCTCCGAGTGTTTGAGACAATGATGAGGTTTATTTCAATGAACTCACTAAGCGATATTTTTCAAAAAACAATAAGCAATCTTTGCCGTTATTGCAAAACAAGAAAAAACTCATATTTGTAGAACTTTTTGTGATTAATCCATTCTGCAGTGAGATCGCGGTGAAATAAAATTATACACTATTTTTGTGCATTTTTTTGTGATGAAAGCGCTTTAATCAGTGATATCGTTTTTTTTCCCCCAATTGTTCTGTGCTTAATCTAATATCCATTAATGAGAACTTTGACTATCGCAAATAAAATAATACTATTTTGCCGTTGTTAATAGATCTGTGAAGGAGCTTTGATGTTTAACTTTCAATTAAGTGAAAAAACTAAAAAAAAACGCGCTTTAGTGATAAATTGAACTAACTAAAAAGTGAAAAATAATTCTTAATATAGAAATAAATGAATGAACGAAAAATAGTATTATTGTAAAAAAAAGCGTGGGGCGCTTTGTGCTCTTTTAGTATCATTTTTGTACTCATCGTACCGATCGAATATTCTCAAGAACTGATATAGGGAGCACCCCACGCACTTTTCACAATAATACTATTTTTCGTTCATTCATTTATTTCTATATTAAGAACTATTTTTCACTTTTTAGTTAGCCCCCTTTGGCTAGGTCCCTGCTACTCACCAAAGTATTAATTAAACTGCAGTTAAACCCTCACTAAACAGGAAAATAGGTCTCTAATCAACAAACAAGTTTCATAGCGACTACAACAAACACAAACATCCATGTCACCATATTGAGATAAAATTTTTAGATTTGCCTTCTGGATTTCAAAAACGTAACTACCCAAACATACCATTGAATACAGTGACCAACAGCGAGAGAGGTTCTACTCCATCGTGCTGAGCCGAGTGCCGAAACGGTACGCATGCGTAGACCGCGCGCTTCATCTATCTCTCGCGCAAAGGATCTCTAAGAAAATGACTCATCCTGACGATCCTAATCAGGATAATGGGATAAACTTATCCAATTATTGTATTGTCATCGGTCCTTGATAAGTCTACAAAGTTTAAATTAAATCTGACCGTTTAAAGTGGGTCAAAATGGAGTTCAAAGGAGTCGGTTACAAACAAACATACAGGTGAAATTAATATAAGCTCGTTAAAAAGGATATTTGAAGGGATATTTTGAAGTAGTTTTGCTTCAATAGCATACACCACTGAAAAATAAAAATCCCTTTAATGAAATAAACAGCTTAAGAAATTAAGAGCGCTCTGACTCCCCTCGAACTGTGTAATGAAAATAGTTCAGTTTATATGTTCTTTGAACAACTTTGTTACACTTTTGCAAGCAACTTACATATCTTTTGTCAAAATCAATCTTTCGATTTAAGCAATGAAAAATGTTGAATTGAAATCACGAACTGAGTTACTTGCTTTTAACATTAAAAAGAAAAAAAAAAAATGAATGCAAAGCCAGTAACGTCGTCTTCAAAAATACAAGAAAATAAAATATTAGTTTTTATTCCCTTCAAGCTTTTGACGAGTTTTTTTTTAAAGCTTTTGATTTGAATGAACACACCAAGAGATACTTTTGAGAACAATAAGCAACTTTGCCGTTGCTAAAACAGGAAAAAATCTGGAGTGACTCCACTCGACTTTCCGAACACTTACGATTAAGATCATGACCCAGCATTTAAATAAATTTTAATCGATGAATCATTCAAACATATATACCAAATTGGAAGCTCAAACGAATGCACCGTTTAAACGCTAGTGCATTTTCAAGAATTTCCTCCAATAGGCCATCATGTCAAAGAAATCTTGGTCGTAGCCCTGTAGAAAAACTATAAGTCCTATACACACCAAAATCAATACCGGTCTTGCGACGGTAGTTTATAACATATATACCCAATTGGAGCTCAATCGAAGGCCCCGTTCAGGAGCTATCGTGTTCACTCACTCACACACACACACACACACACACACACACACACACACACACACACACACACATACATACATACATACATCTCGTAAAAATAGCATAAATGAATTCAGAAGACCTCAAAACGTGTAAATACACCAAAATCTCGAATTCGAATTTTTTCATGATTACAATACTTTCCTTACAGGGTACATGTTCGGAAAGTAAAAAAACCGATTGTTGCAGATTTTTATTTTAGATTGATTATGAGATCTCAAAAAAGGAAAATTAGACACTGTTTTGTATGTATTTTTTATGTTGGTAATGAAACGCTTTAATTAGAATTGTTATCTTTTCCCCCCAAATGCTTTGTTCTTAATCTAATATCTTTCGTAAGATAACTTACAAAGAATTTAATAAATAAAATAAAGCATTTTTGTTCTTGTTAATAGAATAGTGAAAAGCTTCATGTTTAATGATGTGATGGATATTTGAAGGAATATTTTGAAGTGATTTTACTGAATAAATAATAAAATTATGTGATGTTATTATTGTTATTTAATATTTAAATTAAATTACAATAATAACATCCCTTAATAAGTAAATAAAATGAAATAATAATAATAACATCACTTAAAAAAATGACTTGAACACCAGAGGGCGTCCTTGGTACATCTACTAAATACCGTATTTACTCGTGTATAACGCACACCTTTTTTCAAAAAATTAAAGCAAAAAATCTGAGTGTGTGTTACACGGAATTATTTTTTATTTCTGCACGTAATTCTCGATCATCAAGAAATTTATTCTGAGTAGATAATAAAACTGGAAAAATCTTCCTCAATAAATGTTGTAGCAACGATTTTTTTCTCTTCCTCGGACATAATCAGAAATTAAAAGTTAAACAACAATAAGTAAATGATGCCGGCGAAAGTGAATAACGTAAGCAAGTGTTTTTCGCAAGCATTTTGTTGGCATAACATTTTTAACTTTTGACGTTGGCAATAGCGATTTGTGAATTCGGTTTTTAAAAACTTCAGAACGAAATTTTTTCTCTCTGGAATTCGTGTTCCACCGCTTGCCGGTTGTGTAGATTTTTTTGGAATGTTTCTTAGGGGTGCCCTGGGGAACAGATGCAATTAAAGAACATCAAAATGGAGAATAAATTTAAGCCCTATAAATACAGATAAGATATATAATAATAATTTTTATTACTTTTCCGTCTTACGGAAACTACAGTATAGAGCATTTGAATTTGTCTTGTTTGTTATTTACCTAAGGCTTCTGTGTATAAGGGTGACGTATTTAAGATATTTTTAAAATAAATTTGTGAATGTAAATCCATACTGTCTCGTCTGAAAATCTTTAGTTAGTTCTGTTTTCTTTCTGAAAGCCTATGCGATCACGGTCACGCCATAAACGCACTACTTGCAGCAGAAAAAAAAATAGATCTCATCACTCATTTTATGTCTCAGCGAATTTTTAGTTCTGCTCAGAAACAAGAACTGGTGTCATTTATTACAAAAATTTGTTGTAAATATCCTTAAATTAAAATATTTTACCTACAAATGGTTGATTTTGGACATCTCTAATGTTAACTGATGCTCTACACACAAAGAAAAATTTTAACACGTTTATAAGAGTTTCGTAACCAGAATATTGAGTGAATACAATAAAATGATAATTGGTTTACTATTTCGGTCACCATGTGGCACTAGCATGCTTAAAATATTGAATAATCACAAAAGTATCACATAATGTGTTCTTGCCAGTTCTGTTTGCGAAAAAGTATAACCATCGAAATAATTCCATTTGGAAGCTAATATAAATAATACGTAAGTATCTCAAGTATAAGTTGTAAATACATTTAGTTGAGAAAAAATATTTCATGATTAATTGCGATTTTCCCAAGATTTTATTTTTTTGGGATGTATAAATATTGCCCAATTTATTATTATTAGAAAAATGCATGCGAAGTTATATTCATAAAATAATTCCAAACGTTCATGCAATATTTTAAAGAAATACAATAAAAATGATGTTCATGGAGCATTTCGAAAATACACATCAGTTGAAAAAGACAAATCTAAGAAAAATGATGCCAGCGTGTTATATGTTTAACTAGTTGAACTACCAGTCGTTGAAGGGCTAGTACTGAATGCAAATTTCCAAAAAGCAAGAACTTTCGTCAGCATTGTAGGAGTACAGAGAATGGGTGTAGTATACTGCCAAGAGTAAAGAAAACGAAGTTATAATTTTTATATATTGTTAAAATATTACAGGTTAGAGAGTCACTAAGTAATATCATTTCATTCGCTTGAGTCGTCATTATGGGATGCGCGAACGAATGTTGACGCATATTGAAATAATTTTCGCAAAATCTCAAAATCTAATCCATATTTTTAAAAAATTGGAAGCGTAGAATTTAAGTTGAGTGACAACCTATCCTGTCACCCAATTTCGTTTCATTCCCTGCAGTCTTTATTTCGCGATGCTGGAACAAAAATTTCAGCATTTTAAAACAATTTTCAATAATCTCAAAATATAATCAAAATATTTTGAAAATTCAACACCTAAAAATTAAGATTAGCAACTACCTATCCTATCACCAAATTTCGTATTAGTCGTTATTACGGGATGCTTGAAGAAATATAACAGCATTTTGAGAGAATTTTCACAAAATCTCGAAATCTAATAAATCTGTTTAAACAATTGGGCACCTATACTTTATGTTCAGCAACAGCCTATCATGTGACCCAATTTCATATCATTCGCTTTAGGCGTTATTACGTAATGCGTGAACAAAAATTCCCTCAGTTTTAAACGATTTTCACAAAATCCCAAAATCGGATCGATTTTTTTTTTTAAAGATGCTTATAGTTTAAGGTAAGTGACCACCTATCATTTCACCAAATACCATTTTTTCACCTTTGCAGTTATCACGTGATGTGCGGACACACATTTACGCAGTTTGAAACAATTTTCTCAAAATCTCAAAATCTAATCAAGATTTTTTAAAAATACGCAGCCTAATGTTAAATTGAGTGACCACCCATCATGATACCAAACTTCATTTCATTCACTTCAGTCGTTTTTACTTGATGCTCGAACCCAATTTTAAGGAATTTGTAACGATTTTCGCAAAATCTCAAAATCTAATCAAGATTTTTTTTTAAATCGACGCCTATGTTTTAAGTTGAGTGACCACCTATCATGATACCAAAATTCATTTCAATCGCTCCAGTCATTTTTACGTGATGCTCGAACACAAATTTACGCAGTTTGAAACGATTTTTGCAAAATCTGAAAATCTAATCAAGATTTTTTTACAATTTGGCACCTATGTTTTAAGTTGAGTGACCACCTATCATCACCCAATTTCATATAATTCGCTTTAGTCGTTTTTACGTGATGCCTGAACAAAAAAAGCGTCACGGACAGAGTGACAGAACGTACCGACAAACTTTTTTTTCCAGGGTCGTACCGGATTCCCAGGTGCTTGAAACGGATAGAAATCGCAAAATTTTTGTATTCCAAGAAATGTACAGACAAAAGACTAATTTTATTTATATAGATACAGATAACAATCGTTTGGATGGCTTTTCTTAAAATACAAATAAGAAGTACTAGATGTGTAAGAATTTAAAAATTCATCTTTCGAAAATGAAAAATGAGCTACTATTTTGGACAAATTACTCTTTTCTCACAATATTGATCATTTTTGCCTTCCTCAACTCCCTCGTTACCTTACACGCTTAATTCAAACGAGCGAAATTCGATCAGTCCGAGCGAATTTCAGATCCTTTCTGTAAGTGCACTTCTCCTTTAGGAGCGTTTTTCGATCACTGAGCGGAGCGAACGTTATCAGCATTTTAGTAAACAGGAAGCAGGGCTTGGATTTCTTGGAAAAAGAGTACTTAAACAGCATTTTTGCGTTAGTACTGTGGGTTTCGCTGTAAAAAGGCTCTAATAGCACGGAACGTCACAATGAGGTCACGTAAGTCGCAATTCACACGAAAAAACACCGTCAGTCACACGTCAGTCACAAGAAAAAACACCGGTGACCATAAGTGACGTCACTGGCAAGTCACAGTGTGACTTGCCAGTGACAATAGCTTGTGACTTCTATGTGACGTCAACGTGACGGATAGTTTGTGACGTCTTGAGTGACCACCCATCATGATACCAAACTTCATTTCATTCACTTCAGTCGTTTTTACTTGATGCTCGAACCCAATTTTAAGGAATTTGTAACGATTTTCGCAAAATCTCAAAATCTAAGCAAGATTTTTTTTTAAATCGACGCCTATGTTTTAACTTCCGATCTTGCGACTTTTCGCAATTTTTGCTACTTTTAAAGCACCATGCGACTCAATTTTATGACTTTGCGATATTGGGACTTCCTTGTTACTTTTTTTATGATTTTGTGAATTTTAAGTGATTTTGCGAATTTCTCAAAAAAAAAAAAAGTTTTTTTTCAAGTTTAATTCAGTGGAACATTTAAGTCATAGTGCTGTGAATGTGACGGCGCTGTAACGTCGCATTGAAGTCCCAATGTCGCGCACAAGTCAAGTGTAACTTCATGATGACGTCGCGTTGTGACGTTGCCGCAGAGAACATTAGACGGTCAAGGCGTCCCGTGACGGTGTCACACGTCGCAGCGACTTCACATTTAGGGCACGGTGCAATTTGAGGACCAAAACCGACAATTTTTTCCTTTCACTCCCTGCTCGATCGTTATTTTCGCTCTTTTGAACTATGCGTGTAAGAAAACTATTCTTAAAAGGTACTTAATTTCTTCCACAGGCCGATTTCTCTGGTCTGAATCTTGCCGGATGCCATATTGAAAGGTATTCTTCTGTAATACTATAGACATGTTTTCATTTCCAGAACTGCAGTCTTCATCTTTGGGTGTGTTAGGTACTGGGCACTTTTCCTGAGGGCAGTATTTTGTTACAAAGCCTCGAACCCAATGCTTCCTAGCTCCGTTGAATTGCGGAGCTAGGAAATGGCGCCCTTTCTTTATTAAGTCAGACAAACCCTTTATGGAACTTTTTTTTTATTTTCCAATGGCCAGGCAAAACACAAAGAACTAAAGGTTACAATAAAGGTGAAGTACAGAACTCTAATAGATTCAAGTCATTGCCTAAGAAGCGATCTTGCCTCCCAATATCTCGCTTCCTCCGTTGAGCAACGCAGAGCCCCATAAAAGGGGGCAGATGCTTCCAGTCTATTAATCCACCTCAGCGGCACAATTCTAACAAGTTGACAACAATACCAACTTATTTACAACAATAAGAAACAAAAATCTATGCATATAAAACTGTAACAATTGTCTCTTAGCAAAACGTAAGAGTAGCGCAACAATGAAATTGAAATCAACAATCATTTCATTCATGCAAATATTCAATAAGTTTTCCTTACTTTTATATCATGCGCTGCTTCGTAAAATATACCTTTAAAGATTGAATATACAAGTTGAATACGTTATAAACATACTTTGGAAGTGTCACAAACTTATAGTAACCGAAAGTCAAGAAATAGTCACCTGAGCAACAGTTTTCTTGCTCATTCTCTCAGAGCAGAGACTGGCCGTTGGCTTTATCATCTTCGAGAGTTTTTGTGATTGACAATATCGTCTCAGCCCAATCGACGGAACATGTCTGTGGACAGTGACTTGAAAGACAAAGTAATCGAACGCTTGTCCGCGAAAGGCTACCGATTTCTCAAGCCACTTGGTGAAGGCGGATTTGCTTCTGTCCTCTCATTTCTGTCTCCCAAAAATAATGAAGTCGCAGTAAAGATTATCAAACGAGGTAACTCTTGGCACATCGAAGAAGAGATATGGCCGATACTCAGGCATCCCAATGTTCTTCGAGTCATCGAAGTGCTGGACCTGGACCGTGCCAAAGCGTACTTGATGCCAGCGATGCCCTGCGCAGTGGACGAAAGGGTGCTCGGACGAGAATTCAGAAGCGACGTCAATAGCCTCGTTCGCATCAAAAAGTGGACCCATGAAATATTATGTGTGTTGGAATACTTGCACTGCGCTGGCTTCTGTCATTTGGACGTGAAAAGTGACAACGTGTTGCTGTCCCATTCGGACACGGCTGTGCTGGCCGATTTCTCTGGCCTCAATCTTGCCGGATGGAATATTGAAAGGTAGTCTTCTGTAATAATATAGACATATTTTTATGTTCAGAATTGTAGTCTTCGCTGGGTTTGTTAGGTACCGGGTGCCTTTGCTCAGGGCAGTATGTTGTTCCAAAGCCTTGAACCCAATGCTTCCTAGTTTCGTATAATTGGGGTCGCGCACTTTGTTCATTAACCTCTTCGCTCCGGCTGACACATGAGGATTTTTGTCCCAGAAAGCGGCGGAATCTATAAGATTTCATTCCCCTACTTCCCAGCTGAAGAGCACGCCTTGCCTTTTGTTTGATAGGTGGGGGCAACTATCACTGACCACACAGGTCCGCAAACAAAATACAAATCTGTATGCTCTCTCAATGCCGGTCAATTGACTACCACTTTCTCCCCAGTCAATTATCTACTAACACGCCTGACTCTCCCACAGCATAAGAAAAGGAATTTCTAGAGGCGGGAATCTCTTATCCATCTTCCATGAAGGGTGAATGGATTTCCTGTCAAAAGAGGGGAAAGAAGTCCTTGGTAAGGCATTTGTACCAGCGCCGTTCTTCAGTCAGATTTATTTTGTGGTACAACTGTTGTACCACCGGAGTGAGAAGGTTAAGGGTGTATGTCGAAAAAAATGATCGGTTTTTAATCTTGGTACACAAATTGAAATAAACTAATCGCACCAGGGTCTCCAAAAAATTCCAGAGGGTTCTTCCTAAGCTGCTTGACACACTGCAATAAGCGAAAATGTTGTGGCATTTGTGAAATTTTCAGAGAAAATTCTTAAACAGGGATGTGAGCTGCAAGATTTTTCGAAGCGTGACACGCTTTGCGAAAATGTCCGATTTTTAAGAATTTTTCCTAAAAGTTTTGAAACGGATACAGATGGATCGTTTATTGCAGTAGGTAGTACAGCTTGTAAAGAGACAGTTTCAAAATTCTGAAGTGCCTGGCATCATTAGTTTATTGGTAATTATGTACCAAAACCACATGATTTTTTCGAACAACACCGGTAAGTCAGACAAGCCCTTTATGGAACTTTTTTTTTTGTATTTTGCCTGGCGATTGGAAATTTAAAGAACTAAAAGGTTAAAACAAATGCGAACTACAGAACTATAATAAATCGAAGTCATTGCCTAAGAAGCGATCTTTTCTCCCAATAGGGCAGTTTCAGATTACGTCACAATTCTATCCTGGTGGAATAATATGATGTTTCTACTGGTCCATTCAAGTTCCTGGTGGACAGACGTCACTTCAAAAACGAGTTTATATAGGTAGAGTACAGTGCCGGTCACGTGGTTGAAACTGCTCTATATCTCTCCTCCTCTGTTGAGCAACGCAGAGCCCCACAAAGGAGGGCAGATGGTCCCTGTCCATTACTACTCCAGAGCCGCTGAGTGGACAAATAGGATCGGTGAAAATGCCCAAGCGCTTCAGATGAAAGGCTAGGGCAGTCTTGTCCTGTTGTTAGCATAGGCGTAGAGTTATATGGGCCCGTGGGGCTCGAGCCCCCCCCAATAAATTGTGAATAGAGGCTGAGCCCACCCAATAATTGACCACTCAATACAGAAAACTAATTTATACTGACATAAAAAAAAGTATTTTACGCCATTTACAAACGTTTAAAAAAAACCTTTACTTGTACTTTTAAAAATTTTCTTCTTTTGGTTTCAATCATGATTTAGTATTCATTGTGACGCCCTGTAACACACAATGTTACTAATAAGCTGCCCTCGCCAGGCTCTGGTTCATTAAAATCAGATTATGCAATGTAAAGTATGTAATGAAGAAAAGTTCAGATGTGTCTAAAATGCACTTTCTCATCGAAAATGTTTTTTTTTCCCTATTGGATTTTTTCTTTGCTTCTATTTTTAACTTATAACATGGCAGAAAGATACTAACATGGATACTTACCTTACATAGGTGTAGAATTCTATGGACCCATAGAGCCACTTTATGGGCGCCTCCAATAATTTACACTTATACATAGTAAGTCATAGCGGCCAACTACTACGGAATAAAATTAACCACTTTTTGTAAACAGTCTATTTTTTAATTATTTTTTTCAAAATAGTAACCAGCTCGAGCGCGCAGCACAAAAATTTTGCTCTATTTTAAGCCGAAAAATCATGTAGAAAAAGGGGTTCATTCTATTCCGTACTAGTTGGCAGTTAAGAGTAAGTTATATGTACGTGAATCAGTGGCGTAGCCAGAAATTTTTCATGGCGAAGGGGGTGGGGTACGACTTCTGCAACTCACATATATGTATATGGGTGTATGATAAGGGAGTGAGGAATATACATTTTGCATGGCAAAAAATTCCTCATGGGGGGGTATAACCCCCCCCCCTTGGCTACTCCACTGACGTGAATATATGTGGTTGTGGTGCCCGGCACCCCAATAATTTTGAAAACTTTACGCTTATGGTTGTTAGACGAAGAGTGGGAACTGCATTTCGTCTTGGTGAATCAGGAATAAGAGAAGGGACTAAATTACACCAGTGTTTTTCCAGCTATACGAGTCTGTAGATCTCGTGAGGCCATTAGAAGCAAACACGAAGGTAAATGTATTGGAGGGGACACTTCTCTTAGAAAGTTGGATAACGCTGTTGTTGCAAACAGATGGCGCTACGCACACTGGGTCAATGCGCATCTCCTGCTTCTGTGCATCCAGGTTGTTTATATTTCCATCGAGGCGAAGTCAATGGAGATCGTTGATTTAGCGGAACTTCAAAAAAAATATGAAATACATAGACTTACGAACGTGATATATAATAATTTCTGGCTTCAGATGCGTTTTAATTACCTAATTGTGTGTGTCTTAGAATACTATTTCGTAATGAATATAGGCAATAATTTCGAAGCGAAGTAATATTATGTATGTAATGTCGTGTTATTATTTTGCCCAAAAGCTGTATTTTAAGAAATAGTAGAAAATTTAGAAGAATGTTGTATGTGTAAATGCAATATTTAAAAAGTGTTTATTTATAATGACGATCCCACTCAAACAAGCAGTATTTACATTTATTTCATGCTGTGACAAATTTTAACACAGCTTTAAATTGCCGCTAAATTACTCATGTTAAAATGTTAAATTCATGTTACATTAAGAACTCGCACCATTTTCTAATGTAAATATATACCGAGGCACACGAAAACTTCTTTTCTGTGAGCCACGATATACACACTCGTTCACAAATATAAACTCAATATTCTAATAATCTTAAGATAGAACATTTAAAAAAATTTTTTTAAATTCATTTGTTACTAAGGCAACCATTTAAGTAAAAGCGAAAGAAATATTTTAAATTGAGTGTTCCCGTTAATAATCTCGTTCACATGCTAGATCGGAAAATTAAGAACAAGTAAAATGAGTTATCCATCAGCACGGGAAATGCTTTATTCTTTTGCCGCTAGGATCGCTGCACGTCACTAGATTTCCAATGTTTACATAATTGAAACTTATTTGGGGTACCAAAAGTTTAACATTACAGATATGGAGAGTGTCCACTCCTATAGTATATCTCCGTGGAAGCAAATCTCTGCTTTATAGAGACAGTTTAATCCTCCAATACGTGACCTTCAGGGAACTAAAAGGTGTATTTGTTTAGTATAGGTGAATCCTAAAGAAGTAAAACGGACAAGGGTGAGGACATCACACTGATAAATCATGTGATGTGTCGTTTCTTTATTACTTCCTGCACGTATGGGTCTTGTTGAATAAGTCCCATTATATGAAGGTATTTTCTCAAATAACAGTGTCTTGCGATAAAGCCCACAATAACTCCCCTCTTCAATCTTGAACACCTAAGAATTTCAGAAGCAATATTCTTCGATGATTTAACGATCCTACCTTTGGTATGTTTTCGTTCAGAAGAATCACACCAAGTTTTATTCATCTCCTGTATTCCCACCAATTGAGGAAGATACCTTTTATGGCATTCATATGGATGCTACACCAGTAGTATTAGAAGAAGATCTCTGTTTTGCCACTTCGTCCGCCTTTTTATCGCCTTAAAATCCCTTTATATCCCGAAAATGATAAGTTTTGCCTCGTTTCTGGTTGCCAATTACTTAAAGAGGTTTCTACATATAATATTAGACAAATACACGTCATGCTATACTATAAACCTTGGGAATATAAACAATGCACAGTTGCTGTCATTTTTCCAGAACACGGATGAAAATACTGCGTGAATTTCAACTCAAAGGGGTGTGTCCAGAACCTGATTATCACACGCTCATGCGGGGGGCAACAGCCCGGGGCCCCGGAAAAATAAGGGCCCCCAAATCTCCCGATTTATTGTTATCATGATTTATTACATATTCATTTATAGTACAATAATAAATTTTTTGCAACTCAATTTCCTTTGTAGTATCTATAGCATCCTTTTTAACAATAAATGGACTTGGAGGTTTATTTTCTGTTCTTCTAATCGAATGGTCTTTAAGACTCATGGATCCATCAACAAGAAGTCAGGAGTTTTAGAAAACGTATGGAATGGCCCTATATAGGCTTATCACGAAATATGCATTCGTTAACATTTTTACTTTCCGAACATGTACCATGTAAGGAAAGTATTGTGATCATGAAAAAATTCGACTTCGAGATTTTGGTGTTTTTACACGTTTTGAGGGCTTCTGAATCCATTTATGCTATTTTTACGAGATGTATGTATCTATGTGTGTATGTGTGTTTGTGTGTATGTGAGTGAACACGATAGCTCCTGAACGGAGCATTCGATTGAGTTCAAATTGGATATATATGTCATAAACCGCCGTCGCAAGACCGGTATTGATTTGGGTGTGTATAGGACTTATAGTTTTTCTACAGGGCTACGACAAAGATTTCTGTTACATTATGGGCTATGGGGGGGAATTTCTTGAAAGTGCGCTAGCGTTTAATCGGTAGATTCGATTGAGCTCAAATTGGGTATATATGTTATAAACCGCCGTCGCAAGACCGGTATTGATTTGGGTGTGTATAGGACTTATAGTTTTTCTACAGGGCTACGACAAAGATTTCTTTTACATTATGGCCTATGGGGGGAATTTCTTGAAAGTGCGCTAGCGTTTAAACGGTAGATTCGATTGAGTTCAAATTGGATATATATGTCATAAGCCGCCGTCGCAAGACCGGTATTGATTTGGGTGTGTATAGGACTTATAGTTTTTCTACAGGGCTACGACAAAGATTTCTTTTACATTATGGCCTATGGGGGGAATTTCTTGAAAGTGCGCTAGCGTTTAAACGGTAGATTCGATTGAGCTCCAATTGGGTATATATGTTATAAACCGCCGTCGCAAGACCGGTATTGATTTGGGTGTGTATAGGACTTATAGTTTTTCTACAGGGCTACGACAAAGATTTCTTTTACATTATGGCCTATGGGGGGAATTTCTTGAAAGTGCGCTAGCGTTTAAACGGTAGATTCGATTGAGCTCCAATTGGGTATATATGTTATAAACCGCCGTCGCAAGACCGGTATTGATTTTGGTGTGTATAGGACTTATAGTTTTTCTACAGGGCTACGACAAAGATTTCTTTTACATTATGGCCTATGGGGGGAATTTCTTGAAAGTGCGCTAGCGTTTAAACGATACATTCGATTGAGCTCAAATTCGGTATACATGTTATAAACCACCATCCTAAGACCGGTATTGATTTTGGTGTGTATAGGACTTATAGTTCTCCTAAAGGGCTACGACAAAACTTTCTTTTATGTTATGGCATAATGGCATAGGGGGAGAAATTCTTGAAAGTGCGCAAGCGTTTAAACGGTGCATTCGATTGAGTTTCAATTTGGTATATATGTTTGAATGATTCATCGATTCAAATTTATTTAAGTGCTTGGTCATGATCTTAATCGTAAGTGTTCGGAAAGTCGAGTGGAGTCACTCTAGATTTTTTATTTCGTCATGAAGGAAAGAAAATTTTGAACTTTCTGGTATATCAAGAAAATTTTTTGGAGTGAAAAACTTGGCTCCCGTGCCTCGTCATGGCCGTTTCTTGAATGAGCGCACCCATGCGCTAATAATACAAAAGGACTAAAAAAAAAATATTAAAATCAGTTTTAAATACATGGTCTTGTTCAAAATAAGTATCAATAAATAGGTCATTTTTAATTCAATTTTAGTATTCTTTAAAAAGGGTTTTTTTTATGTCGGGGAAAATGCAAGAGGAAACAAAAATAAGTTAAAATGCTTGTGATAGTATAGGGGCCCCAAAATAACCTCCTGCCCTTGGGCCCCGAACACCTATGATCAGGCTCTGGGTGTGTCCCGTCCAACCCTTGGAAATTTTACGAAAAGGTTACACGTAGTTATAGTAAATGTATACAAAGGCAGTGTTAAAGATGAAGTCATGCACCTCGAAGCGATTGTTTTCAATATTTGGCCTTAGAATACCGTTTTACTCCCTTTATCCCTATGTTTTAACCCTTTAACGCGCAGTGTTCCCGCTCTGGGAACACCCAACTCGGACGTTTTGACTGTTGCCAGTCACGATGAATAGACTGCATTTCTATAAAAATAGTTACGGGTGGCATAGCTCCACGGGAATCCTTTTCTTTTTAGCACGTCCTTTCCCGTCAAAAAGGGTGACGATTCTTTTGAACAGCACTGACATCTGCTGAAAATTGGAAGACTGCGAGAACAGCTGGATAGATTGCCCCATGGTGAAAAAAGGGCAGACGTTGCCATCGCTCGACTTAACTATAGGCGGACGATCGAAACGTTCATCGCGTGCCACAGTTCTAGAGACCCTTTTTTGACGACAGCTGGCTGTGCCGGAACAGCCAGCTGTCGTCTAAAAAGGGTCTCTCGATCTGAGGCGCGCGATGAACGTTTCGATCGTCCGCCCTCTAGCTGGTCGTTCATTCGAGCGATGGCAACGCTGCCCTTTTTTCAGCATTGGGAATGGGTTGGGCCTCAAAGGGTTAAGAATATCTAGGCGACTTTTCACGTAAAGACGGGTACGCAGTCAGTAATAATAATAGTTAACGAAAATGACACAGAGAATGAATGTCAAAATAGTCCAACAAGCTGGAAAAGCAAATATAACACATTTATTCCACGAGTCGAAGCACTCATATTTCACAAAAGAAAACACAGAATTTTAGTAACACTTGCAACAGGCAATGATTCACTTTCACAGCAGTAACACTCTTCAAATCGAAGTACAGATCTGGAGCTCTACCACCATGGTATCGTAGAATATCCGCGACGGCTATTTCTCGCTCTCGAATATTCAAATACTTCGGATAAACAGCCGCTACTCTCCTTTTGGTAATTGCACGACGAGTGTCGAGTAAAACAAGCGAGTATTTTTGTGCATGCAAAGGTCTATCCGACACTCAGACCGATCCCCCCATCGAAACACATGGCTTTCTCCCCTTTTTCTTAAACGAAGGCATTGTTTTCAGAATTTTTGAAGACTCCGGAGACATCCGTCAAGCCGGTTTTTGACTGACCCACCGTGCCAGGGAGAGGGGGTTCTTTTGTGGAAGTACTCGACACTCCGCGATACACACAATAAAAACCCACACATCTTGTACTCTCCGATACCGGAGTGCAAGTTTTCGCCTTCATCCGACGTGTCGGAAAAAAACAGCATTATTTCCGATAGTGAAACAATTACGATAGGATCGTTCTAGGGCATATCGATATTTCTCGGATTGTGACGTCATGAGGAGGCTCGATATATTCCATACCGAAAGCTTTCCGATGTTATGGTGGTAGAGCCCCTGCTCTCTCCCGCAGTCTATGACATTACACACACAAGCGAGAGCGCGAAACAGGTATTTATAATTTCCAATCAGGCAGTGACATCCTATAGGTCGTGGCATCCTATTTCTGGATCTTTCTCGTAACTTCTTTCCTACTTGAGATGCAGCCAAAACTCCACTACTACCGAATAACTCTCTTTTGGAAGCCAAAGTCGCCAAAACTGTCGCCAAGTTCAAGGGATCACGTACTCATTTTTGAAGCGGGAATACCTGCACAACTCTTTCCAGCAACGCACATTAATGCGTGGAAAACAACATTGTAAGGCTGTTTTAAACTCCTCTGTGACGTAATCAAATTTCCCGCTTTATGTGGAATCTTCCAGAAACGGATTCTTCTGCAAGCTCCTTGCAGCTTCTGCCTCTCCTATAAATACAAGCGGGCTACCCCGATAGTCTCAGTCTTGCTTCTGGTTCCTTCAAGAGCAGAGTTAAAGCTTTGTATTGGCGCTATAGAAGCGGTGTTTTCGCTTGTTTATGGAGCTTTGTTTTTAAGTGCAGTATGTCAATTCTTCATTGCTGAGTCTTCAGGGACTGTATACGATACCCCTCGTATGTAACGCTGTATATTTCCTGTTTCAGGCTTTGTTCGCCGCTGAATTTTCGGCCGCCGGAATGTTTTTGCCCAAGTAGTTCTCGCTACATCGAAGGTCAATCCTACGACATGTGGACCTTCGGGCTCATGACTCTGAACGTCCTGACTGGACACTGGCTCCAGTACAACTTGAACAATGCCACGGAAGAAAAGTGGTCCTGGCATTCTGTAGTACTGCCGCTCTTGAAAGAAAACCTGAAGGTAAGCCACTCTTTGTTGTTCATTTTGAGTATTCTTCATTGCAACTACGTATACTTATTCAACGAAACCTGTGTATGCTCAATCCAATGTAATGTTTTACCATGTCTTTGAGGTTTTTTCAAACCTCAAAGAAACCATTACCAAACCATTGGGCTATGTTCTATGTTTGGTTAGGATAACAGTCGGGTTCTATTGGGTTAGGAGCCCCAAAACCCCTATATATTGTTGCAGAAAACTCTGCTAGATTCTGGATTCGTCGTTCTAAAGTGCAGTAGGTGTAGAAAGTTCTAGTAGAGTTTCTGAGGATGGAACACGAACTTTATGGCTTCTAGAACTTAGTCGAACCATCCGCTGTACAAAGTTCACAAGCACAATCAGCCAGAAAAGTGCTATAACAATCCACTTAATACAGAAGCTTTCACAAATGCTGTTTTCCTCACACAAAATGAAAGCACTTCCACAGGCGAACATTCAGGGGAAACTTACGAGGGAAGTCGTAAACAGTCCCTCAAGACTCAGCAATGAGGAATTGACACACAGCACTCAAAAACAAAGCTTCTAAAACAAGCTAAACATAGCTTTCCTAAGCGCCAATACAAAGCCTCAAGCTTTTATGAACATCTGCTCTTGGCCCAAGGATCTGGGACGTCCGCTTCTAATTATAAGGGAGGCAGAAGCTATTAGAAACTCCCCGAAGGTTACCCTTAAAGCTCGAATTTTGATTACGACATAGAAATGTTAACGAATACCAGGCTATGATGTTAATGCGGGAAAACAAACTTTAAAGGCCCCATTGGAAAAATCGCACCAAATGTCTGAAATGTCGCCAAGCTTGGAGACTTTTGAGCGAAATAGCGGCCTACTTGGCGGCAAAAATAAATCCTTAAAAGTGAGGTTAGCGAAGCTCTAACATCGATATTTCTCGAGATTTCTAGAAAACGCTATAGAAGCCAATGGGGGAAACAAAACTCCATATCTTGCGTTTGCCTCAGCATGGCACAGTGGTTATGTCACTGAAAATGGTAGACGGCCGAAGTGTAGAGGTCCCGGGTTCGGGTTCCATCGCGCGGCTGTCGAACTAATTGTTTGGAGTTTTTGCAGGTTTTCTCCAGATGGGCTAGACTTTAGTATCGCCCACCCCCATTTCTCAACAAAAGACGTTGCCAAGCCTCATGACAAACCAAGCCAGATGTAACGTGAATACGCGTTAGAACCCCTTAGAAAGTCCTCCCTACCGAGGCTCCCCCCATCCTTGGCAGATCGCCCTAACGTAACGTTCCCATAATCACACACACAAACCATATCTCTAGTTCTAGTTAGCCGATTTTTATGAAACAGTATGCAAAATTTAACTATTTGACGCGAACAAGAATTTTTAACTATTTTAAATCCCAGAACAGCGGATTACACCGAAAATCCGTAGCAATATATACACAGGCCGATGTGTCTGCCTTACGTAAAAAAAAATCTGGAGTGACTCCACTCGACTTTCCGAACACTTACGATTAAGATCAGGACCAAGCACTTAAATAAATTTTAATCGATGAATCATTCAAACATGTATACCAATTGAAGGTCAATCGAATGCGCCGTTTCAACGCTAGCGCACTTTCAAGAATTTCTCCCCATATGCTATAATGTAAAAGAAATCTTTGTCGTAGCCCTGTAGAAAAACTATAAATCCTATACACACCCAAATCAATACCAGTCTTGCGACGGTGGTTTATGACATATATACCCAATTTGAACTCAATCGAATGGCCCGTTTAAACGCTTGCGCACTTTCATGAATTTCCCCCCATAGGCCATAATGCAAAAGAAATCTTGGTCGTAGCCCTGTAGAAAAAGTATAAGTCCTATACACATTCAAAATTAATATCGGTCTTAAGATAGCGGTTTATAACATATATACACAATTTGAGCTCAATCGAATGGCCCGTTTAAACGCTTGCGCACTTTCATGAATTTGCCCCCATAGGCCATAATGTAAAAGAAATCTTGGTCGTAGCCCTGTAGGAAAACTATAAGTCCTATACACATCCAAATCAATACCGGACTTGCGACGGCGGTTGATAACCTATATACCCAATTGGACCTCCATCGAGTGCCTCGTTTAGGAGCAATCGTGTTCACTCACATACACACACATACATACATACATACATCTCGTAAAAATAGCATAAATGAAATCAGAGGACCTCAAAACGTGTCCATACACCCGAATCTCGAAGTCGAATTTTTTCGTGATTGCAATACTTTTCTTACACGGTACATGTACGGAAAGTGAAAAGAACAGTACTTTGCGGTACGCCCAGCATAACTGTCGCCTGTTGTCACTGCCTCTACTACGGGATTCATCCACTTGTTGACATACTAATACGCAATTCTGTTATTATTGGTGCAGGAAGCGAACTTCAGTTACCTGATGAAGAAAAGCCTGCCGTACGCTAACATCTCTGCAAATGACGTCGCAGAAGCCAGGAATTTCGTGCTGAGCTTACTGCGCTACAAACCCGAAGACAGGCCAAGTGCCAGCGTGGCAAAAATGCATCCCTTCGTGGCAAACTTCAACGAGGAGAATAATCTCGTCCCCATTGATGTCGGCGAAGAACAAAAATCCATGGACAATGAAGATGCCAAAAGGTTTGACCGTGAATCAGAAGAGACAGACAAAAGCTGTCCTCCAGAGGAAAGTAACAAGAAAGAATGCGGCAGTGAATTGCATGAAAACGTAGAATTGTTGATTACAGAAATGGAAGTAAAAAGTTCGAAAACGAAACCGCTAAGGAGAATTAGAAAATGGTTCCGGAACGTCAAAAATAAATTTGTGGGCCGAAAAGTTAAATACGTAAGATATTTATTTATATATTTATTTATTTATTCAAACGTTCTTTCATTTTTGCTTTGTAAACATCATGGAATTGAATACAGAACGCTCATCGATGCATACGAAAAGAGCTAAATGAAATTTTCCTGTGAGATGGCGCTGTGAGCAGTAATCTTTATGTTCTGCACATGCGTGGATTAGAAGTATTAGGTTGTAACGAAAATTTCCCGCCACCGCAAACATCGGAAGCACACAGTTCGCGTTAGCGTATTGGCTCCTATTTTGTCAAACCATTTTTGGCATTTGAAAGAAAGAGACTTGCTTTATGACACTGTGTTGTGAAATCTGTAAAAAAAATATAGTTATCATTAAGTACAGGGTGTCTCAAATGGAACTATCACTCTAGAGGATTAGAACCATCATTTATTTCCAGTTGTGTTGCAAACAGTCAGCTACAGAATATCAACGAATTATGAGTACAGCTTTAAGTACTATTGTTGTATCATGTGACACGGTACAGGTTTGGTACCGAAAGTTCAAAAACAGGTATCTAAGGAGTTAGAAGTTAGTTTTTCAGGCAGATATGGCGGAAAACTTTCGTTACAACCTGATACATTGCATCACGATTTGTCGCTATGCGTCGCCAGAGGGCACTCATGTAGCTAATCATTAAAAAGGGATCGAGTATTTTCCTTTGAGACATTGACACGATTTCGCCCGTCTGCCAATCATAGTCCTATATCCTTGTGAGTGGAAAACGTGTACAGTACAAAATTGGTAATCCGAGATTGGTGGGTCCAGAGAACCGTCCACTTATCGAAAAATTCTGGATTATCAAGATCTCTTATTTTTGACACAAACTTATTCATGTGCTTTCGTTGGCTCGGCGTGGCAGTGCACTAGATCGGTTCACTACAAAACGTGCGGTATTCGGCCGATCGGACGACAGTACAACGTTCCTGCCTTTCAAGAACGACGGATTACTGAACATGTCGGACTCACCAACTCCGGATTATCAAAAGTGTATTGTATTCGGAATTAGTATTGTTGCTTTGAAAATGCTCTTCCAGAATAACACAGTTCTGCTTTTTTTTACCCCCTTAGGTACCTCTGTCTAATGAGGAAGAAGTTTGAAGGAAAAAGATTATGAAGATGTAAAGAAGACTTCTGGCAGATTTTTTTGGCACCTATTTTTGAAAAATTTTCTCTAAAATAAAATGCATGTTGACTTAATTGTGTTTCATTCTTTCAGATGTTGAATGCAAAACGAAGTGTCCATTTTAAAATATCACGCTTATGACTGTGTCATTCTCATAAAATGTTACAAAACTACGTTTCTTGTTTTCAATGCTTTTTTTTCTATTTTGGATAAACTAATAAAAAGATGATGCACATACGTTGTGCATGATAGCAAAACGCGTAAAATAACATTCTTTAAAAAAATCCAACGTAAAAATGTTGTAGCAGAGTAGACATTTTCTTATTAAATAAATTCATTGTGATATAGTAACGTATATGTAGATGTAAAGTAAATAATGCAAATTTACAGCGGATATTTTTTTAATGGAACAAAATCGCTTTAGAACTTTTTAAACCCTCGTATCATTTTTAAGAAAACGTTCATAACAGTGCCTTTTTTTTCAAGAAAATTGTATAAAATTAAGAGCATATACAGCATACGCATTCATTTTAAGGTTTTGCACTATTTTAAGCACGAAAGAAAAAAAGTTAAATTTCAGGGAAAAGCCAGCTTTCAGGGTTATTTTTAACTAAATGTGTGTTTCCTAAGTCAGCAGGGAATCCTTCAAAATATGTGTTTTAAACACGAAAGGAGAATTTTATTAAACTTACTTCATAAAATAAAGAAGTATTTGTAAGGTTTCCTTTGAGCATAACTAAAAAAAAATTGATCTAAGATTGCAAAATGCCTATCACAAATACACGCATTTGACTGTAAAATAATATACTAAAATAATGTACTAATATATACCCAGAATAAATTGATCTCCAGTAAAGCTAAAATAGTCTGGTACTGTCATCTGTTGTGTAATATAAAAAATCTGGAGTGACTTCACTTGATTTTCCGAACGCTTACGATTAAGATCATGACCAAGCATTTAAATCCATTTTAATCGATGAATCATTCAAACATACATACCAAATGGAAGCTCAATCGAATGTACCGTATAAACGTTTGCCACTTTCAAAAATTTCTCCTCATAGTCCATAATGTAAAAAAAAATCTTTGTCGTAGTTCTGTCGAAAAACTATAAGTCCTATGCACACCAAAATCAATAAAGGTCTTGCGACGATGGTTCATAACATCTATACAAAATTTGAGCTCAATCGAATGTAGCCTTTAAACGCTAGCACATTTTCAAGAATTTCCCCCCATAGGCCATCATGTAAAAGAAATCTGTCGTAGCCCTATAGAAAAACTAAAAGTCCTATACACACCCAAATCAATACCGGTCTTGCGACGATGGTTTATAACCTATATACCCAATTTGAGCTCGATCGAATGCCCCGTTTAGTAGCTATCGTGTTCACTCACATACACACAAATACACACACATACACACACAAATACACACACAATACACATACATACACAAATACACACACATACATCTCGTAAAAATAGCATCCATGAATTCAGAAGACCTCAAAACGTGTCCATACACCCAAATCTCGAAGTCGAATTTTTTCATGATTACAATACTTTCTTTACATGGTATATGTCCGAAAAAATCCGTGCATAAGAACTGAAATGCTTTAATCTTTCTGGGGTTAAAATGTCTTCTGATCAAGGCACTCCTCCCCTATCTCTTCCCATGGTTGTCATGCTCCCTACGATATTTCTCTCTTTATACTAAATCCGCATACTCCACTATTTCACTTGTTCAATTTGCATTTTGTAAAACTTATAGACCTATGTAAAAAGCTCAAAGACCCTCTCCGAAAATTCAGTCTGGAGCCGCCCTTGCCCAACAGCCTCTAGATAAAAATAAAACCCTTAGAACTGAAGTTTTGACGTCATCACTAGATCTTCTTATATGACATCATCAGTTTTAATTTCACAGAGTATACCTATTTTAAGTTTATGGTGAATTTTCTCATACTTTCATATGAGAAAATTTTATGAATTTTTATGAAAATTTTCATAAAACATTGTAATGATTTTAGATATAAAAATTAATTTTACGAGAAATGACAATTTTTTACCACCACTAACTGTATAATACGATACAGAAGTGGATCACACTGAATCATTTTGTATCAGAAAGATATTTTAATTTTTATCTTTAATTAAAGATATTTGCTAATATTTTTAGTATCCACCAGAAATTTTAATTAGTTTTACTTTTTGAAGATTCGACTGTGATAACGTCATTTTAAGAAGATCTAGAGATGACGTCAAAGCTTTAGTTGTTAGGCCTTGCATATCTAGAAGGTGTTGCCTTGTCCCTGGCAGACAGCCCTTGTGTAGCTTTGCCATAGCACAACACACACACAAATGTTATTCTTAAAACACAAAATGTCCCACTTCTGATCTAAGCAAGAAAACGAATTTAATGGCCTATTATTCTGTAGCGAAGGGAAAAAAACAAACTGTCCTGGTCGATCTGTAATTCAAAGTGAAGTAAACAAAGCAAACTTACTGCAGATTAAAAAAGAAAGGAAACAAAAAAGCGGCACAAAATCAAATTCTCCTTTCTGAAAAAAAAATACACACAAAAAAACCCAAAGTGCATTACCTTGGAAATTGACTTAGTCTGACAGAATGCAGCGGGTACACATCTTGTGCCGCATATTCAAAGCAAGTATACGTCTTTGTAGGAGCTTTAATAGGAAAGTAAGGAAGAGTAAAAAAAAAAGAAAAGGAAAAAAAAAAAACGGGAGTGCCCTAATAGACTTGTGTCACAAGAAATTTAATTCCGGAGTGTCAAAATTAGAAAATAGAATTCACAAGACTTTGCGTCTGTTTGCAGCTTCAAGATTATTACGAGTTGTCGACATTTTAGTTTGGCGGGGGAAGTGCTCTTTAACTAAAGCGATCAAAATGAGAGGAATTTTTATGTTTTTATTAATTTACGAACCATCTAAGGAAAGTACAGAATGCCCATAAAAGAATGTCGCAGTTACAAATTTTAATAGTATCAACTATAAGCGTTGTAGAGTGTTGGTTCAAGGTCACAATTAAAGAGTAACTCTAAACACTTTTAGTTCGTTGGTTGGCTATGGGAGTACGGCCTGTTATCTACAAGTGGGATCTAGGTCTATGGGTGGGATGCCCTCCGTGTGGGGGGGTCTTTATAAGGGGTCCTTACCCGTATTTACGCTAAGTTTCCGAGGAAACCACGGAAAACCCCGAATGGTTGCACAGCGGACGGGACCTGGGCTGCTATTCAGATAGATTTAGTACTAAACATGTGACTAACATCAAGGGAAAAATGAGGGAAAAGTTAACAGGGAAGTTAGTAGACCAATGAGGGCGCTTGTTCCAGGCGCATGTTTGTTTAGTCGGCGATTCAGCAGCTTGTTTTGGTCACGTGTTTAGTATCTCCGCCTCCAAATTCTATCTGAATCGACGTTACTAAATGTAGTAACTAAACAATAGATTTAGCAGCTACTAAATTTATCTGAATATAGGCCCTGGTATTGAACCAGTCACCTTCCATCTCCCAGTTCAGAGCACTGTGCTGTCGATCATTGGTCGGGCGAAACAGTTTTAGGTATGCGCATGCGCGATTGCTGCTTTGTTGTTTTCTCTCTTGCAACGCCGGAGACGCAAAATGGCGACACCTGAACGTAAAGCGTCTTGTGCTCTGCAGTCTGGAAAAGTAACAATTTTGAAATATAATTTGTAATGAATTGAATTCAATTGATTTTCATCGATTGATCAAATGAAATTCAGTTGCAGACAGAAAGTGTTTTGATAAAATCTTGTAAACTTATCCCGGGTGTCCTCGCCAAGCGGCGAAGTGTCGCCAAATTTTGAAGTTCGTTGGACAGTTTGTTTACGATAGGGATAGTTTCAGATATCTGTTGCAACCTGTGTTGAGTTTAGTTGTCAACTGGTGCTGTAGTTTGATGCAAAAACGCTCGGTGGCTTCATTATATGATACCAGGATGTTTGGTAAAGGAATTTGGTGATTGGTTAAGGCAATTTAACTGTAATCGGTAAACCGAGGTTTTAAAAGAAGCAAATTTGAAATCGACGAGTTAGTTTAGTTCTTGTTTTGTGTTATTGGTGTGTGGTTAGTTAATGCGGAGATTAGAAAGTGTATTTTTTTTTATTTGGAAATGTGTTATGCTGCTTGAAGTGTAGGAAATATTATGTTGTTGTTTAAAAAGGAAGTGTGTGTTTATTTGAAAGAGGATGTGAATCAAAGTTAAATAAAAGGAAGCGTTTAGGTGATATGATGTTAGCTCTTGTGTGTTTTTGGATATTTTTGAGGATATTCTTAAGATAAAGGTAAGTGTTATTTTTAAAGAATTTTCGCAATTACTTAACGTTTTCAATGTGAATTGTAAATGCATATTGTATATTATATTTTTATATAGTGACTGAATATGAGGTGTATAACTAGGTTTTATAGTCTACCGATGTTGTTTTTAGTTGAAAACGGGCCACTGTTTGCCCAGTATACATTAGCTGTACAACTAGGTTGCTGAATTCACTGAGGTTCTTTTAGTTAAAAACGGACCACTGGTTGCCTAGTTTACATAGCTGTACAACTAGGTTGCTGAATCCACTGGGGTTTTTTTAGTTAAAAACGGACCACTGGTTGACTAGTTTATGTAGCTGTACAACTAGGTTGCTGAATCCACTGAGGTTTTTTTAGTTAAAAACGGTCTACTGGTTGCCTAGTTTACATAGCTGTAGAACTAGATTGGTTAATATTCCGAAATTTTTTTAGTTAAAAGCGGTTTACTGTTTGCTCATTTTGAATTGCCTGCAATAGAAATTGCTGACATCTTTTAGTGTTAAGTATGGATGGTGTATTGTGTTTTATTGTTTTTTTTTGTGGAATATCTGTGAGATTTTAATGTGTTAAAGTGCTTTGTCTTTGGTGACAGTGCTGACCGTGTTGTATTATTTTATCGTATTCTAAAATGGTATTTCTTGTTTTGTAAAATCGTGTTTCGCTCGCGGAAAAATTTGGCGACAAAAAAAAGCGCCAAATGACGGGTGTTGGCGAAAAAAAAGTCGCCCAAAAATAGTCGACACCCGCTAACTAAATTACTCCCTAAAGGGGCATCTATTGAACATATGTATGAAAAACTAGGTTAGTTTACCTTCAATTTGTTGTATTATTTTTGTAAATAGTCAAAATTAAACTGTTATAATATACCATTGAAACTGGGACATTCTGTTATGCGTATCCTGTACTGTGATCAAGAAAATATTCCATTTTGAAATTTTTTATGTACACTGGAGATTGTACGATTGCAGATGCGCACTCGTACAATAGTTCGAGTTCAATTCAATTGCATTCAATCGTACTCCACTCGTACAATCGTACGATGAATAACAACAATATATTACCATTTATCAAGTAATGGACAAATTGTGTATTAACCCATTTATGCCTAGCGTCCCTTTTTTGGGAGGGCATTTTCGCTATCATTCGAAAACGTTATTTATTTTTCCTAGCCTTTATTCGCGAGTATTGAACCTCAATTCCACAAAATATTTTAACATGACCCAGTAGTATGTTGACATTTCAATTTTTATACATAATGATTTTAAATGAAATCATCCCTTGTTCAAAAAGTTGACATCAGAAATTGATCAATTACTGCTGGTGTTAGCAAAAATCGAACAAAGTCGCAAAAATATCCAGGCACGAATGGGTTAAAAAATGTAGTGTTATTCAACATTATACTCACAGTACTGAACAATATTGTAAATGTACAAAATTTAGTATTAGTAGGAAATAACGAGACAAAGTACAGTATGGAGTCATGATAGAGGGCATCTTTTTCAAAATAATACTGTATTGTACATTAGTAAGTATTATTGTGATTTACTGTAATAATAATAACTACTGAGTATGACTCACTACTGTAATGATTATCATAACTGTATTGTTATATGCTGAATAATATTGTACCATGCGTTTCTGCTGCTGATTCCTATTATTAGCGTAAAATAACGCATTCCGAGCAAGGAATTCGCGTTAGCTCTCAAGTACGTTGCTTGTGAAAAATTCGCGTAACATCCAATTCGTGTTGGGCAAATCGTGTTCCAGAGCTAGGCCACTCTGCCACTCTACTTGAAAAAAAAAAATTGAAGAAAATCTGAAACACTTTCAGATTTTAAATACGCACTCAAGTGCTACATACTAAAAGCTTGTCATAATCCTCGCGTCTTCCCTATATTTCTTCCTTATTCATTAAGTTGGAATGTGTATCATTATTCCCGAGTGTGCCGTATTTTTCTCTCTTGTTCCATAAACTACATCTTCCGAATCGAAATCTATCTTAACCCATTTATGCCTAGCGTCCCTTTTTTGGGACGGCATTTTCGCTATTAGTCGAAAAACTTTATTTATTACTTCCTTGTACGTAGTATAAGGAAGTAATGTGATCCCGAAAAATTTTGGGGGCCAAATTTCGACAAAAAAACCGATTTTGACTACCTCTAAATTGAATTTTAAAAATTTTTTCGATGCATCTCATCGTAGGCTAGCATGCACGATCATATTAACGCGTCTGCAACTCATTTTGACCAGCGGCGAGTTTATTGTGGTCAGTTTTTCCATGCCGTCTGTACGTACGTACGTACGTACGTATGTATGTAACTCGCATATCTCAAAAACTATGGGTCGTAGAATGTTGAGATTTGATATTTAGGATTGTTCTATGATCTAGTTGTGCACCTCCCCTTTTGGTCGCAATCGAATGAATAGTTTATGTACAGGACCGCCCAAAAGATTCGAAATACATTACGCTCTATGGGCCGAAAATCATTAAACTCGCATATCTCAAAAACTATTAGGCGTAGAATGTTGAAACTTTATATTTAGGATTGTTGTAACATCTAGTTGTGCACCTCCCCTTTCGGTTCCATTCGACTGGATAGTTTATCTACAGAACCGCCTAAAAGATTCGAAATACATTACGCTCTATGGGCCGAAATTCATCAAAGCGTTTTTTAGAGGTATTGGGCTATTTCAAACGACTCAGAAGTGATATATGCTGTAAAGAGTTAGAAAATGAATTTCTCCATTAAAAAAAGTGTCTTTATCATTTACAGTTCTGCTACAGGAACACTCAAAAGATTTCCAATACATTACGGTCAATGGCAATTTTAGGAGATTCATCCATTTCAAGCACAATACCGTCCTACCACATAAGTTAGGTAATGGTCCGACCACGGTCACGTGCCTCCCTCAAGTACTATGCCAAAAGTCGCCAAGCTTGGCGACTTTTTATGTACGTGTGTGCATATTTAACTCTCAAATCTCAAAAACTATTATGAAATTTCATATATAAGATTGTTGTAACATCTAGTTGTGCATCTCGATTTTTGGTTAAAATCTACTGGAGAGTTTATTTACAGGACCACCGAAAAGAATTTCAGTACTTTAATGTCTATGGACATCTTAAATATAATACAATTGTAGACAGCCATTGTTTGGTACATGCCCAAAATCTCGCCGTCTGTCCTCGACCTTGGCGAGTTTTGCCGAAATGTCGCCAAATTTGGCGATAGTCAGTCATTTGGTCCATGCCCAAAGTATCGCCATTTGTCATCGTTCTTGGCGAGTTTTGGCGAAATATCGCCAAATTTGGCGATAATCTGTCATTGTTGGTCCATGCTTAATATCTCGCCAAATGTCGTCGACATTGACGAGTTTCGCCGAAATATCACCAAATTTGGCGCCAAAAATTATTTCGTATTTTGTATAACTCTAAAACTTTAACCCGTAGAATTTTGAACTTTTGTATTTAGAACTATATTATAATATCTAACGGTTTTCAATATCTTTTTTGACAGCAATCGACTGGGAATTTATTTACAGGGTGAGCCAAATGACTTTAAATACATTAAGGTGTATGGATGCATTCAATTCATTGAAAGTCTGTGGTCAATGACTACTTTGGCTATCCACAAAATCTCGCAAACTATCTCAAGTTTGTCGGCTTTTGGTGAAATATCGCCAAATAAAGTGTCAGAAAGAAATCTTTCAAATTGAACTCAGCTTGGCGATATCGAAATGTTTGGCTAGAAATCGCTATATCTTACTATTATTGATATTTTATATCTTTCAAACAAATAAGTTTAGAGGAAGTGCGTAAAAAACATTTTTGATTTAATAGACGTGCAAGGAAGTCATGTGTTGGACACATCAGATTTTTTTTCCTAGCCTTTATTCATGAGTATTGAGCCTCAACTCTACAAAATATTTTAACATGACCCAGTAGAATGTTGATATTTCGATTTTTATGCATAATGATTTTAAAAGAAATCATCCCTTCTTCAAGAAGTTGACATCAGAAATTTATCTATTATTTCTGTTATCAGTAAAAATCGAATAAAGTCGCAAAAATATCCAGGCACAAATGGGTTAAAATCGCCTGCTAAAACTGTTTCACAATTTCCGACAAGCATCTTCCAGCTGTAATCACCGGTTTAAATGCTATTTGGAATGCGAATCCTAATCCATGAGTGTGCCATGTTTGTCTTTCTGGGGTTTATTTCTACTTGAACGCTCCCGAACTTTCGCCAAGTTGGCGATCATTCAATGTATGTAGTTACCACGACGATTTTTAGTATTTATGTGGCAACCGTCATTTAGAATTAAAGTGGCGATTTGGAAAAATACGCAAGTACATCATTCCGTTCCATTTTCATTTATTTTGGGTTGGAAATTCATGTACTTTTAATAAATAAGTGTCTTCAAATTCCTTAACGCGTGAGTTGATCGCTCATTGGTTCCCTTTAGTTTTCATCTAGTTCTTTTGGGAGCGTTGAAACTTGTGCATAATTCCTAGAGACCCATGACTGCAAGGTGCGGCGATTTTTTAGGTTGGCGAGAGTGGGGACGTTATAAAAGAAATCGACTCTTTCTTGTTAAATAAAACACATCTTTAGAATAGAAATCTATCTTAAAATCGCCTATTAAAACTGTTTTACAACCTTCGCCATGCCTAATCCAGCTATCCTCTACCATCTTAAATACTGTTTGGAATGGGCATCACAATCCATGAGTGTGCCGTGTTTGTCCTTATTGTTCCATAAAACACATATTTGGAATTGAAATCTTTATTAACCCCTTAAGCGGTTTGCCCGTACAGTGTACGTGCTACCCAAAATTGGGATCAACTGGTTTGCCCGTATAGCGTACGGGCATCGATATTTTCTCCTTTCCTTTTCTGATTTGCCCGTATATTTAATTATTGTGAAGAGACTGTTTAGTATTAATATTTTTCAATAGATGGCGCGGCTTGTCAATGTAACTGAAATGCTTTTCATCCGGGTTTTTCTTCCTAGCGAGAGAGCGGGAATATTTCATCATATGCCTTTCAAAGTATGCCTTTTTTGGAAGCATTTCGGTAAAAAAATTGACCGCTTAAAGGGTTAAAGTCGCCTACTAAAAGTATTTTACAATCTCCAGCAGGCATATTCTAACTATACTATATCGCGTTTGCCCGTTTTTACCCAAATTGGAAGATCTCGTCAAGCTTGGCTCGGTTTTGAAGTTAATTTAGGGCACCAAGCTTGGTGATCCATTATCAAAAATTGCAAACCTTATGCGACTTTCAACATTTTAAATTATAAATATATACATTTTAACACTATTTACATTACATAACAAAATATACAACATTTTAAATTATATATATATATATATATATATATAAAACAAATAAATTTTAAAATATCTTCATTGTGACAGGTAATGTCTACAAATCATGTCTACAAAATCGGTTAGACAAAAATCTGGGCGTGAACGAAACGGCACTCCTAGAGCTTAAAACAAAAACCTTTTTTTTTCTCCTTTACAAATGTAGAATTTACTTATTCCCTTGCTCCAAAACTTATAGCCAGTGGCGCAGGCAGAAATTTTTCATGGGGGGGGAGTTACGACTACTGAAACTCACTTATATGCATTCATGCGTGTGATAAGGGAATGAAAAATATACATTTTGTACGGCAAAAAATTCCTGATGGGTGGGGGGTAGGGTTATGACCCCCCTATGCCCCCCCTTGCTAAGCAGGGGCGTAGCACCTGCTTACAGCAGTCCCCTTTTTTAAAAAACGACCTGGTCATGATTTATTTCTAAATTATGGAATCGCCCCCTAAAAAATAAGAATTCCCTCAAATCCTTTAGTTACAAGATCATGTTAATTAAATCTAAAGATAATGAATATTTAAATGATTCTTATAAAAAAAAGAAACTTCTGTATGCTTCTTTCAAAAGATAAGAGAATGCTAAGATTTTTTTTTAATGTCTCATTATTTGCAATAATTGTTTAAAAAAGCAATTCAACCGTAGCTTATTGATATAACAGATTTTACTTCTTTCAATTGCAGTATTATATTGTTTTAAAAATACTACATTTTAATCATTTACTGAAGAAATTATTTTGACCGTAAATTAATACTTTTTAATGACTTGCTTAGAAGAATTTAATTAAGCTTTTTTACCATTTTTTATAGCTTCGTTATCTACTGGTAAAATATCCAGCATAGCTCAAAATTTACTTTTTTCCTGTTTTATACAAAGTGCACCAAATAATTAATGAGAAACTTGCATTACATCCAAACTAATAATGTTTTACAGGGAGTCTCAAATCATCGTTACAAAATTCAGAATGCCGGTCGGCCACACCATGAGAAACAAGATTTACACAGGAACTTGCGTCAGCAAATGCAAACGGCGACCGCTAAAGGGCGATGTTCGTGCGCTTATAGAAGGGTGAACATTTCAGTACAGGATAGCCTTTTTCATCCTGTGGGGCTCGACCCCCAAGGGGGGCGCAGAGCGTTTTCAGGGTGGGGGGGGGGCGCGAGAAAAACCAAAGAGCAAGTAGTGATGCATGTTTTTAAAAAATCATCTTATTTATTCTCATTTTTACTCAAAAACATATCCATTTTCGCTTAAAATGTTCATTCAAACTTGACTGATAACATTATTTTGTAGAAAAATTGACTCAATGTTCATTGTTGAAGATTAAAAAACTGAATGTATGCTGAAAAATGGAAGGGGGGGGTGGAGTGCCACCGTAAGTTAGCCTTTATTGGAGGGGGCGCGACATTAAAAGGTTGAGAACTGCTGGCCTAGGGCGTTCCCAGAGATCGATGAATCGTTTTACTAACTCAGAACTGCCCGATATGCATTACGTCTATTGTGCATCGGATGGGATGAAATACAGTACAACTCCAATAATCCGAATCCATTGGGACCTGAACCAATTCGGATAATTGTATTTTTTTCGAAAAAAGGGTTTAGTATGTAATTTAATTAATCAGTGTATGTATGTATGCATGCATGTATGTTGAACATGGGACAGACTATTTTTAAAGAGATTTTAATTAAATGAAAAGCCAACACATTTATTAGGTTGTAACGAAAGTTTCCCGCCACCGCAAACATCGTCAGCACACAGTTCTCGTTGGCGTATTGGCTCCTATTTTGCCAAATGGTTTTTGGCATTTGAATGAAAGAGGCTTACTTTATAACACCGTGTTGTGAAATCTGTAAAAAATAGAGTTATCATTAACTACAAGGTGTGGTGTCTCAAATGGAACTATCACTCTAGAGGATTAGAACCATCCTTTACTTCCAGTTCTGTTGCAAAAAGTCAGCCACAGAATATCAACGAATTATGAGTACAGCTTTTAGTACTATTGTTGTATCATGTGACACTGTGCAGGTTTGGTACCGAAAGTTCAAAAACAGTTATCTAAGGCGTTAGAAGTTAGTTTTGCAGGCAGATAGGGCGGAAAACTTTCGTTACAACCTGATACATGTTAAGTGTATTGTTGCAGAGAACTCTGCTAGTTTGCTGTGTTCGTCGTTTTTAGGTCCAGTTAGTGAAGAAAGTTCTAGTAAAGAGTCCACTGGTCAGGATGGAATACGAACTTTATTCCTTCGAACCATTAGCTGTTCAAAATTTACAAGCACAAACAGCTGGTAACGTCCTTATAACAGACCGCTTAGTACAGAAGCTTTCACAAATGCTGTATTTCTCACACAAAATAAAACACTTGCACAGGAAAAAATTCAGTGGAAATAGACGAGAGATTTCGTACACAGTCCCTCAAGACTCATCTATGATGAATTGACGCACAGCACTTAAAAACAAAGCTTCGAAAAGGCAAGCGAAAATACCTCTCCTATAGACCTAAGCTTTCAGGGGCATCTGCTCTGCGATCGAGCAGAAACACAACTGACAGAACTGGGCAAACAGCTCCAATCTTATAGATTAAGCAGAAGTTATTAGAAATTTACCGAAGGCTTCCCTTAACCCTTTAACGCGCAGTGTTCCCGCTCTGGGAACACCCAACTCAGACGTTTTGACTGTGGCCAGTCACGAAGAATAGATTGGATTTCTATAAAAATAGTGGCGGGTGACAGAGCTCCACGAGAATCCTTTAATTTTCAGCACGTCATTTCCCGTCATAAAATGGTCAAGGTTATTTTTAACAGCACTGACATCGGCTGAAAAATGGAAGAATGCGAGAACAGCTGGATAGATTGCCGAATGCTGAAAAAGGGCAGCCGTTGCCCTCGCTCGACTGAACGACCAGCAAGAGGGTGGACGATCGAAATATTCATCGCGTGCCACAGATCTAGAGACCCTTTTTTGACGCAGCTGGCTGTTTTTTCAGTATTGGGAAAGGGTTGCGCCTCAAAGGGTTAAAGTGCGAATTTTTATTACGCCATAGAAAAACAGCTGAATCATTAGGCTATTATGTGATTTTAAAAAAGCAGAAAAACCAACTTCACAAGTCCCATTCGCGCCAAATGAACAAAATGTCACCGAGCTTGGCGACTTTTGGGCGAAGTATCGTCCAATTGGCCGCGAAAAATAAGTCCCCAAAAGTGAAGTTAGCGAAGGCGTAGAACTCATATTTCTCGAGATTTCTAGAAATTGCTATAGAAACCAATGAAGAAATATAAAACTAGTTAACCGATAACTAGTTAATAGTAGTTAAACTTATAAATTAGTTAACCGATTTTGATACAACAAAACGAAAGATTTAAGCTCTTTGACGCGTGGAATACGAATTTTAAACCATTTTAAACCCCAAACCCGCAGGTTGCCCCGAAAATTCGTAACACTACTGAATTTTGCTTGGAATGGATGAATTTCAGTAAAATACGCTTTATTACATGACAGGCCTTAGTTCGTATCATGTATTGGAATTCTTTGAGATGCTCCTGTATAAGAGTTGTACATGTTACATCCACCATTTTCAGTTGGATACATGAAAGAGTTCACAGGAATAACACATATGAATTTTGTAGTATCCGATGAGTATTTAAGGAATTAAAAAGAAAAATCTGGATTAACTCTACTGGAATTTCCCAACATTTTATATTTACCAAGCTTTTAAATAAATTGGATTCAACTCAAACGGACCTAGGCACTAGTGCACTTCGAATTGTTTGAATGCATAGGCTTCAACGAACCACACTTTATTGTAGCCCTGTAAAAAGCTGTAAGCCCTACACACACCAAACTTATATACAAGAGATTGACCTAGAATGTGCGTATCGCATTTGAGTTCAATCGACTGCACGAAGTAGATGCTGGCGCACTTTCAAGAATTTGCGGTAATGTATAAGAATTCTTTTTTGAAACCCTGTACAAAATTCATAAATCCTGTACACACCAAAATATCTACCGGTCGTGCGACGGTGTTCTATAATATTGTTACGAATTTTCGGTCTGTTCTGCCTCCTGGCTGTTTAAAATTCGTATTCTACGCGTCCAATAGTGAAATTTTGCTTTTAGTTGCATCAAAATCGATCCACTAGAACCGGAGATACGGAGGTTTGGCTTTCCCCATTGATTAGTATAGCATTTTCTAGAAATCTCCAGAAATATGGGTCCTAGGCCTTCGCTAACCTACTTTTGGGGACTTATTTTTGGCGCCCAATTTTTCGGAATTTCGTCGAAAGTCGCCAAGCTTGGCGACATTTTGGTCATTGGGCGCGATTTTTCAAATGGGGCTTGTAAAGTTAGTTTTCCTCCATTAACATGCATAATAACCTAATATTTCTCTTCTATGACGTAATCAAAAGTCCCGCTTTATGTGGAATATTCGAGAGATACATTCTTCTAGAAGCTCCTTACACTTCTGCGTCACCTATAAATACAGGCGTGACAGAACCCCCAGTTCAGTGTCTTACCGAGCTACTAATGAGTACGCTGTTTTGCTCTGTGAACTAGAATGCGTGTGTTTAATACTATCAGTTTCTTTTGCCTTTACGAACAACTTCAGTTTATTTAGTTTCGTCGCCTAGGAAAAGTGTATGTGTTTACAATTCGTGTCTGCTGTTATTTTTGCTGAGGAGAGTTTTTAGTACATAGCCACTCAATATAAAATCAAGAGGACTTTTCAAAGAAAGAGTAGCCATCATTGAAGTGCACAGATCAAAATTTATAAATTTCATCTTAAACTGGAATTTTTCGGAAAGCCATAGTTTGCTTGCCTTTTTTAAGCCTTCTTTTTAAGCGCTGTGGGTAAATTCTTCATTGCTGAGTCTTGAGGGACTGTGCGCGCTATCCCTGGTACATTTCCACTGAATTTTTGCCTGTGGAAGTGTTTTATTTTGAGTGAGAAATACAGCATTTGTGTGAAAGCTTCTGTAAAAAGCGGTCTGTTATAAGCACGTTACCAGCTGTATGTGCTTGTGAATCTTATACAGCTGATTGCTCGACGATGTTCTAGAAGCCATGAAGTTTGTGTTCCATCCTCACAAGTGGACTCTTTACTAGAACTTTCTGCACCAACTTGACTTTAGAACGAACCCAGGAAACAAGCGGAGATTCTGCAACTATATGCATATCAAATTTGAGCTTAATGGAAGGCAACGTTGAGGATTTATTATGCTCACTCACACACACCGTAAAAATAGCATAAATGAATTAAAAGATGATTCCGAAACGTGTCAATACATCCGGAGGCGGTCCGACACGGTAAGCAAGGTAGGCATCGCATCGGGGCGCCGTCTTCGAAGGGGCCGCATTTCGAACTCAAAAGCTCGAAAAAAACTATTAAAACACGCTTAAACCAAACGAGCGAAATTCGATCAGTCGGAATGATTTTTGAGCCAGTTTTCAAAAGTGAGCTTCTCCTTTAGGAGCGTTTTTCGATCACAAGAGCGGAGCGGAATATAACAATGAGCGGCGAGGGCGGAATTTCTCGGAAAAAAAGAGGAAGCGAGGAGAGAAGTTCTCGGAAAAACGACTACGGAAAGAGCAGTCTCGCGGAAAAACCGGTAGGTTTCTATGGAAACGGATCGCTCCGCAATGTATCTTTTTTTTTCGCTCTTTGGGTTTAAGCGTGAAGGGGGGCGCCAAGTACTCCAAGGCCGCATGGTCATAATTATACGACTTTCGTTACGTATCATATGTTCAGAAGGAAAATTAAATTAAACTTTAAAAAAAGAAAACTAAACCGTTGGTAACATATAATAGCGAACATCTTTTCAAATTCATTTCTATAATTAACCAATCGTGGCTTTTTAAAAGCGAGTATAATTTCTTTGAAATCGAAGTTTGTTTAAATACTCAATATACGCAAAACCTAATTAAGTTTGAACTATGAATAAAAAAGTTTAAAAATTGAATGCGGTTTCTGAAAAACGTAATTGGCTCGCCTCCTATCTCAAATATATATAAAGCTTCTGTTGTAAAAAAAAAAAAAAAAACTTCTTGATAAAGCTCTCGCTTATTATTTTTCAAAATAAATTATTAAATAGCGCCCCAAAAAAGAAAAGAACTCATTAAAATATAAGTGCACTATCAACTAACTTTGAACTGATATAATAGCAGAATCAGCGATAACGACTATTTAATACTTCGAGACAGAAAAAGAAAGATTCTCTGTATATTTATTAGGACGGGGGGGGGGGGGGGGTTAATGAGATTGGAAATATGAGACTGAAATATTGCTTTTTTAAAACACTTTTGCCCAAAGCATTTGATTTTGGTTTGTCTGTGTATATCTGCTTTTACTTTCATAAGCACTGGGTGCATTCGTAAACGAATAACTCGTTCCATGAGTTTTCCTAAGAAAACTGGAATGCGTGCGTTTAATACTATCAGTTTGTTTTGCCTTTACGAACAACTTCAATTTATTGAATTTCGTCGCCTAGGAAAAGTGTATGTTTACAATTCGCGTCTGCTGTTATTTTTGCTGAGGAGAGTTTTTAGTGCATAGCTACTCTATATAAAATCGACAGGATTTTTCAAAGAAAGAGTGGCCATCGTTGAAGCGCACAGATCAAAATTTAGAAATTTCAACTTAAACTGGCATTTTTTCAAAAGTATTTAGCCAGGGAAGTTGGAATTCCGCTAATCTCAACACTAAAATAATGCATTTTTGAATTGTGTAAAATGAAAAATACAAGAAAATGATTACCTCTGAAAAATTATGTACCTTCGTTGCAGTTTCTAACACATGCATGAATTTCCTTCTCGGAAAAATAATAGTTGCAGCTTCAGTAAACGTAAAATACTTTTGTTTGTTTGAATTGGGAATTTTTCTTGAGGCATTTTTTAAAGGCAGCAAATTATCGTATGAATATGCGTTTTGCACAACTATACTTCATAGGTTCACGGAATTTTGTTGACGTCGTAAAAAAAATTACTTCCAAATTGTGCTCATAGGTGGCGCTGTACTGTCACAGTAAACTTCCCGAATATGTTGTACAGTCTCTTGCAATCTTCGCCGCCGACCACTTCTTTCCCTGTCTGAAACTCTTCCAGTCTTTAAAAGCTTTTCATGCCAGGCCAAAATGCTTTTTCGATTGGGAAGTTTTTTCTTAACCCATTTATGCCTAGCGTCTCTTTTTTGGGACGGCATTTTCGCTATGAGTCGAAAACGTTATTTATTTTTCCTAGCCTTTATTCATGAGTATTGAGCCTCAACTCTAAAAAATATTTTAACATGACCCAGTAGGATGTTGATATTTTGATTTTTATCCATAATGATTTTAAAAGAAATCATCCCTTGTTCAAGAAGTTGACATCAGAAATTTATCTATTATTTCTGTTATCAGTAAAAATCGAAGAAAGTCGCAAAAATATCCAGGCACAAATGAGTTAAACATGTTTACGAAACTTTCTCTAAAATGTAGTTATGGATTTTGATTCGAAATACCAACCTACGCGAAGTGCTTTCACCGTTGCAGTCGCCTTAGTTAGAATGAATATTTCCGCAACGTCACTGCTGTCCGAAACTCACTCAAAATCCCTATTGACTCTCATTGCTGAAAACTGTAGATGCAGAGCCATCTATGAACACATTTTGGAAGTAATTCGTTTTAAGATGGAAAAATAAATTCTTGATTCTATGAAGCAGCGCTGCGCGAACCGCATATTCATACACCATGTTGTTGCTTTTCTGTGAATTTTTAAAATGCGGCAAGGAATTTTCGCACACCCTGTATTTGTTGTTCCGAAAAAAATTCAGTTAGATTTCAATGTTTTTACCACACAGTTCTACGAAAATTAGAAAATGTTTAATATTTATTTTTCTAAGAAGTCGATAAGTAAATATTTGATTGAGTGCATTGCTTTTATAAAAAAAAATTCTTAAGACCTAATTCAAGCACTTTTTCCAGGAAGATAACTACATCGCTTTAATAAGAAACAGATTTAAAAATAAACGTTTACTGAGTTATAGTTAATTATCCTCTTTAATTACAGAAAACAGTTGTTTTTTAAAGTGTCATTTAATTATTTTTTCAGTTTTAAAGAAAGATACAACGGTTTCTTTATTCTTTTAATGCGAAATTTTAAAAAATCATGATCGCTGAATTTAAGTTGACTGAGTTTGAAGCGAAAAGATAAACAAAATACACTTTAATGAATTTTCATCGTTTAAGGGGCTATTATATAATAATTCTTTTAAATACAGATAATAAACGATCTTTTATAAAAAAAGGACAGTTTAGACAACAAAGGATCTGCAATTAAATTGGTGCAAAGGGTAAATTAATTCAGTTTTTTGAAGTACTATTTCGTTCACGTTGATTCGTTCCCGTTTCGTTGACTAGTGCACCGTTTTCTTGAAATCTCGAGCAATAGCTTAGCTAACCTCACTTTTAGTAACTTTTTTGGCGCCAAATTAGGGGCGATATTTCGCCAAAAGCTCGCCAAGCTTGGTGACATTTTGGTCATTTGGCGCGATTTTCACCAATGGAGCTTGTAAAGGTGTTTTGGCTGCAATAGCATTACACAATAGCTTATTATTACTCTTCTATTACCCAATCAAAATCCAGCTTGTATCCACCCTGTATATAAGAAAAACTTACAATTATTAAAAGAAGGAAAAAAAAACACAGTACATTTCTTGTTTACTTTCACGCGCAGCTGAAATTTCAACTCTGACGAATTTCCTCTCACTAGACGAATATTTCAAAAAGAATTTCTTGAGTTTAAGGCAGCGTTTGCAGCTCATTGATCATTTACACTTCTTGGACTTCTTCCAGCAAATTTCCCAAGCTGTTGCCACATTTTTCACACAAATATTATGCAGAAATATTATTTAAGAGAACAGACGCTTCCCGGAAAGGCGCGATATAAGAAACGATGATTTAAAATTCAGATGCGGAATGTTCTAGAACATCAAACGTTTTACAATTATGGAAAAGTGTGAAGTAGGAGTAGTTATCGAATTAACGAATGGCATGTTCACTATACATTAAACTATTATACAGGGAGTCACAAAAAGTTGGTAACGGACTTTCATTCTCTATCTATTAGAGGTAAGTGGGCACGAATGGAGACCTAATTGGAGTTAATAATGGAGACTTCTTAACGGAAAGTCTCCATTAAGAAAATTCGTCTCGTTCATATAAAAATGTTACACTTTTTACTTTCCGAACATGTACCATGTAAGGAAAGTATTGCAAACATGAAAAAATTAGACTTCGAGATTTGGGTGTAGTGACACGTTTTGAGGTCTTTTGAATTCATGGATGCTGTTTTTACGAGATGTATGTATGTATGTGTGTGTGTGTCTGTATCTGAATGAACACGATAGTTCCTAAACGGGGCATTCGATTGAGCTGAAATTGGGTATATATGTTATAAACCACCGTCGCAAGACCGGTATTGATTTTAGTGTTTATAGGACTTTTAGTTTTTCTGCAGGGCTACGAGAAAGATTCCTTTTACATTATGGCCTATGAGGGGAAATTCTGGAAGGTGCGCTAGCGTTTAAACGGTACATTCGATTGAGATCCAATTGGGTATTTATGTTATATATCACCATCGTAAGACCTGTATGATGTAAGATGTGTATAGGACGTATAGTTTTTCTACAGGGCTACGACAAAGATTTCTTTTACATTATAGCCTATGGGGAGGGAAATTATTGAAAGTGCGCTAGCGTTTAAGTGGCGCATTCGATTGAGCTTCAGTTTGGTATATATGTTTGAATTCTTCATCGATTAAAATTTATTTAAATGCTTGGTACTGATCTTAATCGTAAGTGCTCGGAAAGTCGAGTGGAGTCACTCCAGATTTTTTAAATTTGTACACGACACCCGTATAAAGAAAATGTTCATGTATATTAAAATGGGCATCCTACACTAATGTGGGCGATATACAAAATTTGAGAATTATATCTTAAAAACTGACAGAAGGTGTGAAGATATATATAGGCTGACTTTTCAATAGCTCTTAAAGTTAAAAAATAGAACGAAGGGAACACCGAAAGATCGCATTTTAGGTGTCGTACGGAAAAAAATAATATTAGAAAAATTATTTTCTATATATGCAATCATTATTTTCTTTTACAGTTTTTGAATGAACTTCGAAATGCGATTATTCGACGTGATTTTTTTTTTCCTCTTCTACAACTATAAAAAAGTGGTTCAAGTCAGCACAGATTCATTTTCATGTCTCTTACAATTTTTGGAGACAAATTACTCAAATTCTGCACACCTAAGTAATCGTATGAGGTACGGTAGGACTAGTTACATTGGAAGTTTTTATTTCGTAAGTAGGTCGAATATTTTTTTATTTGATATTTATTTAAATTTGATGTCCTGAAAATTTTAATCGACAGCAAAAAATTCTGTTTCTTTTTAACGTAACATTGCACTTTTATAGTATACGTCTCTGATCATTTTTGGGGTATCCTGTATATTGCACTTCTGAAAGTTATGTCCAACGCTAAATAAGTTTGAGCAAAATTTAAAAAAAACCTCAAGCATTGAATTCAATTTTAAAATTGCGTACTACCACGACATTATTTTGTTATATAATCACCTAACACCCTGTATTACTAAAAGTAAAATTCCTCGCCAATTTTTTTTCTTTCGCAAACAAAACTATTTTCTAAGAATAATATAATTTTGTCTTACTTTCACTTAAAAAAATCTAATATAATGTCAAAATGAATTGCTCCCGTGGCATTATATTCTTACGGTTATATAACTATGAATGGATACTGCACCACTGAAAGTTATCATCAAATCAAACAAAATTCTTTTTTAAAGAGTAATTAATAAAAAAAATCACACATTTCATTCTGTTTCTTCTTCGAGAAATGAGAAATATCGTTTATAAATTGCAATTAAGAAATGTTGTCATTGAAAAACGAGAGTTCCCATTTTCATGTTTACTTTCATTATGAGAGCGAAGATTTTTACCCTTTAACGCGCAGTGTTCCCGCTCTGGGAACACCAAGCTTTGACGTTTTGACTGTTGCCAGTCACGAAGAATAGATATGATTTCTATAAAATTAATTGCGGGTGACAGAGCTCCACGAGAATCCTTTACTTTTTAGCACGTCATTTCCCGTCAAAAAGATTAATTTTAACAGCACAGACATCTGCTGAAAAATGGATGAATGCAAGAATAGCTGGATAGATTGCCCAATGCTGGATAAAGGGCAGCCGTTGCCATCGCTCGACTGAACGACCAGCAAGAGGGCGGACGATCGAAACGTTCATCGCGTGCCACAGATCTAGACACCCTTTTTTAACGCAGCTGGCTGTGCGGCACAGCCAGCTGCGTCGTTAGCTGCACAGCCGTCTTTCTGGTCGTTAAGTCGAGCGATGGAAACGGCTGCCCTTTTTTCAGCGTTGGGAAAGAGTTGCGCCTCAAAGGGTTAAATATCAGGGATTCGATCCGTTATTTTATTCGTTCCGGTTCAGGTAAAAGAAAATATATTCAGTTCCGGTTTTCGTTCCTCCAAAAATAACGATTTTCGATTCAGTTCCGAATGAATCGCTCTATTTTATTGTATATTCTTATTTGTACTGAAAATATAATTCTATCATCAACTGAATTAAATCTGCCTTCTACAAGTAGTCTCATGCGAAACTGAAACGGGAAAATAGTAGTGAACATCGAAACAGAAAATCGAGAAGCCATGTATTGTCCGTTTTGCTGAAGCAAAGCGACTGTAAACAAGACGATTCTACGCGGAAAAGGGGTGATAGGTTGAGATGGGCATTTTTTGAAGCACAATTTTGGATCGCTGACTTTCATGATGTTTTCCGTCTTGTTTTATTTCAATTCGGAATTTCACTATTCTGCTTTTTGCTAGTTCTCAAGTGTAAATAGTGTTTTAAACGTAAAAGAGCGTTCCTAAACTTCCGTTCGCCCCTATTTTGATGAAATGGAATTAGACCTGACGCATGCGTCAGTGGCAGGAAGGCTCTGAGAAACGGAAACAGACTGTGTACATGTAATGATGATAATTATAGGGTTGGCGTTCAATTAGGAAATATTGATAAGTTGGTTACAGTAACAAAATGATTGAAGATATACCAAACGGAAATAAACGGATATTTTTCTCCCGTTCAGTTCCGGTATTCGTTCCAATTAAAGAAACGGTTTTTTCCGGTTCGAGTCCCTGGTAAAAATGATTTCTTACGAAAGCGTTAGTTTCAACCACGAAGGTAAATTTATAGGAGGAGGCACTTCTCTCAGAAAGTTGGAAAACGGCGTTGTTGCTAACAGATGGCGCTAAGCACACTGAGTAACTGCGCATCTCAGATTGTTTATATTTCCATCGAGGCGAAGTAAGTGGAGATCGTTGAATTAGCAGATTTTCAAAATACTAAATACATAGACTTATGAACGTGATATATAACAATTTCTGGCTTCAGATGTCTTTTAATTACAAAATTGTCTTAGAATACCCTTTCGTAATTAATATAGTCAATAGTTTCGAAGCGAAGTAATATTATGTATGTAATGTCGTGTTATTATTTTGCCCAAAAGCTGTATTTTAAGAAATAGTAGTAAATTTAGAAGACTATGTGTGAATGCAAATTTTAAAAAGTGTTTATTTATGATGACGATCCCACTCAAAGAAGCAGTATTTACATTTATTTCATGATGTGACACATTTTAACACAGCTTTAAAATTGCCGCTAAAAAAAACTCATTTTAAAATATTAAATTCATGTTACATAAAGAACTCAGCAATGAATTCAAAGCCATTTTCTAATGTAAATATATACCGTGGCAGACGAAAACATTCGTTAACAAATATAAACTCAATATTTTAATAATCTTAGGATAGAACATTTTTTTTCTTTTTTTATTCATTTGTTACTAAGGCCACCATCTAAGCAAAAGGAAAAAAAAATAATTTAAATTGAGTGCTTGTGTTAATAATTTCATTCACATGCTAGGCCGGAAAATTAAAAACAAGTAAAATCAGCATGGGGAATTCTTTATTCTTTTGCCGCTAGGATCGCTACACGTCACTCGATTTCCAATGTTTAACATAATTGAAACTTATTTGGGGTACCAAAAATCAAGCATAGCAGCTATGGAGAGTATCCACTCCTATAATATGTCTCCGTGGTTTCAACATCAGCTATAAATATTACGAGTTTTTATATTATTGGTAGGATTTGGAAATTTATGAAGTTTAAGAAACACATTTGGACTTTTCTTTCAAATGCTTTTTAATTTGTGTTCAAGCATCACGCAAAAACGAATGAAGCGAATGATATGAAATTGGGTGTCATGATAGGTGGTCACTCAACTTAAAACATAGGCGTTCAATTTTTTAAAAATTTTGATTGGATTTTGAGATTTTGCGAAAATCCTTTCAGACAGCGTAAATTTGTGTTCAAGCATCACGTAAAAACGACTGAAGTGAATGATATCAAATTGAGTGACATGATAGGTGGTCACTCAACTTAAAACATACGTGTCGAATTTTTTAAAAATCTTGATTGGATTTTGAGATTTTGCGAAAATCCTTTCAAACTGCGTAAATGTGTGTTCGCACATCACGTAATAACTGCAAAGGTGAAAAAATGATATTTGGTGAAATGATAGGTGGTCACTCACCTTAAACTATAAGCATCTAATTAAAAAAAATCGATCCGATTTCGAGATTTTGTGAAAATCGTTTAAAACTGAGTGAATCTTTGTTCCCGCATTACGTAATAGCGACTAAAGCGAATGATATGAAATTTGGTCACACGATAGAGGGTTGCTCAACATAAACTAAAGGAGTCCAATTTTTTAAACATTTTTATTAGATTTTGAGATTTTGTGAAAATTCTCTCAAAATACGTTCAATGATGATTTCTTCAAATTTCACGTAATAACGACTCATACGAATGATACGAAATTGAGTGATATGATAGGTAGTTGCTAATCTTAATTTATAGGCGTTGAATTTTAAAAATATTTTGCTTACATTGTGAGATTTTTCGAAAATCGTTTTAAAATGCTGAAAATTTGTTCCAGCATCACGAAATAAAGACTGCAGGGAATGAAACGAATTTAGGTGACATGATAGGTTGTCACTCAACTTAAATTCTAGGCTTCAAATTTTTCAAAAATGTTGACTAAATTTTGAGATTTTGCGAAAATTATTTCAATATGCGTCAGTATTCGTTTTCGCATCCCATAATGACGACTCAAGCGAATGAAATGATATTACTGAGTGACTCTCTAACATGTAATAGTTTAACAATACATAAAAATGATAACTTCGCTTTCTTTACTTTGGCAACATACTACATCCATTCTGTGTACTCATACAATGCTGACGAAAGATCTTGCTTTTTTGGAAATTTGCATTCACTAACCCGTCGAGGACGGGTACTTCAGCTAGTTTCTTATAAAATCAACACGGGGCTTACGTTATTTATTATTTACCCACTAGGGGGTCAAAGCCCCTAGAGACTCACTACACTCGCTTTTCGTATGAGGCATTGGGCCCCTAATAAGGCTTATTCGTAAAAATAGGTATAAATGACAACCCAAAGATTGGATCTTATAGAATGTTACCGACCTACACATTTCTGGTTCTTGCATGTTCCTTGGAGCAACTTTACACTATTTTTAACTGTGTAAAACCCATGGAACACCATCCATGGAGACACCATCCATGGAACACCATCCATACTTGCCATCCATGGAGATTTTACATAATTTGGCGACTTATGTATAATTAATAATTAGCTCTAAGAAAATAGTACTTCATATGTTTTCTTTGATAAAAACTACGGAACAGCTAGGATAGCTTGCCATCCATGGCGACTCTTCATTACTGCTCATAACCGATAATCATTGTTCAAGTAAGGTTGCCGTGAAAACAGTTATCCATACATTCATATACATAATCCTTTGCAGGTGGGCGTATTGAGCACCACGAAATATATAATCTTGCTGTGCGGACAAATATGCAAGCTGTATTATAACGGCTATAATGGCATAGTTAACGCAGTCAAATATGTCTACTGGTAGTAAATAAATACCCCAATGCGCGAAATTTCCAGATGTAGTTAATAATGCAGTTTCTAGATTTTTTTGTTTGTAAGATTTAATCATACAGTTTTAAATTTAGTTTGTAAGATTTAATAATATAGTTTCTAGATTTTTTAGTTTGTAAGATTTAACCATACATTTTATAAAATTTAGTTTGTATGTTAATAATACAGTTTCTAGATTTTTTAGTTTGTAAAATTTAATCATACAGTTTTTTAAATTTAGTTTGCAAGATTTAATAATACAGTTTCTAGATTTTTTAGTTTGTAAGATTTAACCATACAGCTTTTTTAAATTTAGTTTGCAAGATTTAATAATACAGTTTCTAGATTTTTTAGTTTGTAAGATTTAACCATACAGCTTTTTTAAATTTAGTTTGCAAGATTTAATAATACAGTTTCTAGATTTTATAGTTCGTAAGATTTAACCATACAGCTTTTTTAAATTTAGTTTGCAAGATTTAATAATACAGTTTCTAGATTTTTTAGTTTGTAAAATTTAATCATACAGTTTTTTAAATTTAGCTTGCAAGATTTAATAATACAGTTTCTAGATTTTTTTAGTTTGTAAGATTTAATAATACAGTTTCCAGATTTTTTTAGTTTGTAAGATTTAACCATACAGTTTAAAATTTAGTTTGTAAGATTTAATAATACAGTTTCTAGATTTTTTAGTTTGTACAGTTTTTTAAATTTAGTTTGTAGGATTTAATAATATAGTTTTCTGATTTTTTAGTTTGTTAAGATTTCAGATCATAGTTTCAAGATTTTTTAGTTAGTCAGATTTTATAATTAAAGTTTCTAGATTTTAAAATCTACACGCTTAAACTAAACGTGCGAAATTCCATCAGTCGGAGCGATTTTTGGCCCAGTTTTCAAAAGTGCGCTTCTCATTTAGGAGCGTTTTTCGATCACATGAGCGGAGCGAAATATAACAATAAGCGAGTAGGGGAATTCTTAGAAAAAAGACTACTTAATGAGCACTTTTGAGGAAAAACCGGTAGCTTTCCATTGAAACGGATTGCTCCGCAATGAATAGTTTTTTTTTTTTTGCTCTTTGGGTTTAAGCATGTATACCGACATAATTCTATCTTAGAATTATATCGGTATAGTCTAAACATCCACTATAGAGTATGTAAGTTTGAATTTTAAACATCCGATAGATAATGTGAGTTGAAATTTTAAACATTAGATCTAGACTATGTAATTTGAAATTTTAAAAATGACAAGTTGAAATTTCAATTTACAAAACATACAGTGGATGTTTAGATTTTTCAACTTACATACTCTAAAACAGAATATATACATTTTTTGAAATATTACAAACTATTTTCTTTTTTTGGGAGGCCCGCTGTCAGCAGTTTTTATATATCGGTATAATTTTAAAATCTAGAAACTTCATTATAAAATCTTACAAACCTAAAAATATCTAGAAACTATGTTCTGAAATCTTACAAACTAAAAAAATGTATAAACTATATGATTAAATCATACAAACTAAATTTAAAAAAAGGTATGATTCAATCTTGCAAACTAGATATGGAAATTTTGCACTTTGGGCAATTTTTTCTGAGAGTATAAACTGAAATTGACAAACTAGATCTAGATTCTAAAACATCGCAACATGTGCATTTTCGATTAAGGGTTCCAGCATTTGGCTACATAATTGACAGACTGTACTACATTAAGGGGACAAGGGACGGTAAAACTGAAAACTGTCATTTCTTAATTTTTAGTCTCCAATCATACGTAAAAATGTTTAACACAAAGGCTTACATTTACATTAATACTAAAAATAAAAAATTAAATATTATTAAAAAAAATATATTAATATCTTTGCGAAAAAAACGCGCATTCAATATTTTTTTCAAAATATCCCATGCGCATTCCAAATTAATAAAAAGCTGTTATTTTTTTTACAGTGTACTTGCAATGCATATATGAACATAACTGCGCATTCAATTTTCAAACAAAAGTTAATTAATAGAGATATAGGAATTTAAATGCAACAATAGGGTGCAAATTTGAAAAAAAAAGCTACATCTCACATGAATTTATTTTTCTATAAAGCTTACCCTTGTCACACATAAAAATGAATGCGCAGATATGTTCATATATATAACGCAAATGCATACTTAAAAAATTATAGCTTTTTATTAATTTGGAATGCGCATGAGATATTTTAAGTAAAAAAAGAAGGCGTATTTTTTTTTTAAAAATCAAGTTTTCATTAAAAAAAATATTTATTTTTTAATTTTTAGTTTCAGTATAGATGCAAACTATTATGTTAAACAACTATGATTTTATGTTAAACAACTTTACATATGATTACAAGTAAAAATTCAAAATTGAAAATTTTGAATATTGAACGTCCCTTGTCCCCTTAACCCTGCAAGGTTCAATTTATTTTCTGGGTCTGAAATAAATATATGTGATAATTTTAGTGATTATTATTTGGGGAAAAATAGTTTTAAAAATAACAACCTAATATTTTACTAGAAAATCACTTTTTTATTTCAGTTTTGTATGCAATACACTGGGCCTCAGCTATACTTTTTCAATTCCTATTATTAGTTCACACTCTCCCTATATATATCTTGTACAAATTTTCAATCGTTCATAAAATACTTTTTTATTCATCCACTCAAGTTCAAATACATTTTATAATAATACTTGTAGTGGATGACACTGTATGTTCAAACAGTTTTGGTCCCAATCAACTGGATAATGTATCTACAGGACCGCCCAAAAGATTCGAAATACAGTACGCTCTATGGACCGAAATTCATTCAACTCGCCTATCTCAAAAACTATTGGGCGTAGAATGTTGAAACTTTATATTCAGAATTTTTGTAACATCTAGTTGTGCACCTCCCCTTTCGGTACCATTCGACTGGATAGTTTATCTACAGGGCCGCTCAAAAGATTTCCAATACATTACGGTCAATGGCAATTTTAGGGACATTCATCCATTTCAAGAAGAATACAGTCCTACCATATAATTAGGTAATGGTCCAACCACGGGTAAGTGCCTCCCTCAAGAATTACGCCAAAAGTCGCCAAGCTTGGCGACTTTTGTACGTGTATTTGTATTTTACTCTCAAATCTCAAAAACTATTTAGTCGTAGAATGTTGAAATTTCATACATAAGATTGCTATAACATCTAGTTGTGCATCTCGATTTTTGGTTCCAATCTACCGAAGAGTTTATTTACAGGACGACCCAAAAGAATTTCAATACATAAATATCTATGAACATCTTCAATATATTACATCTGTAGTTAGTCATTGTTGGGTCCATGCCCAAAATATTGCCATTTGTCTTCGTCCTCGGTGAGTTTGGGCAAAATATCGCCAAATTTGGCGATAGTCAGTCATTGTTTTTTCCATGCCCAAAATCTCGCAATTTTTCGTCGACCCTGGCGAGTTTTGGCGAAATATCGCTAAATTTTGGCGTAATTCTTGAGAGAGACACAAGATTTAGAATCATGCGAAATGCGATATTATTTTAGGAGACAAATTTGGTGATATTTCGCCAATGTTTGTTTGTTGACCTAAGTAGGAATTGACTTTAAAATTTTTTTTTAATATTGTTTGTATTTATTTTGAAATTTTAGTATTCGAATCATTTCTCGATAGGACGAACTCCAACACACAGTCGTTTGTTCCGGGTCGAAACTCTTCGCTCTTAAAAGCCCACACTAGTATTTGTAGCGGAATAATTAAAGTGGTTGTTCCACATAAGGTACCAGGAACAATGTAGGGTTAAAAGTGATCCAAATTATAAAATCGTATCTAACAATCAGGGTTGGCATGGTTTAGATCAAAGTTTTTTTTTCTCAAAAAACCAATTGGTTTTTTTAAAAAAGAATAATTTAAAATTCCGAATACTACAGATAAAAAACGTTCTGATCTCTTTTCAAACTATCCTTATAAGTATCGACAATAAGTTTTTATATCAATCTAATAGATACATAATTGTTTTATCATTATTAAAAATTATTAATCAAACTTAAATTATAGGCTGCATTTTTAATTTGTTTCTAAAATAGAGGTTTCGTGTTTTAACAACTTATTTTTAAAACTGGTAAATATCATTTTGAACAATTTATTACCATTATTACTGATGAATCTAAGTGCAAGATTCTGTGTAAAATGTAGTAAGCAATTAATATTGTATTATATTATGTACTAAATTTAAAAAAAAAACTCGTCTGCTCGAGCCTCTTCAGGGGGAGACCCCCTGAACCCCCCTAATTTTTTAATTTCATTATCGCCATATTAAAATGATATTAATGGACTGTGTCATTTTATCTCAGTATAATGACACAGTCGTGTATTTCGCCTGGAAACCCTATGTTGAAATTTTTAGTATTGTAACCTATTTATAGAAAAAATACATGGGATGCCTATTCTACAGCTTACGAAATAGTGTAACAATAGATTAAGGCTTTTGTGAACGAATAGCATTTAAATATACGTATGTAAAATTATGTCGCTTTTTTTAGGTCGCAGTTTACGGACAATTTTCAATAAAGGGGGTGAGATATAAAATGACATAGACATTAATAGTATCTCTAAATAAAATATTATAATTGAATGATTTCAATGTCCACATAAGGACAGCAAAACTGTTCATTTACTTTGTTTTAATTACTTTCGGAAGGAATATTAATTGTTATTTGAACATTTTACAAATAATTTTAGTTATACGTATGTAACAGGTAATTCTAAAAGGATTAAAAAAACGGTTTAAACCAAAACAAACGTTTTTTTGTTTTCTTTTTTTCAAATATACCGGGTTTTTTTCCAACCCTGCTTAGAATGTCAGCACGACATTTACGTTACTTTTATTTTTGACTGAAAACAGCCCGATGCAAAAAGCAATTAAACTTGCAAGATTCCATGTAAAATGTAGTAAGCAATTAATATTGTATTATATTATGTACTAAATATAAAAATAAAAAAAAACTCGTCTGCTCGAGCCTCTTCAGGGGGAGACCCCCTGAACCCCCCTAATTTTTTAATTTCATTATCGCCATATTAAAACGATATTAATGGACTATGTCATTTTATCTCTCGCGTATTTCGCCTGGAAACCCTATGTTGAAATTTTTAGGATTGTAACCTATTTATAGAGAAACACATGGGATACCTATTCTACAGCTTACGAAATAGTGTAACAATAGATTAAGGCTTTTGTGAACTAATAGCATTTAAATATACGTATGTAAAATTATGTCGCTTTTTTTAGGTCGCAGTTTACGGACAATTTTCAATAAAGGGGGTGAGATATAAAATGACATAGACATTAATAGTATCTCTAAATAAAATATTATAATTGAATGATTTCAATGTCCACATAAGGACAGCAAAACTGTTCATTTACTTTGTTTTAATTACTTTCGGAAGGAATATTAATTGTTATTTGAACATTTTACAAATAATTTTAGTTATACGTATGTAACAGGTAATCCTAAAAGGATTTAAAAAGAAAAAACGGTTTAAACCAAAAAACCCGTTTTTTTTTTTTTTTCAAATATACCGGGTTTTTTTCCAACCCTGCTTACAATGTCAGCACAACATTTACTTCTTTTCTTTTTTGACTGAAAACAGCCCGATGCAAAAAGCAGTTAAACTTGCAAAACACCAAACATAATTTCAAAATTTTACCTGCTACCACGACATAAACGCTCCCTAGCAGTCTCCACATACAAATACGGCATGACGTATAATGAATTATCTTCAGCGAAAACGTACAATAACTTTTCGCCCGTGAAAAAGCGGCCCTGAGTCGAAAAAACACGGGGAAAAACTTCCGCAGGAAAAACAGCCGGCCGAAAAACTTCCCTTCACATAGCCTTTACGGAGAGGCTCCGGTGCGTGGCTCGATAGCCGCTCTTACAGGGGGAGTTTCTCGCAAGATGAGGAAGGGTGGTGGGGGGTCTATCTTGGCGGGTGTTGTAGCGCCCTCTCCGATCGATGTCACGCGGTGCGATGGAAAAAGAGGGTGGGGGGGGGTGGTATATCAGAGATCTAAGGAGAGCTCCAACACCGCCCTTTATCTATATCGGAGAGGGTAATTAGTCTTTTTCAGCTATCTGAAGAAGTTGGTTTTTTTTATAGTACGTCCTTGCGAATGCATTAGGCTGATCTTTGGCAGTTTCGATAACGCGTTCTTACGTTTAGCTTTCTTATCTTCTTATTTTTCTTATGGCAAAAGTCGTACATGGGGATAAGGCGGGATGCCTTGGGCGAAGTATTTTCCAAGGGGTTCTAAAGAGTATTCATATTACATGTGGAGAAAAGTGGGCAAGACTCCAGACCGTTAGATAGACAGTCAGACTTTAGGCGTGACTTCAAAGAAGTTGCATCACCATGAATGAAATTTAGCGAGACGCTTTACAAAAAGTTCAATTATGTTAAAATTACAGTAGACCCCACTAAATCACGGATTCATAAGCACAGCGGGAAAAATGCGATCTTTTTCCTATAACAAGCTAAAAAAGACAGGCGATAGCAGATGATGACAGACACGTAGTTTAGAATTACATATTCTACGAGTTAAATAGTTACATTTCACCTTTTGTGACATAAAAATCGGTCAACTAGAACGTGAGATATGCAGATGTTTGCTTCTTTATTGCTTTCTATAGAATTTTCTAGAAGTCAGGAAAAATATTGGTCGTAGGCCTTCGCTAACCTCCCTTTTGGGGGACTTATTTTTGGCGCCCAATTTGGCGATATTTCCCCAAAAAGTCGCCAAGCTTCGCAACTTAATATTAATAATTAAAAACCCCGCTTTATGTGGAATCTTCGGGAAATGCACTCTTCTTGGAGCTCCTTGTATATTCTGCGTCTACTATAAATACGGACACGACAGCCCCCTGCTTTGCTCTGTGAAGGGTGCTATAGTTTGCTTGCTTTCTGTAGCTTTCTTTTCATACACATTTACAAATACACATTTCTTTTCATACAAAGTTCTGTCTGTCAATTCTAAAGTGCTGAGTCTTGAGGGACTGTGTGCGATTTCCCATGTGAGCTTCCACTGAATTTTAGCCTGAGGAAGTGTTTTATTTTGCGACAAATCTACGGCATTAGTGAAAGCTCCTGTGGAAAGCGGATTGCTATAGCACATTTTACTGTCTGAATGTACTTGTGATTTTTGTACGGCTGATTGTTCGACGAAATTCTAGAACCATCTTGACAAGTCGACTCTTTTCTAGAACTCTCTACGCCTACTGGACTTTGGAACGACGAACCCAGGAAACAAGCAGAGTATTTGTGCAGCAATATAACACGTAACGTAGCTCCTGTGTTATATGGCAGAGTTAAAAGTGTGGGTCACCAGACTTTTCCTATAACACGTTAAAAAAAGACTGGTACAACGTGATAGAGTAAGACGGGTGTTTCTGTATGACTTGTTGACACTGCTGATGCTAGTCAGCGGTTCTATAGTTCAACGTTCTTCTAGGCTAAAAATAAATTATATATAGCATTGCTTTATCTCAATTTGCAATAAAAAAATTTCTTGTTTTAAAAATAGGATATTGAGCTCTGGTACTTTATACGTGATTTTAGAAAAGTTACAGCAACTCAAAAATATCGATGAGTTACGAGCTAATTATTATTTCACAGGTGGCGCAAATTTATATCTAAGCCTATTAACCTGAATGGGTTTCTTGAATATTTCTAAATTACACTGTCATTTTCATTCATTGACATCAGAATGACGTCAGCCTCACTTGAATTTTCAAAGTAATCTATATAAATAAAATTAGACTTTTGTCTGTACATTTCTTGGAATTCAAAAATTTTGCGATTTCTATCCGTTTCAAGCACCCGAAAATCCGATGCGACCCTGAAAAAAAAGTTTGTCTGTCATTCTGTCGTTCTGTCATTCTGTCCGTGACGCTTTTTCTGTTTAAGCACCACGTAAAAGCGGCTGAAGCGAATGATATGAAATTGGGTGTCATGATAGGTGGTCACTCAACTTAAAACATAGGCGTGGAATTAAAAAAAATCGTGACTGGATTTTGAGATTTTGCGAAAATCGTTTCAAACTGCGTAAATTTGTGTTCAAGCATCACGTAAAAACGACTGAAGCGAATGATACGAAATTGGGTGTCATGAGAGGTGGTCACTCAACTTAAAACATAGGCGTCGAATTTTTAAAAATTTTCATTAGATTTTCAAATTTTGCGAAAATCGTTTCAAACTGCGTTAATTTGTGTTCGCACATCACGTAATAACTGCAAAGGTGAAAAAATGATACTTGGTGAAATGATAGGTGGTCACTCACCTTAAACTACAAGCATCTAATTTTAAAAAATCGATCCGATTTCGAGATTTTGTGAAAATCGTTTAAAACTGAGTGAATCTTTGTTCCCGCATTACGTAATAACGACTAAAGCGAATGATACATGGGTCACATGATACATGGTTGCTCAACATAAACTATAGGTATCCAATTTTTTAAACATTTTCATTAGATTTTGAGATTTTGTGAAAATTCTCTCAAAATACGTTTATATTTCTTCAAACATCACGTAATAACAACTCATACGAATGATACGAAATTGAGTGATAGGATAGGTAGTTGTTAATCTTAATTTATAGGCGTTGAATTTTAAAAATATTTTGATTACATTTGGAGATTTTGCGAAAATCGTTTTAAAATGCTGAAATTTTGTTCCAGCATCACGAAATAAAGCCAAATTCGGTGACACGATAGGTTGTCACTCAACTTAAATTCTAGGCTTCCAATTTTTCAAAGATGATTAGATTTTGAGATTTTGCGAAAATTATTTCTATATTCGTAAATATTCGTTCGCGCATCCCATAATTAGGACTCAAGCGAATGAAAAGATATTACTTAGTGACTCTCTTAACCTGTAATATTTTAACAGCACATAAAAATGATAACTTCGCTTTCTTTACTTTGGCAACATACTCCATCCATTCTGTGTACTCCTACAATGCTGACGAAAGTTCTTGCTTTTTGGAAATTTGCATTCACTAACCCGTCAAGGACTGGTACTTCAGCTAGTAAATAAATAAATCTAACTTTGTTAACAATGCTCACTAACTGAAACCGCCCGGAAAACGCCATCTGTCTGCGGCTATGTAAGATAAAAACTTACTTGAAACTTTTTAATATTTTTTGGGTGGTAAAAGGTAGGGTTTTTTTATATTATAGAAACACTGTTTTTTTTTCGCGCGATAAAAAGTAGAATATTGCTCGATCCTGGACTTTAACTGTCTTTATTCCACATCTCATCCAAATCCTTCTAACTGTTTCAGTGTGAAAGCATAACACATACAAACATTGACATTTATATATTAGTATGATGATTAGTAAGATGAAAGAAACAAATTTTTCAAGAAACATATTTATCACCCTTCCTATAGCAGACTTTTACAAGCCACAAGGATTCGCAGACTCCAACCAATGAATCCTTCTTCGATTAATTTCCCTTAGAAGAGGAAAGAAAACTGATTTTTCCGTCTTATTTTATGGACCTCATCGGAAATATCATCCTACTTTGTATTTATTTATGTATGCATTCATTTCCTAGAACCGTCTCCCAATTTTCTGCTTGATTAGCTACTCAGCGGAGTGGATTATCGGAAGATAAATTCACAGATTTAAGAGACTGGAAACTCTTGGTATCGGAAAGTAAGAGACTTGGAAAAGAACGTGGACCCATTGACTTTCGTACTGAGATCGGAATTGGAATAACATCCTACCACTCAGTTACGCTGATCCCCGACTCAGTGATTCTGTAACAGTCCCGGATAACCACTCCAGGATTTAACTTCTACCTCCACTACTCCAAAGAGCAGAGGGAGTTAGAGAGAGAGAACACAATAGCTTCTAAACGAGGTATGGGCAACCTTTGAAAAGTGGCGGGCCAAACTTCAAGATGTTACTGAAGTCGCGGGCCGTAGCGGCCGACTGTCGTGGTCATTTCAGCGAAGTCGCGGGCCGTATAATTGCGATTTATATGGCGTTTAAATGCATATGTGCCTTATACGGGGTTTTGATAGGTTCAGCGGGCCATTAAAAGTTCATTAAAAGCCATGGCGTTCATTAAAAGCCAAGGAGGCCACATCCGGCCCACGGGCCGGGGGTTGCCCTTAAGTGTTCTAAACGGTGGATTCGATTGTGCTCAAATTCAGTATACGTATTATAGACCACCGTAGCACGACCGGTATTGATTTGTGTGCGTATGACATAGATTTTTTTACAGGGCTACAAAAGTGAGATAAAAAAGTTAAGCACAAAAAGCGTAATTCCATCTACACCGTTTGTACGATCAGCATGAAATTCTTCATAACTTCTTCTTTGTCATCAGCACTACAGCCTGTCACAGGCGTCTCCATGAGCCTCCTGCCATCTGACTATTTTTCGTAACTATGCATAAAAAGAAAGAAAACAATCTGAGTTCCTTTAAAAAAACTGAAAATCCACCCGTTCAACGATTTTCAACCATTTTTTTTCGCTATTTTCAGGTCTATTTTATTTCCGAGAGTGAAAAAAGTTAAATTAGGTGCCGCAAGTGATAATGACGCCATATTGAAGTCACGGTCAGCAGGCTCTGAAGGGAAAATGGCGATTTCAATTCGCTTAAAATGTTTTTTTTTTTTTTTTTAGATTATCCAGTTTAATTTTTCTTCACAAATGAAATACTTCCCTCTGTATGAAACGTTGATATAAAAAGGAATTTTCCAGCGAAACGAAGGTTTCCACGCGTTTTTAGAACACAATGCAATTTCGACTTGGGTACATAATAAAAATGGAAAATGGAGTTATTTATTTTAAAGATTAAATATACTGAGTGTAGACGTATTTTTGCCGAATGTTTTTTTTTCTAGCGCCCTTTGTCATTGCTTCCACAACTCGACTTCTAGTTCTGAATAATTAAGAGTCCCAGAGTTTGGGATCCAACATTCCAGCATTCTTGATAGTGTGCATTCGACTGAGCTCAAATTAAGTGCACATATCATACATCACTGTCTTACATACACAGTATAGGTACTTTGGTGCGTGTAGAGCTTACAGTTTCTTACAAGGATACATAAAAGTATTCTTGATAGGATGGAACTTGTTTCCAAACCTTACCACAACTGCAATAATATTTTGTTAAACGAATAGCAGAGCTTTTAGAATGCAAGAGTGTCAGAATAATAGAGGCATTTAAAAATAAAGTTCTTTTATTAATAACTTAAAAACATAGTACCATAACGTTGGCATTAACAGCTGCAGTGATCATTCACAATCTGCCCAAGAAACAAAATCTCACATCCTTATATACAATACATCGGAAAAGGTTTTGCATAAATTTGCATAAGACACCGAATACGTGGTACAAGTATTTTTCCATTTACTTTCACACTAGACAAGTTTCTGATGTTCTGCCAACAGAACAATAAAAAACAAAAGGTCACAAACTGGTCTATTACTCGCAAACTTTTTCGGCTATTCACATCCAGAGCTCCGGAGAAGGATTAACGTGAGAAATTTGGCCAATCATAGCTAACAATTCTAATACATTACGGTCTATACACTCAATTTATTTGACACTGTTATAAATGTAAGTTCAATGTTTCACCAAATAACCGGTGAAATCAGAGAGTTAAAGCAATGTCATATACGTTGAACCGTATTAATGGTTCAAACGATTGAATCCAGATTTCGGTTCAACTGCGAAAAACAAAGTTTTCCGGTGAACTTACATGACCGCCGTTAGCTCCCGCTAGGAGGTTAGTGGCGATTACAAAAAAATAAAAAATAAAAACTACCTCACGAATTGTTCGAAAAGAAAAATCTTTAAAAAATGATAGAAAGAACCTTTGTTAAAAAATATAGGCCGTGTAAAGGAGCTACCCCATTTGACATCGAATAAATACGTTTGACAGCAATGACTATCTATATTCATTTAAAAGAGAACCGACACTGATGATAGCTCATAAATCATCCATATTTTTCAGTCGCTATCACTTTTCTAAAATCACGTGTAAAATACTAAAGCCCAATATTCTATTTTCTACAAGAAAACTTTCCATCGCAAATTGAGATAAAACAATGCTTTATAGCAGCGTCCTGTGGGGCGCGACCCCCAACGGGGGTGCAGAGCGTTTGCAGGGGGGGGGCGGCGCGAGAAAAACCAAAGAGCAAGTAGTGATGCATATTTTTAAAAAAATCATCTTATTGTATTCTCATTTTTACTCAATATGTCCATTTTCGCTTAAAATGTTCATCAAACTTGACTGATAACATTATTTTGTAGAAAATTCGACTCAATGGTCGTTGTTAAAGATTAAAAAACTGAATGTATGCTGAAAAATGTGAGGGGGGGGCGCCACCGTAAGTTAGCCTTTGTTGGGGGGCGCGAGGTTAAAAAGGTTGAGAACCGCTGCTTTCAGGGCCTGATTATGACCAACAGGGGCCCCGGGCGTTGGTGAATTTGGGGGCCCACATCAATGAAATCTATTTTATTTTTCATAAAATTTTAATATAAAAAGGAATATTTAATAACAACATTTGAAAATGGGGGCCTTTTCGAACCGGGGGCCCTGGGCAAAGTCCCGATTTGCCCATGCGATAATAAGGCTCTGGCTGCTTTATAGTATAATTTGTTTTTGCTGAAAAATTGTGTGAGTCGTGGCTTAGTTGTCAACGTGCGATCGTTTGAGAACCAGTCATAGCGGGTTCGAGTCCCGAGTAGAACATTTTTTTTCCCCCGTTTTCATCTAGTACTGTTTATTAATTTCGCTATAATGGTGCTTCAGGAAACACCGCTAAAAATGGCGAACTTTAGCACCCCATTTTTCAAAATAACGGTTGCAGCTACATTGGCACCGGAATTTCGGTGAAACGTTGAAGTATATTTTTTTACAGTGTAGCATCCGTAACACTGCATCCGATTCATTGACTCCAATTCACTCAAATGCGTGGTCATGATGTAAACTTGAGTGCAGTCACTTCAGATTTCTTTTCCAGGAAAGAAACATGAGTTTTTTTTTAAAGTGTCAATAGCTATCGCTTTTCACCATTTTTCATCGCTATTTCTTTTAACGCGGTGCAACTCTCCTGAGAAGATGAAATGCATGCTCGCGTGCTATTTGTGATCGTAGATCATTTCCTCCCCGAATGCATCGGAATATTAAACATATTCATCCTCGTTTTTTTTTTTTTCGCCTGATGCTTTCCTAGTCACGGAATATTCGATTACGCATTCTTTTTTGTCGTTTTTCATCTGGCGTTTGGTGGGGCAGAAATTTTTATCTCCATTCTCTATGACTCCCAATTTTCTTTACTTATTTGTTAACCCTTTGAGGCGCGCAACCCTTTCCCAATGCCGAAAAAAGGGCAGCCGTTGCCATCGCTCGACTGAACGACTAGCAAAAGGGCGAACGATCGAAACGTTCATCACGTGCCACAGATCTAGAGACCTTTATTGACGCAGCTGGCTGTGCGCGAGCACAGCCAGCTGCTCGTCAAAAAAGGGGGTCTCTAGATCTGTGCCACGCGATGAACGCTTCGTGATTTTGATTGTGTGTGATTATGGCAAAAGCTACACTAGGCCGATCTGCCAAGGAGAGGGGTACCTTGGTAGGAGAAGTTTCTAAGGGGTTCTAACGCGTATTCACGTTACATCTGGAGAAAACCTACCAAAACTCCAGACCGTTAGATCGACAAGCCGCGCGATGGGACCCGAACCCGGGACCTTCCCACTTCGGCCATCTACCATTTTCAGTGGCATAACCACTGTGCCATGGTGAGACTCGTTGAACGTTTCGATCGTCCGCCATCTTCCTGGTAGTTAAGTCGAGCGATGTCGACGGCTATCCTTTTTTTCGGCAGGGGGCCATCTATCCAGCTGTTCTCGCATTCTTCCAGTTTTCAGCAGATGTCGGTGCTGTTAAAAAGAATCGTGACTATTTTTTGACGGAAAATGACGTGCTAAAAAGTAAAGGATCCTCGTGGGGCTAGGTCACCCGCCACTATTTTTTATAGAAATCAAATCTATTCTTCGCGACTGGCAACAGTCGAAACGTCAGAGTTTGGTGTTCCCAGAGCGAGAACAATGCGCGTTAAAGGGTTAAACCAAATTCAAAGAGCAGAAGGCTATCAATTTTCCGGATTTTTTTTTTAACACTTTCTAACATGGTTGCAAAGTGTTTACGATTTTGGTTTGTCTGTCTGTCCGTCCGTGCTCTAACCTGAGTAAATATTGTTGCAGAAATACCCTACTAATTCCTGGGTTCGTCGTTCTAAAGTCCAGTTGGTGTAGAAAATTCTAGAAAAGCGTCCACTTATCAGGATGGAACACAAATTTTATTGCTTCTAGAACATTCAGCTGTACAAAATTCACAAGCACGATCAGCTAGTAACGTGCTTTTAACAGTCCACTCAGTACAGAAGCTTTCACAAATGCTTTCTGTATATCTCACATTAAATAAAACACTCACAGGCAAAAATTCAGTGGAAATAGACGAGGGATATCGTACACAATCCCTTAAGACACGGCAATGAAGAATTTACACACACCACTTAAAAAGAAAGCTTCAAAAAGGCAAGCGAAAACACCGCTTTCATAGCACAGTTCATAGAGCAAAGCAGCGTACTCATCAGAAGCTCGATCCGCACTGAACTGGTTGTCATGCCGGTTGTCATGCCGGAGTTGTCATGCCGGTATTTATAGATGTCGCAGAAGCTACAAGAAGCTTCTAGAAAAATGTCTCTCTCGAAGATTCCACATAAAGCGGGAATTTTGATTACGTCAGAGAAGAGAAATATTAGGCTATTATGCATGTTAATGCAGAAAAACTAACTTGACAAACCCCATTGGGAAAATAGCGCCCAACGACCAAAATGTCGCCAAGCTTGGCGATTTTGGCGAAATATCTCCAAAGCTGTAATCGTAATCGGCCAAAATATCGCCAAATTGGACGCCAAAAATAAGTCCTCAAAAGTGACGTGACCGAAGGCCTAGGACCCCTATTTCTCGAGATTTCTAGAAATTGCTGTAGAAATCTATGGGGAAACCTAAACCTCCGTATATCCGGTTCTAGTGGCCTGATTTGGATGCAACAAAAAGCAAAATTTAACTACCTGACGCGTAGAATGCGAATTTGAAACTATTTTATACTCCAAAACCGCGGGTTGCCCCGAAAATTCGTAATAATATGCGTCGATTAGTACTACCAATTTTACCTGGTGTACATGTATGAAACCGGAATTTCCCTATAGATGGCGCAGGCCGTCAGTTTAGTGACCGCAAGACCGCTTCTACTGCGCCATTATCTCCCTCTAACAGCTGACGTAGATTTTCAACACACAACAACCCAAGTTCCATATACCGGTATATTTTTGCATAACCTTAAACGTGTCGAGTTTTGTGTCTATGAACTACGATATGCGGAGAGCATTGGGTTTTCTGTTATCATTTGAAGAAAACTGCTGCAGAATTTCATCGAAGCTTACGGTGAAAAGGCTCTTGGTAAAAACACAGTGTTTCGAGTGGTTCAAATACTTAAAAAATTGGCGATGTAGGCGTAAGAAACGAAGACTGGGCAACACCACCGAAAATTTTTATGTACTGCTAAAACTTGGTGAAACCGTTAACAATGTTTGCTACCAGCCTAATAGCACGGAACGTCACAATGAGGTCACCGTGACGTCCCTCTGAGTCACATAGGTCGCAGTCACACCGGTGACCATAAGTGACGTCAACTGGAAGTCAAAGTGTGACAATAGCTTGTGACTTCTTTGTGACGTCAGCGTGACGGATCTTTTGTGACGTCTTGCCAGATCTTGCGACTTTTCGCAATTTTTGCTACTTTTGAAAGCACCATGTGACTCAATTTAATGACTTTGCGATATTTCTACTTTCTTGCTACTTTTATTTACGATTTTGTAAATTTTTAGTAATTTTGCGAATGTCTCAAAAAAAAGCTTTTTTCAGTTTTAATTTAGTGGAACTTTCAGTCACACTGCCGTGAATGTGACTGTGCTGTAACGTCGCATTGAAGTCACAATGTCTAGCTCAAGTCACAGTGTGACTTCATGGTGACGTCACGTTGTGACGTTGCAGCAGAAGGACATTACAGTCAAGGCGACTTATTTGTGACTCATTCGCGACGTCTCGTGACGGTCTTGCACGTCGCAGTGACTTCACATTTAGGTCACGGTGCTTTTAGGGCAACAGCAAATGATCGATTTAAATCGAGCATTCCGTGAAAAACGACCGGAATATGGAAAAGGGCAACACAAAGCCATTTTGTTCCATGATAACGCCCCTTCACACATAGTCAAACGGGCCAGAGAAACGATCGAGGCGTTCAGTAGGGAAATACTAATGCGGCTTATTCTCCAGACTACTGTATGCGGATTATTCTCCAGACTTGTCTCTGTCCGGTTACCATCTGCTTGCATCACTTGGCCCGTTTACATGGGAAAATGGAAAATCCCGGGTAAAGTCAGAGTATGAGGAAAAACACGCAATGCATCATGGGAAAGCGAGGTCATCCCGGCATTCACCCTTCACTGGAATCTTTCTACCCCGCATTTTTTCCCTACATAGGGGAAGCGGGGTAGAAAGCTGCGAAAGTTCCGGCATTGACCCCGCATTTTCGTACATGTAAACGGGCCCACTGGGACGCGCCCACGCTGAACAACGCTTCAATGCGTATGAAAGTATACGAAAATGGCTCCATAACTGGTTCGCTTCAAAAGAAGAACTGTTCTTGTTTTGGCATGGTATTCGTAAACTGCCGGAGAGGTGGGGGGAAATGCATGCATAGCCATTGAGATTATTTTGAATAAAATATTTTTTATCATTCTCAAACAACAGACGTATAGTTTTTACAAAAAAATTCCGTTTTCATCCCTACTAGCAATTTTGCTCGGGCCGTCATCGGCTGGCTGCGTGGCCGGTGGTAGCCCGAGCAAAATTGCTAGTAGGGATACTTCTACACTTGGCACTTAAATAATTTTACATTGCTTTGCATTCCATGATGTTAAATTTTTATAACAAATATTCACATTTTAAGATTGCACAGATAATAGTGTCGGCCACGTTTTTTTCCCCCATTCTTAAACGTATTCTTTCGAATGATTATGGCATTTCTGAGATTTCGGCCGTAAAGGCGTCATTTATGGAAAGAATGTTTTAAAATAATGAAAAAAAATTCGCTCACCTGTGAAATGTTATTCCAGAACCTTTCACAAATCATGAATTGCATCTCTATGCAGAGTAGCTATGTACCATTTTTTTTAATCCAAAAAATAGAACGATAGAAACAGAGATGAGCAAGCTGGCCACAAATGCTCCCTAGAAACGTTAAGCGAGTTGGATGCGCGAGGATGGTGCGCGTGAGATCTTGCGGCAAGTCATCTGCTAGGACAAGTGCCTCAAGTTAGGATCGCCAAAGCTGTCTCAATCTGTCATATCTGCTCTATGATACGACCTCCGTTTTCAGTATCAGTGTCATCGTTATGATCCAGAATTTCCCAAACTGTGATTCACGAGCAATAAGTGTAGAAAATAAATATCTTGTCTGTTTATCCTCCAATTAAGTTTTTAAATGAAAAATTTTCAATGTTGGGGTTTCGATGGAAAATTCCGTTGTAGGGAGAAATTCCTTCGCTACTGGGAGACTTCATCAATGGGAGACACTAAAAGTTTTGAAGACTTATAGGAGTATCACAGTCCATGCATTGTCCCAATTTTGCTTCCTTATTCCATTAAGTTGGAAATTGTGATCGAAAAAACTCCTGAAGGAGAAGCTCAATTTTGAAAACTGGGCCAAAAATCGCTCCGACTGATCGAATTTCGCTCGTTTGGTTTAAGCGTGCAGGATTCGTTAGTTTCTCGCCGAATATAGCGGATATCGCAAAACTAGATTCAGTTTTGGGAATTACTTTTTAGCGTCAAACTTGGCGATAAATCATCAAAGTTGCAGACCTTGTCTATTTTTAACGTTTTATCCCCCCGGCTACCTGGCAAACCTATTGGAAAATGCAATATACATTGGAAATCTGAAATACTTTCATATTTTAATACGCACTACAGTGCTATATACAAAAGCGTATCATAATCCATGCTGCATCCTGATATTTCTTCCTTATTCCATCAAGCTGGAAAATGTCATTATTCATGAGTGTGCCCTATTTTTATTCCTTGTTCCATAAAATACTTCTTTGGAATCGAAATCTACATTAAAATCGCCTACTAAAACTGCTGAACCACCTTCGCCAGTCATATTTTAACTGTATAAATACTGTTTGGAAAGTGTATTATAATCCACATGTGTACGTAGTTTCCCTTTCTTGATCCATAAAACAGTTTTTAGAATTGATATATTCATTAAACTTGCCTACAAAGCTGTTTTACAATCTTCACCAGCCATATTTCAACTTTGCTTCTCCTTTTTAACTATTGCGTTTGTCAATTCATCGCCAAATGGGGAAGATATCGCCAAGGTAGGTACATTTTTGGAGATCTATTTTTTGACGTCAAACTTCATGATAAATCACACAAAGTTGCAAACTTTGGCGACATTCAATATATATCCCCCCTCCCCTCCCAAGCGCTATGTCGCATCCTATTGAAAAATTCAACGAAAATGTGTCGAGGCAATCATAGTCCACAAATTATCCTACTATATAGTTACGCGGATCCCCGACTCACTCACTCGATAACAAGTCCGGTCCGACCACTACAAAACAAAACTTTAACCGTCATTCATCCAAACAGATTCAAAAGTTATGATCTAAAACTGTCATGAAATTTACAATGTTTGTAAGATACGCTTGAAAAGTTTCATAATCATGTATAAAAATATAGAAAACAATCCGAGCTACTTTAAAAAACTTAAATCCAGCCATTCCCTCACTTTTAAGCGATTTCTCGCTCTTTTCACCTCCCTTTTATTTCCGAGAGTGAAAAAACCGAATCATTTGCGTGACAAAATGACCTTTCCCAAGTGAAAATGACGTCACACCATTGGGATTCCAATTCGTTTAACCCATTTGTGCCTGGATATTTTTGCGACTTTCTTCGATTTTTACTGATAACAGAAATAACAGATAAATTTCTGATGTCAACTTCTTGAACAAGGGATGATTTCTTTTAAAATCATTATGGATAAAAATCGAAATATCAACATCCTACTGGGTCATGTCAAAATATTTTGTAGATTGGAGGCTCAATACTCATGAATAAAGGCTAGGAAACATAAATAACGTTTTCGACTACTAGCGAAAATGCCGTCCCAAAAAAGGGACGCTAGGCATAAATGGATTAAAACAGTTTTTCCAGGTAGGTTGGTTTAAATTTTTTCCATTAAAGTAATCGTCTGCTGAAGCATTCATATAAGAGGTGCTGAGTACACACAACGAAATCGTTCGAATGCGAAAAGTTTCCGCGCGTTTCCAAAAGAGCATGAAATTCGATTTGGGTCTACAATAAAAATTGAGTACGAAGTTATTTATTTTAGGTGGACGAAGATTAAATATATTGAGTGAAGACTTATTTTTGTTAAATATTTTCTCTGGCGTCTGTTGTAATTGCCTCCACAACGGGCTATTTCTTCTAGTGTCGACAGAAAATAACGGCGTGAATGCAATATGTGGAAGATATCGCCAAGGTAGGTACATTTGTGGAAATTTATTTTTTGACGCCGAACTTCATGATAAATCACCAAAAGCTGCAAACTTTGGCGACATTCAATATTTTATCCCCTCCCCCTCCTTTCTCGCCAAATGTGGAAGATATCGCCAAGGTAGGTACGTTTGTGGAGATTTGTTTTTTGACGTCGAACTTCAAGATAAATCCCCAAAAGTTGCAAACTTCGGCGAGACATTCAATATTTTATTCCCCCCCCCCTCCGCTTTTCTCGCCAAATGTGGAAGATATCGCCAAGGTAGGTACGTTTGTGGAGATTTATTTTTTGACGCCGAACATGATAAATCACCAAAAGTTACAAACTTCGGCGACATTCAATATTTTATCCCCCCCTCCTTTCTCGCCAAATGTGGAAGATATCGCCAAGGTAGGTGCGTTTGTGGAGATTTATTTTTTGACGCCGAACTTCATAGTGCTAAAAAATGAATCAATTTAAAATGATTTTATCTTCTATTATACTCACAAATTAAAAAGAAATGGATTGCATTCATGCTGAATCCTCTTAAAAGTAAAAAGTTAATAATTAATTAAACGATATCCACTAAAATTTTGACGAAATCTGGTATCACCTGAAGGATCTTTTCGCTCCGATAATTAAGGTATAGAAAAGAGACCCCAAGTCTATTTTAATCTCTCCTTTGTTTCATAATTGGGAGAGTTCTAAAAGTTTCTACGTAGGCACCTGGGAAATGCGGGATAAAATTGGGCGTAACTAAGCTGCGACGTTTGTGTTAGATCTTTGCATAGTTTTAAAAGTGTCACTTATTTTTAGAGAGGTTTTAAATAAAGAAAAGATTCAGAACGACCCGAAATAATTATTAAAATTATTAATAAAACTTTATATATATATTATAATAAACTTTATGTATATACTAGCTGAAGTACCCGTTCTTCGCACGGGAATGAATGTACTTTTTGATATTACGATTTGTGGTGATTACTATTCATTGTAATAAACAGATATAGCAAAGTGGATATCGCGTTATATTGTGTCCAATAATCATGCATACCGAATTGCAAGGCAATCGTTTGTACGGTGCAGAAGGCCATGCGGCGTAGCGCAATCCAGTGGCGAGTTTTAGCAAAACGGATACGGCGAAAATATTTTTCGCATTCAGATATCGATGTATACGAATTTTCATGACTATCGGCTGGACAGTCCTGAAGTTCATGTGTTGACGCGACATCTAGTGGCAAGTTATAGGAAAATGGATAGCGCCAAACTCTTCCCCGTGTTCAAATATCTATGTATACCTATTTTCATAGCGATTATTTGCACAGTCAAGAAGTGATACACTGCAGGGCCATCTAGTGGTTCAATAAAGTACTGATTTGCTACAGCGCCGTCAAGTGGCGAGTTACAGCAAAATGGATAACGCCAAAATATTCTCATTGTTCTAATAGCTATGTATACTGATTTTCATAGCGACCGTTTGAATGGTCAAGAATTTGGCCTGCTGCAGCGTCATCTAGTGGCGAGTTAAAATAATAATGCATTGCGGTGTCATCTAGTGGTGAGTAACATCAAAAGGAACGCAGTTAGAATATATTCTTCGTGCTCAAATGTGTAAGTATAAAAAATTTTATGCCGATCGGTCGAACGGTATAGAAGTTGATGCTTTGCAGCGCCATTTAGCAGCAAGTTACCGCAAAATGGATAGTGAAAAATATTCTCCGTGTTCTAATATCCGCGTGTACCAAATTTCATCGAAATCGGTTGGACGATATTCGCATAGAAAACGGCTAAACGGAATAGAATTCGACGTTCTGCTGCGCCACCTAGTGGCAAGGTAGAGGAAATCGGATAGCATAAAAAGCTTCTCAATGATAAAAGACTTAGGTGAACCAAATTTCATGGTGCAACGGTGCTGGAGTTTTTCAACCTCATACACACATACCGACATTCATTTTTATCTATAACCAGTATCATTATATATCCCAGTCTCAAATAAATTCCAGTTTCAAATCTAAGCCTTGCCAAAGTGCCAACATACGCCATTTTGCAAGAGTTTTTTCAGGAAATCATTCGAAGCAGCAACGACTTAGCAGCAATCAATATGGGAAATGGTTCGGCCGCCAAAAAGTAAAGCACACATTTATTTGAAAATGTGAATCCCTTAATACAACCGAATTTTTTTAAATTATCAACTATAACGTGTTTTATTCATCGTTACTCCGATGTACTAAATGAGAAGATTTCAATTTTCTGAAATTTGGCGGAATTCCCCCAACTTAAATCAATGTACTCAATTGGCGAGAATTCTGAAGATAGATCGCTTGAAATCCCTTAATAACTGCATTATTTCTTCACGGATCATTAAAATTTAACGCTGTATTCTAATAAAACCTTTGCACTTGTTTTCAAAAATCTATTTCCTTAAGCTCTCAATAAATTGCGTCAAGCCGAAAACTGTGCAAACCGCTAGAACGCACTTACTCAAAATCCATATTTCAGCCATTTTATTTTTTCGCCAAACTAAAAAAATTTACACATTAGCCTCGGAAATCTTCAATTCTTATTGTTTTGCGTGTAAAGCATTACATTCCTGATCTGATTTCCCATGCATACGATATTATAATTTAAAAAAAATAACCTTACGAATATAAACTAACAAAAAAAAAATCATTATTATTCTTTTATTTTTACTTTGAGAATTTAAAACATTTTATTCGGCAAAATCGCCACACATGGCAACCACGATCCTTATTTCACGCTTTTTTCACTACAGGGGTTACAATTACGGAAAGCTTTTTGCGTGAAGAGCATAAAAAAATCTCTTAAATTCCGGAAACGGGTGGACTTTCAAAGTTTTAAAGTGGACTACGATTTATTCTATATTATTTTACATATCTGTGCTAAATTTCAGGCCGATAGGTCCATTTTTGTGGATTTGTATACGAATCAAATCCACAAACAAACAAACAAACAAACAAACAAACAGAATTTCATTTTTATTTATAAGGATATATTACATATATTTTAAATGATGTATAATAATTATAAATAATTTTAAATTTTATATAATATTTTAAAAATTATTAATAAAACTTTTCATATAATGCACTAACGTATGCGGTACCAAAACCGACGCTATTTCCAATCTGCGAACTGCAACAGCTAGATGTAAACATGTGTGCATTGACAACAACGAATGTGCAAAAATCCAAATTAACCGCTCAATGAAGCAAGCGTACGTCACACAGCAGCTAGATTACAAAATAACAATAATGGATACATAAGAATGCAAAATATTTCGTACTTTTCCACAGCTTTAAAATATTGTTACGAATTTTCGGGGAAACCCGCTGTTCTGGGGATTAAAATAGTTCATAACTCTTATTCTACCTCAAAAAGTTCAATTTTGTTTTTTGCGGCATCAAAATCGGTCCACTAGAACCGGAGATACGAAGTTTTCGGTTTCCCATTCCTTTGTATGCAGTTTCCAGAAATCTCGAGAAATAGGGGTTCCTAGGCCTTCGGCCACTTCACTTTGGGGACTTTTTTTTCGCCAAAGACACCAAGCTTGGCGACATTTTGGTCATCGGGCGCGATTTTCCCAATGGGCCTGGTAAAGTTTGCTTTTCCGCAGTAACTTGCACATTAGCCTTAATATTTCTCTTCTATGACGTAATCAAAATTCCCGCTTTATGTGGAATCTTCGAGAAATAGACCCGTCTGGAAGCTTTTTGTAGCTTCTGCGTCGCCTATAAATTCAAGCCAGTTAGAGACCCCAGTTCAATGCGAGTTGAGCTCCCGTAGTGTGGATCGAGCTGCCGATGTGTATGGCGCTTTGATCTGTGATAGAAGCGGTGCTTTCGCGTTTGCTTTTCGAAGCTGATTTTTAAGTGCTGTGTATCAATTCTTCATTGCTGAGTCTTGAGGGATTGTAAGTGTTATCCCTTGCCTATTTCCACTGAATTTCACCTGTGGAAGTGTTTTATTTTGTGTGAGAATGACTGCATTTTTCAGAGCTTCGGTACTGAGTGGACTGTTATAAACGAGCTACTGGCCGTTAGTGACTGTGAATTTTGTACAGTAGATGGTTCGACGAAGTTTCTAGAAGCCATAAAGTTCGTGTTTCATCCTGACAAGCGGACTCTTTACTAGAACTTTCTACACCAACTGGACTTAGAACGACGAACCCAGGAAAAAAGCACACGCTTAAATCTATTGAGTAAAATAATAATCAAACAGAGTCTATTTTTACTCAATTTTTGACTTCAAACAGCCATTCTCCCGATTGAGTCAAATGGGCTCCATTCATCGACAAAAATCAATGGAGCGAAAAATTCTCAATTTTTGAGCATTCTACAACAGCTCCATTTAGGCTCAATAATAATCAAAAATGAGGAGTGTCTGTCCGTTTTTGATTCATATAACTGTACTCAATTATGATTATTATTGAAGCTATAGAATGAGCGTTTTTGCAAAATCAGCCCTTTTTTAATTAACATATCTGTACTCCATTAAGATTATTATTTTAAGCTAGAAAAAGGGTGTTTTATTAAAATTGGCTGTTTTTGATTCATAGATTGAATGGTTCGTTTTCTTCATTTTTTGTTATCAGAGCTGTCATCTAGGATTATAAGCCCGAGAAAATAAATTTTAAATCAAGGCAAATGCATTACATATATCTTAATACACTATAAAAAAGTATATATTTTTTAATAAATAGAATATAATTTCAATATTGTCTCTCGTTATAAAACGAATTCACAGTACAGTCAGAATACAGAAATGCAATCATGGTTAAACCAGCTGTGAGATTGAATGAAAGCAGCAACCCAATTTGTTGACATGAAAAAGGTAAAATACTACTGACTCACTTTGGGTGGAGATATCCTAACTTCATTTGTTTTACAACAGCTTTTTATAATCCAATCGTAAGAAACTGTGTCAATAGAGCGACATCTTTACCTAAAGCATCTCCTCCCTATCTAGGCTGAATTTATTTCACAACTCTGAATATGAAAAAGATGCATTTGGTATTCGGATATAACATAAAATTATCAACAGCGAATACACACACAACTATGCCCGACTATGAACCGTTAGCCGTTGAACAGCGTGGGTCACGTGACAGTAATAGGATATGGGTCGTGGGGGAGAAGAGACAGACAGAATACTCAAGTAGACAAGATTTTTGCGGAAAATGAGTTAAATAGAATATAGCGGATGGGGAGTGCTGGGGCGAATTGAGGCATTCACAAATTATTGTCTTGAATGAGTATTTTTTGGCGTAAAAGGATTTAAATCGGCCGATAAGAAATTTAATCAATAAATGAGTGTTAGTTTTAATCAATAGATTTAAGCGTGCAGAGTATTCTGCAACAATATCTCCCAAAAATACACTCACACACAATATAAGTCACTTCCACAGGCAAAAATTCGGTGGAAATATACGAGGGTTTCCGTAAACAGTCCCTGAAGACACAGCAAAGAAGAATCTACACACTGCACTTAAAAACAATGCTTCAAAAAGGCAAGCGAAAATAGCGCTTCTATCGCGCAGTTCACAGACCAAAGCACCGGTCTCATTGGAAGTTCCTTCGACACTGAACTGAAACTAGGGGGAGCCCGCTGCTTTTGTAATCTTCGACGAGCACCGTGGAAGGTTTCAGAGAGATCCATCCGTGGAATGTACAGACTCGATTATGGCGCGTAATAGAAGATTATTATTAGGCTATTTTTATGTTATTGCTGAAAAACTAACTTTACAAGCCCCATTGCAAAAATTGCGTCAAATGACCAAAATATCACGCAGGCGACGCAGACGCTACAAGGAGCTTCTAGAAGAACGTATCTCTCGAAGATTCTGCATGAGGCGGGGCTTTTGATTACGTCATAGAAGAGGTATATTAGGCTATTATGAATGTTAATGCAAAAAAAACTAACTATACAAGCCCCATTGGGAAAATCGCGCCAAATACCGAATACCGAATTGAAGCCAAGCTTGGCGACTTTTTGGGCGAAATATCGCCCAATTGGGCACCAAAAATAAGTACGCAAAAGTTAAGTTATGGAAAACCTAGGACCCATATTTCTCGAGATTTCTAAAAATTTTCTATAGAAATCAATGAGTAAGCCCAAATTTCCGTATCTCCGGTTCTAGTGGACCGATTTTGATGCAACAAAAAGCAAAATTTAACTATATGGAAGCGTAGAATACGAAATTTGAACTATCTTAAGCCCCAGGACAGCGGGTTGCCCCGAAAATTCGTAACAATATTTCTGTCAAAATCATCACGATGGAAAGACAAAAAATACCGTTTTCATCTAGAACGTTTTCTGTGTCCCCAAAACTAGAAGAACAGATCGTAGAATGATTCGTGTAGGTGTGATAAACACAATTTGTGCACACGAAAGGGTCAAGCATTTCAAGTCCGCGTTATTCTGGTTCATCGCGGCAGAATGACTCGTTTGTGCAACCAGCAATGATCGTTCCATACACTCATGCAGTAGAATGACCGTCTGTCAGTCTACCCGCTAGCCCACGCAACGATTGACAGATAGCTCCATCCGGGTACAAGCCCTAGCTTATAGAGGAGGGACCTAAAAATTAGATAAGTGGATTCAGAGGTGTCTCGTTCTCTGATCAAGCTGTTGCTGTTGCAAATGCCCTTTGGCAACCGCGGGGTGGTGCCAGATTCCCCCATATAGATAGGCGATGGGCGAAAGGGAACCCAGTGAGAGGAAGTCCGACTCAACTCGGGGTCCCCTAATTTTGATCCCATTCCAGAAGAGGGGCAACCCCTTGAAATTGGCATCCGCCAGTGGTATCGTTTATCAACTCCAATGACATTGGTGCCACGACGGATTTTACGTGCACCTGTTCCCATGACGAGCGTGCACGGTCCCACAGCAGTCGAGCCGAGAAAGAGTTGATCTTCCGAAGCACTGGCCAAGCCGTATGCTGCTTAACTGGCCGTGCTTTTCTGCGAACGGAGTTGAATGACCAGACCACTGCGGTAGCATGATCTAGTACAGGGTTGTCCAAATTAAACTTCCCGAACTCAGAGGCCTGTGCAGTATGTTGTATGAGTCATGATGTAATGAAATTTTGAAAACGGACACTTCAGATCACGCGCTCGCGATTTATTAAAAAAAAGAAAAAAATTATTAGTACAAGAAGTTGCCGATAGGTGGCGCTGTAACACTAGTGTGATGAAGATCACATATCTAATTTAATAATCATTTACTTTGGCTTTCTTTAATGTAATCTATCCAAAATTCAAGAATTCTAAATCACTTCTGTCTTTCATTTTTCTGCCTTTTCGGCTTTTAAATGTGTATATTTACTTTTCCCTGTATGCACTATTATTTTTGTTCTTAATTGTTTCGTCTCTCCAGACCGTTGTGCTAAAAATAGATTACATTGCGTCCGTTTGCAAAATCAACGGCCTTTTTGTTTTTCCTCTTGGCATCCTGCTGGCGTAAGTTATTGAGTTGTTCCCCTGCGACGACTTTAAAATGATTGGCTCGCGATTACGTCATTGTAATTTTATTGGATTAACTTTTAGGGTTGCTCTGGAATTGGCGTTATTGATATCAGCCAAGTGTTTGTTCTCGCCAATGTGTCATTCTGTGCTGGCGTAATTTTTAAATGATTCCACCGTAATTTCACTGTCCATATAGGACGTATTTTTATTTTCGCTGAGCCACCACCGCCGTTATAATAATATTTCAATAGCATATGTGTAATAAAATAGTTTTTCAGTATTTAACGTCTTTTTATTTTATTGCAACATAAGTGCATTCGAACCTGGATTTTCATGTCACAACGCAATTCAATAGTTTAAAATACCCCAAGCAAATAACCTTCTTTACAACTAGTCATTTGCATATTGCAATAATTTGACTTGCAGAAATAAAGCTTCTGAGCAACGCATCCAAAAGAGAGCCCCACAAAAGTGGAAGAGAGGCGTTGCACAGACAGTTGTTTCCAGCTCCCTGATGCACAATGGCGGCTTTGAAAGACAAAGCTCCGTTAGTGAAACTTTTCTACCAGAATGACGAGAACTCCTGTGCTGCGATCAGAGCATTCCGTCGGCTAAAGAACTTGCGCCGAGGACCCATGACACCACGCACTTCACGAGACATGATGAAAAAGTTCGAAAGAACCGGACAGCTGGGAATTTTGCCAGGTAGAGGACGACATGTTGTGGATTCTGCACGCGTACAAGACGTTGCTTTCGCGGTCGTGGACACCGCTAGCCAATCGCCACAGGGTGTTGTCAGTGTGCCAACTGTTCCTCGTGCTGTTGAACATCTGTAGAACGTCTTGCTGATCTGTAGCGCCACCTATCGGCAACTTCTTGTACTAATAATATCTTTTTAATAAATCACGAGCGCGTGATCTGAAGTGTCTGTTTTCAAAAATTTCATCCCATTATGACCCATACAACATCCTTCAGAGGCCTCTGAGTTGGGGAAGTTTAATTTGGACAACCCTGTACTAAGAGGGAGTACATGCACTAATAAATTCTAATTCCACTAATTATTTTATAAATGTCAGTGGCTTTTACTTTCCGAACATGTACCATGTAAGGAAAGTATTGTCATCATGAAAAAATTCGACTTCAAAATTTTGGTGTTTTTACACGTTTTGAGGGCTTCTGAATCCATTTATGCTATTTTTACGAGATGTATGTATGTATGTGTGTATTTGTGTGTATGTGAGTGAGCACGATAGCTTCTGAACGGAGCATTCGATTGAGCTCAAATTGGATATATATGTCATAAACCACCGTCGCAAGACCGGTATTCATTTGGGTGTGTATAGAGCTTATAGTTTTTCTACAGGGCTACGACAAAGATTTCTTTTACATTATGGCCTATGGGGGAAAATTCTGGAAAGTGCGCTAGCGTTTAAACGGTCGATTCGATGGAGCTCAAATTGGGTATACATGTTATAAACCACCGTCGCAAGACCGGTATTGATTTTGGTGTGTATAGGACTTATAGTTCTCCTAAAGGGCTACGACAAAACTTTCTTTTATGTTATGGCCTATGGGGGGGGGGAATTTCTTGAAAGTGCGCAAGCGTTTAAACGATGCATTCGATGGAGTTTCAATTTGGTATATGTGTTTGAATTATTCATCGATTAAAATTTATTTAAGTGCTTGGTCATGATCTTAATCATAAGTGTTCGGAAAGTCGAGTGGAGTCACTCCAGATTTTTTTATGTAGTGTTAATAGCAAAAGTGTTTGCTATTACTATACTTCCTTTACCTTATAGAAGGAAATGAAAAGAATTATTCCTCCCACATCTTAAAATATATAAATAAAATTAAAGTCACGTGTTGTTTTTCAAACCATTCAGGAAATCGCAAGGCGATTTTTCGGTTTTTTTAATAACCCTTCATTTTCACCGAACTTTTCACGGTGCAACTAAAATGTACGTGTTCTAAAGCAGAATGGAAATTTAAAATTGAATGCACGTAAGCGTCAAACAGTACTTCGCAATTGCATCTTTCTATTTTCCGAGCAAAACTCATTTAAATATTATATTTTCCCCCTCGCCTTACGCTGTCACTAACAATAAGCGCCTGATTTGAAATAAGAAGAGTATACATTCAATTATTCTTAACTTTTTCAATATTCTATTGGACTGCGTTGAATTTTATTTCTTTACGCGATAATTCGTAAGGACTGTTTGCGTTATTGATGTTTATTTATTGATTTTTGCTCTTATAAATAACAAATATGATATGCAGAAAGCATCGGCTACGTTACAGTACAATAGTTTATTCTTTTGCCAAATATGGCGATATGTCTCCATCTCTAATGTCTCCATCTCTGCCTCTCTAATGTCTCCGTCTCTCTAATGTCTCCATGATATGTCTCCATCTCTCTGCATGTCTAAGTTGGCGAGAATTTGAGGATAACCTTAACCCATTCATGCCTGGTGTCCCTTTTTTTGGGCGGCAGTATCGCTATCACTCGAAAACGTTATTTATTTTTCCTAGCCTTTATTCATGAATATTGAACCTCAACTCCACAAAAGATTTCAACATGACCCAGCGGGATGTTGATATTTCAATTTTTATACAAAATGATTTTAAAAGAAATCATTCCTTGTTCAAGAAGTTGACATCGGAAATTTATCAGTTATTGTTGGTATTAGCAAAAATCGAAGAAAGTCGCAAAAATATCTGGGCACAAATGGGTTAATAAAGCTTCTTATCACGATTAACATTTTACAGACTGAATCAAGATCAAAGCGTATTTTACATTTTTTTTTCTTCATATTTTGTCTTCTAATGATTTAGTTAACCCTTTATGAGGCCGCGGTAAGAAAACTTACCACCTATTGTCCATAGCTGCCAACCTTCCCGATTTCTTCGGGAGATTTCCCAGCACAATTTTTAAACAGTTTTATTTTGCATTAAGTTTTTGACGTTATTTTATGCATGAATTGCTAGGTAAAAATTATTGGTGGGAAATCTTCCAAAGAAATCGGGAAGGTTGGCAGCTACGTACTGTCTATTACATACAGAAATCCATTATCATGAGTGAATTTTCTGATTTTTGTTCAGTTTATATTGGATGTATATTTTTTCCCCTACATCTAGATTCTAAATTATATTCGGCTTACGAACTTTTCTTTCATTCGTCCTTTTAACACTTTATAAAGCCGTGGTAAGAATACTTACCACCTACGGTCTGTTAAATACAGAAATCCATTATCATTAGTGATTTTTTCGATTTTCGTTCAGTTATATTGGAAGTATATTTTTTCCCCTACATCTAGATTCTAAATTATATTCGGCTTACGAACTTTTCTTTCATTCGTCATTTTAACACTTTATAAGGCCGTGGTAAGAATACTTACCACCTACGGTCTGTTAAATACAGAAATCTATTATCATGAGTGAATTTTCTGATTTTCGTTCAGTTATATTGGATGTATTATATTTTTTCCCCCTACATCTAGATTATAAATTATATTCGGCTTACGAACTTTTCTTTCATTCGTCATTTTAACACTTTATAAGGCCGTGGTAAGAATACTTACCACCTACGGTCTGTTAAATACAGAAATCCATTATCATTAATGATTTTTTCGATTTTCGTTCAGTTATATTGGATGTATATTTTTTACCCTTACGTCTAGATTCTAAATTATATTCGGCTTACGAACTTTTCTTCCATTCGTCATTTTAACACTTTATAAGGCCGTGGTAAGAATACTTACCACCTACGGTCTGTTAAATACAGAAATCCATTATCATTAGTGATTTTTTCGATTTTCGTTTAGTTATATTGGATGTATATTTTTTCCCCTACATCTAGATTCTAAATTGTATTCGGCTTACGAACTTTTCTTTCATTCGTCATTTTAACACTTTATAAGGCCGTGGTAAGAATACTTACCACCTACGGTCTGTTAAATACAGAAATCCATTATCATTAATGATTTTTTCGATTTTCGTTCAGTTATATTGGATGTATATTTTTTACCCTTACGTCTAGATTCTAAATTATATTCGGCTTAAGAACTTTTCTTTCATTCGTCATTTTAACACTTTATAAGGCCGTGGTAAGAATACTTACCACCTACGATCTGTTAAATACAGAAATCCATTATCATGAGTGATTTTTTCGATTTTCGTTCAGTTATATTGGATGTATATTTTTTTCTCATACGTCTAGATTCTAAATTATATTCGGCTTACGAACTTTTCTTCCATTCGTCATTTTAAACAAAACTCGAATAATGGCTCGAGAATGGAGCATAGGAATCATCGCTTTTAATTATATATTTTTTTGCGTTTCATTCCGTGTACAAGCAGCGGGTAGTTTTCCGACATTGATTTTGCGAATATTGAATATACACTGCTGGCCACCCAAATTGCAACACCAAGAAAAACAAGAGATATCACAACAAAATTTATTGTGTAGATAACATGTTGACCAAGTAACAAATGATTAAATTTACAGCATTCTATGAAGCGTGGTTCCTGCCAAAATCAGTACCCAGAGTAGCCGCCGTTGTTGGAGATCACAGCTGCCACACGCCTCGGCATTGATTCAAAGAGACTTTGAATGTGTTCTTGGGGTACAGCAGACCAAGCAGCTTCCACACGTTGCCAAAGTTGATCTGGTGTGACAGCTGGGGATGAACTCTGGGTCAGTCGTTGAGCAACCATGGACCACATGTTTTCTATCGGCGAAAGATCCGGAGAGCGCGCCGGCCAGGGAAGCAATTCAATCTGGTGATTGACGAAGAACCCTTGGACAATGCGTGCCACGTGTGGCCGTGCATTATCCTGCTGAAATATGGCTGTTGGCAAGCCCTGAAGGTAAGAAAGGACAACTGGCTCCAACACCTCGGAGATGTAGCGCTGGCTGGTTAAAGTACCGGCAATGCGTACTAGAGGAGTGCGAGAGAGATATCCGATACCGCCCCATACCATAATACCCGGTGCAGGACCAGTGTGACGGTGCATAATGCAGCTGTTCAGCATCCTCTCTCCACGGTGTCTCCAGACTCGAATCCGACCGTCGTGGTGTTGCATACAGAAGCGTGACTCGTCAGTAAAGAGAATTTCATTCCATTCTGTCGTCCACATCCTTCTTTCATCGCACCATTGGCGGCGGAGACGTCTGTGGTTCCGCGTCAGAGGTAGACAAAGCAACGGACGTCTTGCGGACAGACCATTCTGCTGTAAACGACGTCGAATGGTACGCGCAGACACTGGATGATGCGTTACAGACTGAATCTGCTGTGATATGGTTCGTGATGTGACTGAGCGGTCCGTCACTGCCATGCGTACAATCTGCCTGTCATCACGTGACGTGGTGCACTGAGGTCGATGCGGTCGATCACGTCTGTCCGTCGTACCCTCCTGCACCCAACGATCACATATCCGCATCACAGTTGTTTGGTTTCGTCCAATACGACGACCGATTTCCCTGAAAGATAACCCACAATCTCGGTATGCCACTATCCTTCCTCTGTCAAACTCGGATACTTGATCAAAAGATGATCGTTGTTTCCTACGAGGCATAATTTATCGTTTTTTTTGAAAAAAAAGCAAGAAAAACACAATTGCTGTACTTGAAACCGTCGAAATCTCCAAGCCTTAAATAGCGCTTTGAGGTGGCGCCACAGGCGCGCTTGATGTGCGTCTGCGCTGAAATTCTAATCATTTGCATATCTCACCTCAGCTAATGCATGTTGTAAATTTCATATTATTTGCATGCTTCCTTCAGGGTGTTGCATTTACGATGGCCAGCAGTGTATTTGTCCACATTTCTTCGAATCCCGCAATGGGATTTCCTGGTATGGCAGATAAGCGATTAATTTAAACTAACAACTATTACCATCAAAGAGATTTTCGAGCCTGACTACCGTAACCAAATCAGAAACTTGCGTGACTTTATTTTACTCCGGCGAAATAGCGAAAGTAAGGATTTAAAAAAAAGAAGTCGCTTTTATGATACAACTGAAGAAGATTTATATGTATTTCGGTTCGGCCGTACTTGAAGAAGTATTTCAATTTCAATTTTTCTTTGCTGAAAAGCGATCTAATTTCCCGTTATCTCTTTTTTTTTCTCTCTCTCTATCTACAAATACTTAGTTTTTCAATTTCTTTATTTCTTTATTGCATTGTGCTGGAAATCTTCATTTAATTTAAAGTTACGCGTCGCATTTCAACGTATGTTTTATCAGAGACAGAAAAAACTCTCGTACTAGGCAATTTTTTTTTTTAATTTCAGTGTCCACCTGAAATCTAACGGTAACATTTTGCGTAACTTTTTTGAAGTACACTGTTCAAAATATAGTTCAAAGTTTGACCGAAATTCGGGTGCCAGTTTAGCTGCAGTCGGAATTTTGAAAAATGGTGTGCTAAGATTCACCATTTTAGCGGTATTTCTTCAAGCACCATTATACATCAAAATTAATACAAACTACTAGATGAAAAGGAAAAATTATATTCGGCTTACGAACTTTTCTTTTATTCGTCATTTTAACACTTTATAAGGCCGTGGTAAGAATACTTACCACCTACGGTCTGTTAAATACAGAAATCCATTATCATTAGTGATTTTTTCGTTTTTCGTTCAGTTATATTGGATGTATACTTTTTCCCCATACGTCTAGATTCTAAATTATATTCGGCTTTAGAACTTTTCTTCCATTCGTCATTTTAACACTTTATAAGGCCGTGGTAAGAATACTTACCACCTACGGTCTGTTAAATACAGAAATCCATTATCATTAGTGATTTTTTCCGATTTTCGTTCAGTTATATTGGATGTATATTTTTTCCCCCATACGTCTAGATTCTAAATTATATTCGGCTTAAGAACTTTTCTTCCATTCGTCATTTTAAACAAAACTCGAATAATGGCTCGAGAATGGAGCATAGGAATCATCGCTTTTAATTATACATTTTTTTTGTGTTTCATTCCGTGTACAAGCAGCGGGTAGTTTTCCGACATTGATTTTGCGAATATTGAATATATTTGTCCACATTTCTTTGAATCCCGCAATGGGATTTCCTGGTATGGCAGATAAGCGATTAATTTAAACTAACAACTATTACCATCAAAGTGATTTTCGAGCCTGACTACCGTAACCAAATCAGAAACTTGCGTGACTTTATTTTACTCCGGCGAAGTAGCGAGTAAGGATTTAAACAAAGAAGTCGCTTTTATGATACAACTGAAGAAGATTTATATGTATTTCGGTTCGACCGTACTTGAAGAAGTATTTCAATTTTTCTTTGCTGAAAAGCGATCTAATTTCCCGTTAGCTCTTTTTTTTCTCTCTCTCTATCTACAAATACTTAGTTTTTCAATTTCTTTTTTTTACTTTCCGAACATGTACCATGTAAGGAAAGTATTGTCATCATGAAAAAATTCGACTTCGAGATTTTGGTGTTTTTACACGTTTTGAGGGCTTCTGAATCCATTTATGCTATTTTTACGAGATGTATGTATGTATGTGTGTATGTGTGTTTGTGTGTATGTGAGTGAACACGATAGCTCCTGAACGGAGCATTCGATTGACTCAAATGGGATATATAGGTCATAAACCACCGTCACAAGACCGGTATTGATTTCGGTGTGTATAGGACTTATAGTTTTTCTACAGGGCTACGACAAAGATTTCTTTTACATTATGGCCTATGGGGGGAATTTCTTGAAAGTGCGCTAGCGTTTAAACGGTAGATTCGATTGAGCTCAAATTGGGTATATATGTTATAAACCACCGTTGCAAGACCGGTATTGATTTTGGTGTGTATAGGACTTATAGTTTTTCTACAGGGCTACGACAAAGATTTCTTTTACATTATGGCCTATGGGGGGAATTTCTTGAAAGTGCGCTAGCGTTTAAACGATACATTCGATTGAGCTCAAATTCGGTATACATGTTATAAACCACCATCCTAAGACCGGTATTGATTTTGGTGTGTATAGGACTTATAGTTCTCCTAGAAGGCTACGACAAAACTTTCTTTTATGTTATGGCATAATGACATATGAGGAGAAATTCTTGAAAGTGCGCAAGCGTTTAAACGGTGCATTCGATTGAGTTTCAATTTGGTATATGTTTGAATTATTCATCGATTAAAATTTATTTAAGTGCTTGGTAACGATCTTAATCGTAAGTGTTCGGAAAGTCGAGTGGAGTCACTCCAGACTTTTTTCTTTGTTGCATTGTGCTGGAAATCTTCATTTAATTTAAAGTTACGCGTCGCATTTCAACGTATGTTTTATCAGAGACAGAAAAAACTCTCGTACTAGGCAATTTTTTTTTCAATTTCAGTGTCCACATGAAATCTAACGGTAACATTTTGCATAACTTTTTTGAAGTACACTGTTCAAAATATAGTTCAAAGTTTGACCGAAATTCCGGTGCCAGTTTAGCTGCAGTCGGAATTTTGAAAAATGGTGTGCCAAGATTCACCATTTTAGCGGTATTTCTTCAAGCACCAATCTATAGCAAAATTAATACAAACTACTAGATGAAAAGGAAAAAAATCAATCCACTCGGGACTCGAACACAAAATGACTGGTTCAAACGATCACGCCTGACTGACGACTGACAAAATTTTTCAACAAAAACAAATTATAGTATACTAGCTGACCCGCACAATATCGTATTGAATACTACAACTGTAAATGTTATAGTGTGAAAATGAATAAATGTGTCTATAAGTGCATAATATTCTGTTAAATATTTTCACGGGTCAGTTAGATGTTTGATTGGAAATCATTCAAAAAGTAGACATTTATTTTAACAGAAATAAATTTATTTTAACTGTTTTATTTTATATAACCTCTTTAAAAACAATATTGGCAGTTAATACTTATAAGCATACAGAAAATCTACTTAATGTAATTGTATATCAATATATAAATATATATATTGGTATATATATTTACAGTTTGAAACACTCATCTCTATATCAAAGATGGCGCCTCTTACATTTAAAGTTGAATATATCGGTAGTATTAGGGCTATTCAAACGCCATCTTCTGTACATTTTTGCATTTCATAGAGAATAAAAAGCATGTGTCACCAACAGGTGGCGCTATTTTCGTCAAAAGTAGAAATTATAAACTTTAACTAGGTATTTTTTATATTTTTGATGACGTATTTAATGAGATCTAGCCGCGCCCGTTTCAATTCAAGCCGCCCACGCGGGAACGCCAGAAAAATGTCGCCAAACCTTTGAGAAAATGGCATAGAACAAAATATTCTGCCGGCGACCGATGAATACAACTCACTGAATTATCAAAATGAGACGGCTCGATTGAAAAGACAAAATTAGAAGTTCTTTTAACCTTATTTAAATACTTATTTTACAAACTATTTACAATAAAACCTGTACTTCTAGTTACCTTCCATCATCCATCCAATCTATACAAAAAAAACATAATAACAACTCCGAGCTGTTCTATTTTTCTTACATTTTTTATCTGTCGTTGCCACTCATTTTTAAAGAAAGTATATTCAATTCATCTGACTCTATGACAACCTGGAACCATGGAGTCTGTTAATTTTTTTTTTTTGGTCACGTATTTAATGAGATCTAGCTGTGCCAGAAAAAAAAACACCTTTGAGAAATAATATATATGATTTTTTTTATTAACAAAAAGACTTTCTCCGAATTTTTGCATATTTTTCGTCAAAAGTAGACATTATTAGCTTTAACTGGGTATTTTTAAAAAATTTTTGGTCAAGTATTGAATGAGATCTACACGCGCCAGAAAAAAACACCTTTGAGAAATAATATATATTATATAGCATTGTTTTATCTCAGTTTTCCATAACAAATTTTCTTGTTAAAAATAGAATACCGAGCTCTGGTATTTTACACGTGATTTTAGAAAAATAATAGTAACTCAAAAATATTGAAGAGTTATGAGCTATAACCAGTCTCTGTTCTCTTTTAAATAAATGCATATAGCCATTGCTGTCAAATGTGCTAGCTCCTTTACACAGCCTATATTATTTTACAAAAGTGCTTTCTTCCATTTTTGAAAGATTTTTCTTTTCGAAGAATTCGTGAGGTAGTTTTTTTTTCTTATTTTTTGGAATCGCCCTAACCTCCTAGTGCGAGCTAATGACGACCATGTTAGTTCACCTGAAATCTCTGTTTTTCACAGTTGAACCGAAATCTGGGTTAATCGGGTGAACCATTAACCCTCTGATTGCTCAATTTGTGAACCAAAATCGCTTCAAAAAAATTTTTTTTTCATATTTCAAATCTATATACACTGGAGAATTGAAATGTGCATTTTTTTTTCTTTCTAAAAAAGGTTTTTTATATAGATTTTTATCATGAGAAACTAAGCTTCAGAAAAACCAATTTCAGATGTTATTGCATAAAACAAATTTATTTAACCCATTCGTGCCTGGATATTTTTGCGACTTTCTTCGATTTTTGCTAACACCAGAAGTAATTGATAAATTTCTGATGTCAACTTTTTGAACAAGGGATGATTTCATCTAAAATCGTTATGTATAAAAATTGACAATGTCAACATCCTACTTGCCATATTAAAATACTTTGTGGAATTGAGGTTCAATACTCGCGAATAAAGGCTAGGAAAAATAAATAAGGTTTTCGAATGATAGCGATATTGCCGTCCCAAAAAAGGGACGCTAGGCATAAATGGGTTAATAAAGAAAGAAAAACACCTGCCCGCGAAATTCGCGGGATGAGCAGCCAGAGGGTTAAGACGGTTCAACGTATATGACATTGTTTGCTAATCTCAGATTTCAGTTATTTGGTGAAACCTTGAACTTATATCTATAGCAGTGTAGGTAAAAAACGAACTTTACTTTTAAAACAACCCGATAATTTAATCTAGGGGTTTGTGCAGAGTGATTAATTTAACCCATTAACACACAGCACCCTATTTTTAGGAGAGTTGCAAAATTCGTTAGTTGCAAAAGTAAATAAACATTAGTTTACTTTCCTGTTTGAATTTCTCGAATAATGAATCTGATTTCCACAAAATACTCAGCGATAATAACATAAAGTGCGCGAATCTTTCACTATTTTATTGATATTTTTAGAAAAAGAAATACATTCTTCATATTTTTACGAATTTTCGGGACACCCGCAGGCTCTGGGGCTTAAAATAGTTTTAAATTCTTTTTCTACGCGTCCAATATTTAAATTTTGGTTTTTGTTGCATCAAAATCGGTTAACTAGACCACGAGCTTGGCGACATGCCCTTTTATGCCATTTAACTTTATACTTTTTTTTTTTTTTTTTTTTTTAAACTGAACTCTAGCAACTTAACAAGTACACGCACTAAAAGTTACGTCATTAGCAAAATAACTCCGAAAAATGTTTGAAATACTGATTAGCTAGGCATAACCCTAACATCTGAAAATTAACTTTAATAAATTCTGTTGCAAGCGAGAGTTTTTCAACATCGTATGTATCACTATTACTCCGTTTGAAAACTACTACGTGAAATAACCAGACTCAACTACTTTGATCAGAACGTGACGTCATGCATTAAAAAAATTCGTGAAATTCGTAAACTCTGCTATACAATTTTAAAATCGTTTGAGCGATTCTAAATAGCTCCTAGAGATGACACAGTTTGGTGTTTTTCACGAGCCTGAAGCATGGAGGATTTAACTATTTAAACTGGTACTGCTTGGCTATTTTCCACCACAGCGATACGAAATATTTTGCTGTGTTAAATACACCAGTCTGACAAGGATTATGCTTAAAAGCATATGAAGAGCTGTTTTAATGGCAATGCATATATTCCAAAGAGTAGAACGACATCATTGGTTTAAAATATATAATTTGTTTCTTTGAATTGAGCATTAAAGAGGGAGAAACGAATATAGATACTATTAATATAGGTAATAGACAGTATAAGTAATTGGTAGTAATAGTAGGTTTGTTAGGTAAATATGGATTAAAGCCCAGTATCTCACGCTAATAAATATTTCGTGAAATTTAAAGTGTTCTATTCATCATTTTTCAACGATCGTCTTACAACTAACTAAACTATAATCCTACGTTGCATAATATATCCCGCAGTACTTTGAACAAAGGGGCTATACTTGAACTTTTTTTTTAAATTTCTAGATTGTTTTTGCACAGGTAGTTACGATTCGGTCTTAGAAAAATATTCGTTTCCTACCTTGCGAAGAACGGGCACGCAGCTAGTATAGAATAAAAGTCGGCATAGCTTCGAGCTTAAAGCCAAGAGAACAGAAACAATATTGAGCAGATTGGGGGAGGAGGGGGGCTGTATACAACATGCACTGCGTGAAATTCACTTCAGGAGTTACATACGAGTACCAAAAAACAAGACATAATATTATCATCAAACCGATCACTTATTTTTAACAAAAAATAAGAACTCGGCTGTTCAAGCCTCGTCAGGGGGAGACCCCCCTGAACCACTCCCCGAATTTTTTAGTATCATTACTGCCCTATTAAAACGATATTAATTCACTATGTCATTTTATCTCTCCTCTTTCGTGTATTTCGCCTGGTAACCCCCATGTTGAAATTTTTAGGATTGTAACCTATTGATAGAAAAATACATAGGATGCCTATTCTACAGCTTACGAAATAGTGTAAAAATACATTAAAGCTGTTGTGAACTAAAAGTATTAAACATATGCAAAATTATGTCGCATTTTTATGCCGCTTACATTTTTCGGACAATTTTAAATAAAGGGGGGAGAGAGATAAAATTCGTATATTTCCACTAAATTTTTGCTTGTGGAAGTATTTTTTAAATACAGCATTTGTAAAAGCTTCTGTACTAAACAGATTGGGTTATAAGAACGTTACGACTTGTTTGTGCTTGGGAATTTTGTACAGCAGATTATTCAACGAAGTTCTGGAAGCAATAAGCTATTCATTAACCCATTTGTGCCTGGATATTTTGGCGACTTTCTTCGATTTTTATTGATAACAGAAATAATAGATATATTTCTGATATCAACTTCTTGAACAAGGGATGATTTCTTTTAAAATCATTATGCATAAAAATCGAAATATCAACATCCTACTGGGCCATGTTAAAATATTTTGTAGAGTTGAGGCTCAGTACTCATGAATGAAGGCTAGGAAAAATAAATAACGTTTTCGACTCATAGCGAAAATGCCGTCCCAAAAAAGGGACACTAGGCATAAATGGGTTAATGAAAACGCAGTTTTATCTTTTTAGGAACACTCTGTATATTATAAAGAAGCAAAGAAACAGCTAAGCTCTTTGTGGCTGAGCTTTTTTATCGTTTAGTTAGAAGTTGAAAGAGAGTCGCTGATGGTTTAACAATTGCCAGAAAGCAAAAAAAAAAACAACAACTTCCATTTGATTGCATTTTATCGTTTTCTGAAGAGTTAGCTATAAATATTTTTTTTCTCAGACCTAGATGAGAGAAATACGAGATCTTCGAATCAATTGTTTCTCCTTTAGCAACAGTTTAATAGGATCTTTCACATTTCGAAGAAGTTGTAAATAGTTTTTAGCCTCCTTCGAAGAAAAAAAAAATCTGGAGTGACTCCACTCGACTTTCCGAACACTTACGATTAAGATCATGACCAAGCATTTAAATAAATTTGAATCGATGAATCATTCAAACATATAGACCAAATAGAAACTCAATCGAATGCACCGTTTAAACGCTTGCGCACTTTCAAGAATTTCTCCCCATGTGCCATTACGCCATAATATAAAAGAAATTTTTGTCGTAGCTCTGTAGAAAAACTATAAGTCTGATACACACCAAAATCAATACCGGTCTTAAGATGGTGATTTATAACATATATACCCAATTTCAGCTCAATCGAAGGTACCATTTAAACGCTAGCGCACTTTCAAGAATTTTCCCCATAGGCCAGAATGTAGAAGAAATCTTTGTCGGAGCCCTGTAGGAGAACTATAAGTCCTACACACACCCAAATCAATACCGGTCTTAGGATGGTGGTTTATAACATACATACCCAATTTGAGCTCAATCGAATGTATCGTTTAAACGCTAGCGCACTTTCAAGAAATTCCCCCCATAGGCCATAATGTAAAAGAAATCTTGGTCGTAGCCCTGTAGAAAAACTATAAGTCCTATACACACCCAAATCAATACCGGACTTGCGACGGTGGTTTCTGAGATCCAATTTGAGCTCCATCGAATGCTCCGTTCAAGAGCTATGGTGTTAACTCACATACTCACAAACACACACACACACACACACACACACATCTCGTAAAAGTAGCATAAATGGATTCAGAAGCCCTCAAAACGTGTCAAAACACCCAAATCTCGAAGTCGAATTTTTTCATGATTACAATACTTTCCTTACATGGTACATGTTCGGAAAGTAAAAATCCTTCTTGTATTACTATCTGAAGATAAAGACTTGTTTAAAAGGAACGAAAAAGATAAACATTGTTGCAGAATCACAGACAACACATATAGTCTCTCTGTACGTCTATTAACGTTCAGAAGACGTTCTTCTGAACGTTAATAGACGTTTAGAGAACCTTCGTCCGTTCTTGCGTGCATAGCGTCCAACTCCGACCATAAGTGTGACGGTCCTTAATAAGAAGTGACTTATTAAGTCTTAGTAAGTCTTATTAAGACTTAATAAGAAGTGTGAAGGTCTCGGGTTCGGGTTCCATCGCGCGGCTGTCTATCTAACGGCCTGGAGTTCTTTCCAGAGGCTAGCCATCTGGAGGTTTTCTCCAGATGGCTAGCCTTCAATATCGCCCCACCCAAATTCCTCGCCAGAAGTCGTCCCCAAGCCTGATGATAAACTGCCTGATGTGGCAACCCAAACTGTTTTATTTGTGTCGATTACAGCTCCGCTGTTTGGTACGTTTCGGGGATTAAGTTATTATTGCTTTAAGGAAATGGGTGGAAGTAGCACTGGAGTGAGGGTCAGCCACGTAAATCACGTGCTTATAGAAAACTAGAGTTAGTGGTGTGATGGGAAAGTAAGTGGATTTTAAAGGAATAGAAACGGCAGTTTCGATTTTTTATATTAGTGGAAACGTTTGGGAAAGCCAAGAGTTACAAATAGATATTTTATGTATGAGTTCGCGTGGAATTTTGTTTAAATATGTTGTTATTACCGACCATGTTGTGTCTAGAAACAAAATGTCCGCTGTTTTGTAATCGGGACTTGCATCGAGAAGTCAAAGTTTTTTTTTTTGACTAGGCATTTTACGTTTGAGTTTTCGAGTTAGTGGAAACGTTTGGGAAAGCCAAGAGTTAAATAGATATTTCATGTGTGAGTTTAGGTGGAATATTGATTAAATATGTTTTCGTGATCAACGATATTGTGCTTAGAAACAAGATGGCTACCTTTTAATTGATTGAAACCCGTAGTTCGTTGTGAATTTAAGTTTTTTGAATTCGCCTTTTACCATAAGATATATTTGTGCAATGACTATTTTGAGATATCAGTTTGGAGAATTTTAATTTTAAGCTTTAGGGAGTTTTGCTTTGACTAGGAATTGCTGACATTTTTTGTTTGTATTATTATAAAAATTCTTCTGTAGAGGGGGGGGGGGGGAATGATGTTTTAAAATGAACGAAAAATATAAAAGTTAGGAAGCTATACAAATGACATGCATTTACTTTTATGTGCTCTTGGATAATAATATCGTTGTAACAGTAGATGAAAGCGTAATATGTTTTTTGTCAGCGTTTTCTGTGTCTGGAAACAAGATGTCCGCCATTCTGAAACTCGGAAGTTGCGTCAAGAGTCTGAAACGTAAAACTTTTACAAAACACGGCACTTGGCGCAGGTTTGGCGCAAAACAAAAGGATTACCAGTTGTAACGTGGACATCTGGTAATCCTTTTTCTTTCCTTTGAACTTTCTCTGAACTGTAGTCATGGATTTTGATTCGAAATATCAACCTACGCAGTGCGCTTCCTCAATTGCAGTCGCCATAGCTACCATGAATATTCCCGCACCGTCAGCGCTATTCGAAACTCACGAAAAATCCCTATTGGCTCTCATTGCTGAAAACTGGAAATGCAGCGCCATCTATGAACACATTTTGGAAGTAATTTGGGAGTAATTTCGTTAGCGGGTGTCGACTATTTTTGGCGACTTTTTTTTTCGCCAACACCCGTAATTTGGCGCTTTTTTTTGGTCGCCAAATTTTTCCGCGAGCAATACACGATTTTACAAAACAAGAACTACCATTTTAGAATACGATAAAATAATACAACACGGTGAATACTGTCACCAAAGACAAAGCACTTTAACACATCAAAATTGCACAGATATTCCACAAAAAAAAAAAAAAAAAATACACCATCCATACTTAACACTAAAAAATGTCAGCAATTTCAGTAACAGGCAACTTAAAATGAGCAAACAGTAAACCGCTTTTAACTAAAAAAATTTCAGTATATTAAACAATCTAGTTCTACAGCTATGTAAACTAGGCAACCAGTGGACCGTTTTTAACTAAAAAAACCTCAGTGGATTCAGCAACCTAGTTGTACAGCTATGTTAACTAGGCAACCAGTCAACCCTTTTTAACTAAGAAAACATCAGTGGATTCAGCAACCTAGTTGTACAGCAAATGTAAACAGGGCAAACACTGGCCCGTTTTCAACTCAAAACAACATCGGTGGATTAAATAACCTAGTTATACACCTCATATAAATTCACTATATGAAAACATAACATTTACAATTCACAATGAAAACCTTAAGCAATTGCAAAAATTCTTTAAAAAACACACTTACCTTTCTTTTAAGAAACTCTTCAAAAATATCCAAAACGCACACCAGTTAAAAACGTAACACCAAACCGCTTCTTTTATTTAACATTACAATCACGCCCTCCTTCAATTAAACACACACTTCCTTTTTAAACAACAACATAATATTCACTGCACTTCAAATAACACAACACATTTCCAAATACACCTTACATTCCCCGTAAATAACTCAACAAACACCAAACAAGAACTGCCATATCGAATTCAAATTCACCTGCTTTTCGGTTTACCGATTACAGTTAAATTGCCTAAACCAATCACAAAATTCTTTACCAAACATCCTAGTACCGATTAATGAACCCACCGAGCGTTTTTTTCATCAAACTACAGCACCAGTCAACAACTCAACTCCAAACACAGGTTACAAGAGATATCTGAAGCTCTCCCTGTCGTACACAAACTGTTCAACGAACTTCAAACTTGGCGACACATCGGCGCTTGGCGAGGACACCCGGTAAGTAAATTTCCCCCAGTAATTTTTTTTTTAAGATGGAAAAGTAAATTCTTGAATCTGCGAGGCATTACTGTGCAAACCGCATATTCATTCAATAATTTGTTGCTTTTCTGTGAATTTTTTAAATGTGTCAAGGACTTTTCGAACACCCTATATTTATTATAGTGCACAATATAGTATGCGATCAATATAACGGTACTTCTTTTCCATTCTCCGCTTTAACCGGCATTTCGCTTAACTGACATATCCCGGTTATAATTAGGCTGGTTAAGATGGAGCCTATTGTACTTTTAGGGGCTATACTTTGAGACTATATTTTTATGGGTAGTTTTCATAATAAGTGAAATATTAAGAATAAATGAAAGACATTTTTTTAAAACTTAAGTAAAGGTATGAATTAAGGGGGAAGGGCGTGTATCAAGATAGCTCAGTAAAAATTTATGAAAAGGATTTACGATTTTTTATCCAGTTTCTCACTCATGATAGAAATGCAAATTCTATTAGAAAAAAAACCAATTCATCTTTTAACTACTGAGTTTCACCACGAAAAATTGGCAAAAGTGCGAGTAAAGTCCAGGTGCGACTATATTAAGCGAGGGACATTTACTACATACTATTGCAACCCTAAAGCTATGTTTTCCGCTTCAAAACGGGCTTCTGATTATTATGCAACGGTGACTATTACGCGAATAAACACGGTATACCTGCTAATTTTTTTCAAGTCAATATTGATATAGTTTGAAGTTCCAATAAATTCTTAATTTGATGTTAACAAATTGGGAAGACTGGCCTGTAAAAGGTTATTTTTGTGAATAGGTGCAAAATATGACATTTTCTAAGAAAGAAAATTACTTTAAAGAAGACAGAAAAATCATCTAGATTTTCTAATCGGAAGTATGTTTCGATCGCCTTAACATCGATTTTAAATCACCCCGTATAAGATAGAACAGTGATTTCAAATGATTTAAAATGATAAACGAAAATAAGGGAAAACTTATAGCTAATGAATATTATTTAGACTTACCACGTGACATGCTTTCCCGTATGTTGCCAAACGTGACAAGATGAACCAATGAAAGCTGGGCCGTTTCATCCTCTCTCCAGTATCGGCATAAATGTCCTCGAGACGCAATAGGTACGTGGCTTGCTGGCATTGGCACAGAAGAATGGGTCGAGTTATCCAGCATGTTGCACGAGATGAAATATCCTGAATGGCAGATCTGGATACTCACAGTTCCCTGTGCCTGTGGAAATTGAGAAATTTTCTTCTCAAATATGGGGTGGCAGATTACGACACACACACACGCACCAAAGCTTTCATATTTTAAATACGCAATAAAGTACTATATATGGTAACGAATTTTCGGGAAAACCCGCAGCTCTGGGGTTTAAAATAGTTTAAAATTCTTATTCTACGCGTCAAATAGTTAAATTTTGCTTTTTGTTGTATCAAAATCGGTCAATTAGAACCGGAGACACGCTGTTTTGGGTTTACCCCCCAAATGTAAGTCCTACTCCTTCGCTAACCTCACTTTTGGAGACTTATTTTTGGCGCCAAATTAGGCGTATTTCGCCAAAAAGTTGCCCAGCTTGGCGACATTTCGAACATTTGGCACGATTTTCACCAATGGGGCTTGTAAAGGTGTTTTTGCTGCAATAGCTTTACACAATAGCCTATTATTACTCTTCTGTTACCCAATCAAAATGGAGCTTGTTAATTAGAACGCGAGATAAGGAGTTTTATGCTTACGATTTCCCTCGTATAGTTCCATTGACGGAAGTTTGGGAATAAATCCGTAAGCGGGGGCAGGTTCAGTTGGCGACCTTTTTTTGTTGCCAACGTCTAACCTTGGCGATTTTTTTTTCTCGCCAAACGAAACATAAACATACGTAGATACATAAGGAACAAAATACCCCAAAATACAAAACACTTATCTAAACACCTCATTAAAACATACACATATTTCAAATACAATAAAAAAAGGAAGAAAATCCGAAACACTTTCAGATTTAAATACGAACCAAAGTGCTACATATTAAAAGCGTATCATAGTTTACGCGTCGTTCCTATTTTTCTTTCTTATTCCATTCAGTTGGAAAAGTGCATTATTTTTCATGATTGTGCCGTATTTTTATTCCTTGTTCCATACAACATATCTCTGGAATCGAAATTTATCTTAAAATGGCCTATTAAAACTATTTTACAATCGTTGCCAAGTATATTACAACTATACTTCACCGTTTAAAATATTGTTTCGAATGTCCATCCTAATCCATGAGTGTGCCGTGTTTCTCTTTCTGGGTTGATTCCTACTTTAACGCCCCGACTTTCGCCAAGGAGGTGATCATTCAACATACGGAGCTACCACGACGATTTTGTGTATTTCTGTGGCAATCGTCATTTAGAATTAAAATGGCTACTTGGAACAACCTGTAACTAAATCATTCTGTTACATTTTTATTTATTTTGGGTTGCCAATGAATGTAGTTTTAATAATTAAGTGTCTACCAATTCCTTAACGGGTGCGTTGATCGCCCATTGGTTCACTTAGTTTTCATCTAGTTCTTTTGGGAGCGTTGAAACTCGTGCATCACTCCTAGAGACCGATGACTGCAAAGCTCGTCAAAGTTCGGGATTTTTTAGGTTGGAGAGAACGGGGGCATTAAAATAGTAATCAACTCTTGCTTGTACCATAAAACACATCTTTGAAATCGAAATCCATCTTAAAATCGCCTACTGAAACTGTTATACAATCTTCTCCAGGTATATTTCAACTATATCCCGTAGACATTTTAAATACTGTTTGGAAAGGGCATCCTAATCCATGAGTGTACCGTGTTTTCCTTCCTTGTTCCATACAACACTTCTTCGGAATAGAAATCTATATTGAAATCGCCTACCAAAACTGCTTAACCATTTTCGCCAGGCATAGTCAAACTATACTTCACTTTTATAAATACCATTTGGAAAGTGTATCCTAATCTATGATGTGTACCGTATTTGTCTTCGCTGTTCTATAAAACACTTCTTCGGAATTGAAATCTACTTTAAAATCGCCTACTAAAGCATTTTACAATATTCGCCAGGTGTTTTCTAGCTATACTCGAAATATATTTATAATAAAAAGACCCCACACAATTCATTAAAAAAAAAAAAAAAAAAAAAATCTGGAGTGACTCCACTCGACTTTCCGAACACTTACGATTAAGATCATGACCAAGCATTTAAATCAATTTTAATCGATGAATCATTCAAACATATATACCAAATTGAAGCTCGATCGAATGTACCGTTTAAACGCTAGCGCATTTTCAAGAATGTCTCCCCGTAGGCCATAATGTAAAAGAGTCTTTGTCGTAGCCCTGTAGAAAAACTATAAGTCCTATACCCACACAATCATAAAAAAAAAAAAAAAAAATCTGAGTGACTCCACTCGACTTTCCGAACACTTACGATTAAGATCATGACCAAGCATTTAAATCAATTTTAATCGATGAATCATTCAAACATATATACCAAATTGAAGCTCGATCGAATGTACCGTTTAAACGCTAGCGCATTTTCAAGAATGTCTCCCCGTAGGCCATAATGTAAAAGAGTCTTTGTCGTAGCCCTGTAGAAAAACTATAAGTCCTATAAACATCAAAATCAATACCGGTCTTACAAGGGTGGTTTATAACATGTATACCCAATTTGAGCTCAATCGAATGTACCGTTTAAACGCTAGCGCACTTTCAAGAATTTCTCCCCATAGGCCATAATGTAAAAGAAATCTTTATTTTATCCCTGTAGAAAAACTGTAAGTCCTATACTCATCAAAATCAATACAGGTCTTGCGACGGTGGTTTATAACATGTATACCCAATTTGAGCTCAATCGAATGTACCGTTTAAACGCTAGCGCACTTTCCAGAATTTTCCTCCATAGGCCATCATGTAAAAGAAATCTTTGTCGTAGCCCTGTAGAAAAACGGTAAGTCCTATACACACCAAAATCAATACCGGTCTTGCGACGGTGGTTTATAACATATATACCCAATTTGAGCTCAATCGCATGCCCTGTTCAGGAGCTATCGTGTTCACTCACATACACACAAACACACATACACACATACATACATACATCTCGTAAAAATAGCATAAATGAATTCAGAAGACCTCAAAACGTGTCAATACACCCAAATCTCGAATTCGAATTTTTTCATGATGACAATACTTTCCTTACATGGTACATGTTCGGAAAGTAAAAAAAAAAAAAAACATTTGAAAAGTGGTGCGACGCGCTAATGTCCACACAAAAAACCTGATTGAACTTAATAGCACTCTGGTTCTAATAAAATAAACAAAACTAAACACACAAAACTTGCACTACTAAAAGCAGGATAAAATCCGAACTCATTACAAACAACTCAAAAATCCTTATCTATTGATTCACATTAAATTTAAAAAATGTACGTTAATTCTGCATATAGATAGCAATCCACGTTTCGAATAAAATCATTCATGTTTCTGATAAACTTAAAAATGTCCATCTATCCTTCCCAATTCACAAAAAATAACACAAAATACTAAAACCTTTATATAAATGTGCAACTATAAAACAATAAAAATTCTCGACGTCACACCAATATACACTACAGCACGAAATAAAGATTTAAAGAAACAGAAGCACATATCCCAAATTTTTCGCTATATTCCTTTGTTTAATGGTACAGACACACGTTATTATTTGTTAACAACAAACCTTTATCACGAAATAAATGTACCAAATAGGGCAATTCCGGGAGAGATTGACTACGTTTTTTTCTTCATTTTCTAAAAGCCCTGTTTTTATATATTTTTTACTTTTCACAGTATATATGTTACCGTTAAAGTATACAATACAGTTATTTCATAAAATACCTAGTTATTCCATGAAATAACTGATCGTGTCCGTTAAAGTGTGTAATATGGTAATAAATTTGACACTTTAACTAGTTATTCTATGAAATAACTAGGTATTCTATAAATTAACTAATGAGAGACAGTTAAAGTGTAAAATAAACAATTTATCTAAAATGAAATAATGACAATTAAATAAATGAAATGATAGACAATTAAAATGAAAAAGAAGCAATTTATCTAATTTATGCAGCGTATAAATGGTATATATGGAAACATACGATAAAATCATTTGTTAAAACAAGGATTACTAAAATGACACTTGGAATTACAAAGAACATTATTTCTAAAACAAAAACATATTTTGTTGACACACTGGGTTTTACACGAACATTTTTTAAATCCCTGACCAGTACCTAAATTTTTGCTGCCTTTTGCATAGGAAGAATCCTTCGATTGCCGAATGCGAAAGGCAGAACTTATGCCAGTTCGTTCCTCAGTGCCAGTAGGGGGTGGAAGGTAAATGTATTGGTCGTTGACATAACGAGAGTATGGCGAAAAAGTATTCTCGTTTTTTTATGCTTTGGTATTTTTGCCGTCCTTCAAAAATTATTTTTTATTTGAATTCGAAATGAACGTTTTTATTTCCCCGCTACTTTCCATATTGTTAAACGAAACGTAAGTGTACCTTATACTAAAAAAGCGAGATATATAATATAGATTATTTTACACTTGAACGGGCTGCAGAGTCTATGAAATAACTAGTTAAACCACGTTATTCTATGAAATAACTAGTTAAATCATGAAATACAAGAGAGTTTTAAACTTTAACGGACACGATCAGTTATTTCATGGAATATAGAATACCTATTCTATAAAATAACGGATTTCATACTTTAACGGTAACATATACATATATTGTATAATACTTCTTACTAATATCCCAATGCAAAAGATCATAAATGTAAAAGAATTTTTTCAAATGATTTTTAAAAATATTTACTACGGCCAGGTGAGATGGACCCTATGAATTGAAGAGATGGGGACCACCCTAAAATAATGAAAAAGTTGTACATGTATTAAAATTTATTAATGTTTATTTTCATTACATGAAAATCAAAATTAACTACTCGCAATTAAATCAATTTTAATTAATTTATTAAATTTACACGAATTACTATGTGGCATTTAATACATATGAAATTTTTTTTTATATTCTATAACTTAAGATGGAAAAAACCTGGTCCATCTCGATCGCATAGGCGTGGTCCATTTCTCCCGATCGTCCGGATGACAAGTACAACCCACCCTGATTCTTTATTGCGGATTCACGTCGCCATTTAAGGCTATTTGGAAGCCTACCTGTTCCCCGACATAAAATCATCAAAACTAAATAGATCACATATCACATCTTATAAATAAAAATGAAATTCTGTTTGTTTGTTTGTTTGTTTGTTTGTTTGTTTATTTGTTTGTTTGTTTGTGGATTTGATTCGTATACAAATCCACAAAAATGGACCTATCGGCCTGAAATTTTGCACAGATATGTAAAATAATATAGAATAAATCATAGTCCACTTTAAAACTTTGAAAGTCCACCCGTTCCCGGAATTTAAGAGATTTTTTATGCTCTTCACGCAAAAATCTTTCCGTAATTGTAACCCCTGTAGTGAAAAAAGTTTGAAATAAGGATCGTGGTTGCCATGTGTGGCGATTTTGCCGAATAAAATGTTTTAAATTTTCAAAGTAAAAATAAAAGAATAATAATGATTTTTTTTTGTTAGTTTATATTCGTAAGGTTATTTTTTTTTTAAATTATAATATCGTGTGCATGGGAAATCGGAGCAGGAATGTAATGCTTTACACGCAAAACAATAAGAATTGAAGATTTCCGAGGCTAATAGGTAAATTATTTTAGTTTGGCGAAAAAATAAAATGGCTCAAATGCCGATTTTGTGAAAGTGAGGTCTAGCGGTTTGCACAGATTTCGGCTTGGCGCAATTTATTGAGAGCTTAAGGAAATAGATTTTTGAAAACAAGTGCAAAGGTTTTATTAGAATACAGCGTTAAATTTTATTTCTTCACGGAGTAATGATCCGTGAAGAAATAAAGCAGTTATTAAGGGATTTCAATTGATCTATCTCCAGAATTCTCGCCAAATGAGTACATTGATTTAAGTTGGGGGAATTCCGCCAAATTTCAGAAAATTGAAATCTTCTCATTTAGTACATCGGAGTAATGATGAATAAAACAAGTTATAGTTGATAATTTAAAAAAATTCGGCTGTATTAAGGGATTCAACTTTTCAAATAAAGGCTTGCTTTACTTTTTCGCGGTCGAACCATTTCCCATATATTATTGCTGCTAAGTCAATGCTTCGAATGATTTCCTGAAAAAACGCTTGCAAAATGGCGTATGTTGGCACTTTGGCGAGGCTTAGATTTGAAACTGAATTTTATTTGAGACTGGGATATATAATGACAATGGTTATAGATAAAAATGAATGTTGGTATGAGTGTATGAGGTTGAAAAACTCCAGCACCGTTGAGCACCGTTGCACCATGAAATTTGGTTCACCTAAGTCTTTTATCATGGAGAAGCTTTTTATGCTATCCGTTTTCCTCTAACTTGCCACCAAGTGGCGCAGCATAACGTCGAATTCTATTCCGTTTAGCCGTTTGCTATGCGAATATCGTCCAACCGATTTCCATGAAATTTGGTACACGCGAATATTAGAACACGGAGAATATTTTTCACTATCCATTTAGCTGTAACTTGCTGCTAAATGGCGCTGAAAAGAATCAACTTCTATACCGTTCGACCGATCGGCATAAAATTTTTTATACTTGCACATTTGAGCACGAAGAATATATTCTAACTGCGTTCCTTTTGATGTTACTCACCACTAGATGACACTGCAATGCATTATTATTTTAACTCGCCACTAGATGACGCTGCAGCAGGCCAAATTCTTGACCATTCAAACGGTCGCTATGAAAATCAGTATACATAGCTATTTGAACAATGAGAATATTTTGGCGTTATCCATTTTGCTATAACTCGCCACTTGACGGCGCTGTAGCAAATCATTACTTTATTGAACCACTAGATGGCCCTGCAGTGTATCACTTCTTGACTGTGCAAATGATCGCTATGAAAATAGGTATACATAGATATTTGAACACGGGGAAGAGTTTGGCGCTATCGATTTTCCTATAACTTGCCACTAGATGTCGCGTCAACACATGAACTTCAGGACTGTCCAGCCGATAATCATGAAAATTCGTATACATCGATATCTGAATGCGAAGAATATTTTCGCCGTACCCGTTTTGCTAAAACTCGCCACTAGATTGCGCTACGCCGCATGGCCTTCTGCACCGTACAAACGATTGCCTTGCAATTCGGTATGCATGATTATTGGACACAATATAACGCGATATCCACTTTGCTATATCTGTTTATTACAATGAATAGTAATCACCGCAAATCGTAATATCAAAAAGTCCATTCATTCCCGTGCGAAGAACGGGTACTTCAGCTAGTATAAAATAAAACTTTTAATTATAGAATTATAACCATAAAAAATTTATTTGACTCCTAAACAGCAACAATGATAATTAGCTAAAAAATTATTATGTTTTTTGAGTAGCAAATAGTAGCGCGACTTACAAAGTAACTAAGTATCTGACTGAGATAGTTGCGCCCTATATGGAGAGGCGCATTAACTAAATATTTGGCTGGTCCATCTCACCTGGTGGTCCATCTATCCCGGAATCACCCTACCATTCAAATAAGCAAAATTTCACCCTAGCACGCCACGATATATTCATCAAAGCAATTCTCATCTTTATACCAATATTCACTCCGTAGAGGATAAATATCTTAAAATATAAAGAATTCGTTTGAGCTCTGCACAACTTTTCTACATTTAATATAAAAATAACCACAAATTTTATTTCCTAAAAAAAGAAAAAGAAAAAACCTGTCAAAAACTGTAAACAGTATTTCACAACAAACAAGTAATGTGTTAAGTCGCCGGTCGTGCCAAGTTCAACAGATCGGTTACAGTTCCATTCTTTCAACCAATCACATAATTTCTTTAGAGTTATACGGTTTCCTGTTAAATTCTTAGACCAATAACATAATTTCTCATGACATCATGAAACAACAACGCAACTCTGCACAAGGGTTGCTAAATACCTCTTCTCGATTAGCAACGCTGACAAGCCCGTTTACTTATAAGCTTTGGCGACGTATCTGGCTTGGCGACCTGCCCTCGCTTACGGTATATATCCACCACCTCCTAGATATAGAAGGCCTGAAAATAGAAGCTTTTACGTCATCACTAGGTCTTTTAAGATGACGTCATCACTGTTTTCCTATCACAAAGTAAAACTATTTAAAATTTCTGGTGAATGATAAAAATTTTAGAAAATATCTTAAGATAAAAATTTAAATACCTCCCTGATAAAAAATTATTTATTATGATCTATTTCTACATCATATTATATATTTAGACATATTTAAAATCTCCCATTTGTCGCAAAATTAAATTTTCTATCATAAAATGTTTTATGGTGGAGTCCATTCATCACAAACTTTGAATAGTTTTACTTTGTGAAAATGGATGTGTGATGACGTCATTTTAGTGGACCTAGTGATTACGTAAAAGTTTCCGTTCTCAGGCAATGTATATCTAGGAGGTGGTGATATATGCCGGAAGTTTCATTATAACAAACCTGTATGTATACAGGTATAGACACACTGAAAAACTTTTCTTGGCACCATGAGCGCAAAAGAAAAACCGTCGTAACATTTTTCATAAAACATAAAGACAAAAAAAGAAAAAAAAATCGTGGTCTTTCAGAGAAATGTTCATTCTATTTTTCGTCTAGAAGGAGAATATCGGTGAAACGCAACTCATGCTGAAAAGGAAATGCTAGAGTAATTTTTATTTTCTTTCAAATTTCCAAAAGTATTCCGTGAATATCGAATTTCTCATTTTTCTTCTTACTTCTTTATGTTACTTCTTTACTTCAAAAGATGACGCAGATATTACTTCTGCCACACAGATGAAACTTTAAACATTCTGCCTACAGGATACAACATTTCACCCAATGAAAAGAGAGGGGCGTATATCTCGTTTTTCTTAGTTTTTACTTCACGAACATGTACCACGTATGGAAGGTATGGTTACGAGTTTTTGGTCTGTTCTGCCTCTTGGCTGTTAAAAGTAATTTAAAATTCGTATTCTACGCTTCAAATAGTTAAATTTTGCCTTTTGCTGCATCAAAATTGGTCCACTAGAACCGGACATAAGGAAGTTTCGATTTCCCCATTGATTTTTCTATGGCGGTTCAAGAAATCTCGAGAAGTATGGGTCTTAGGCCTTCGCTAACCTCACTTTCCAGGAGTTATTTTTGGAGCTAAAATTTGGCGATATTTCACCAAAATTCCGGAAGTTGGCGACATTTGGCGAAAAATGCGACATTTTGGCGACATTTGGGCGACATTTGTCGCCAAAATTTCCAATTTTGGCGACATTTTGGTCATTTTGCGCGATTTTTCAGCTTTAACATCACATAATAGCCTAATATTACTAGATTTCTCTTCTATGACTTGAATGAAAACACGGTTTTTCGAGGTCTTTCTGCACATCCCGATTTTTCTAGAAAGAAGGCGGCGAGTATAAATAGGCAGACAGGCCGGAGAATTCAAGTCAATTTCTCACGGAGCATTCGTTCAGTGTGGATGGAGCTTCCGATGAGTACCCTGCTTTGCTCTGCGAACTGTGCTATAGAAGCGGTATTTTCGCTTCCTTTTAGAAGCTTTGTTTTTAAATGCTGTGTGTCAATTATCCATTGCTGAGTCTTGAGGGACTGTTAGTGTTATCCCTCGAATATTTCCACTGAAGTTTTACCTGTGGATGTGTTTTATTTCGTGTGAGAATTACAGCATTTGCGAGAACTTCTGATCTGCGTGGACTGTTATAAACGAGCTACTGGTTATGAGTACTTGCGAATTTTGTACAGCTGATGGTTCGTTCCCAAGTTCTAGAAGCACAAAATTAGTGTTCATCCTGATAATTAGACTCTTTACTAGAACTTTCTACGCCCACTGGACTATAGAACGACGATGCCAGGAAACAAGCAGAGGTTTCTGTAACAATATTATTGCCAAAACGGATTGAAATTTAAACAGTCATCTTTCGAATGTTTATTTTAGAAAAATAAATAAATAATAATAGAAAAATTTTGAAAAAAAAAATAGTTAGCGAAGAGTTTTGACCCGGAAAAAATGACTGCGCGTCGGAGTTCGTCCTATCGAGAAATAATTCGAATACTAAAATTTCAAAATAAATACCAAAAAGTAATAGCTAACGCCCAGTGTATCGCATACAAAACGGAAATAATAATAATCGGCTGTTTGATAATTTTTTAGTTTCATGATTGCCATATTAGAACAATATTAATTGTCTACGTCATTTCGTCTCTTATGTTTCGTGTATTTCCCCTAATAATCCTATGTTGAAATTTTTAGGATTGTAACCTATTGATAGAAAAATACATGGATGCCTATTCTACAGCTTACTAAATAGTGTAACACTAGATCAAAGCTGTTGTGAACTAATAGTATTTAAACATATCTAAAAAAATCTGGAGTGACTCCACTCGACTTTCCGAACATTTACAATTAAGATCATTACCAAGAATTTTAATCAATTTTAATCGATGAATCATTCAAACATATATACCAAACTGAAGCTCAATTGAATGCGCCGTTTAAACGTTAGCGCACTTTCAATAATTCCCCCCATAGGCCATACTGTAAAAGAAATCTTTGTCGTAGCCCTGTAGAAAAACTATAAGTCCTATACACACCCAAATCAATACCGGTCTTACGATAGTGGTTTATAACATGTATACCTAATTTGAGCTCAATCGGATCTACCGTTGAAACGCTAGCGCACTTTCAAGAATTTCCTCCGATAGGCCATCATGTAAAAGAAATCTTTGTCGTAGCCCTGTATAAAAACTATAAGTCCTATACACACCCAAATCAATACCGGTCTTACGATAGTGGTTTATAACATATATACCCAATTTCAGCTCAATCGCATGCCTCGTTTAGGTGCTATCGTGTTCACTCACATACACACAAACACACACACACACACACACACATACATACATACATCTCGTAAAAATAGCATAAATGGATTCAGAAGCCCTCAAAACGTGTCAAAACACCAAAATCTCGAATTCGAATTTTTTCATGATGACAATAGTTTCCTTACATGGTACATGTTCGGAAAGTAAAAATACATGCGATGCCTATTCTACAGCTTACGAAATAGTGTAACAATAGATGAAAGCTGTTGTGAACTAACAGTATTTAAATATATGTAAAATTATGTTGCATACTTTTATGTCGCTTTTTAATGTCGCATTTCTGGGACAATTTTCAGTAAAGGGAATGAGAGATAAAATGTGTGTGTGTGTGTGATTACGGCAATGCTAGACTAGGGCGATCTGCCAAGGGGGGGTTGCCTGGGTAGGAGGACTTTCTAAGGGGTTCTAATGCGTATTCACGTTACATCTGGAGAAAACCTACCAAAACTCCAGACCGTTAGATCGACAGCCGCGCGATGGGACCCGAACCCGGGACCTGCACACTTCAGCCATCTACCATTTTCAGTGGCATAACCACTGTGGCATGGTGAGGCGAGAGATAAAATGACATAGGCATTAATAAAAAGTAATTTTCTAGCAAAATATTAGGGTATTATTTTTTAAACAATTTTTCCCCCGAAATAATAATTCCTAACATTATCACATATGTTTATTTCAGATAAATAAAAAAATCTGGAGTGACTCCACTCGACTTTCCGAACACTTACGATTAAGATCATGACCAAGCACTTAAATAAATTTTAATCGATGAATCATTCAAACATATATACCCAATTGAAACTCCATCGAATGCACCGTTTAAACGCTTGCGCACTTTCAAGAATTTCTCCCCATATGCCATTATGCCATAACATAAAAGAAAGATTTGTCGTAGCTCTTTAGGAGAACTATTAGTCCTATACACACCGAAATCAATACCGGTCTTAGGATGGTGGTTTATAACATGTATACCCAATTTGAGCTCAATCGAATGCATCGTTTAAACGCTAGCGCACTTTCAAGAAATTCCCCCCATAGGCCATAATGTAAAAGAAATCTTTGTCGTAGCCCTGTAGAAAAACTGTAAGTCCTATACACACCAAAATCAATACCGGTCTTGCGACGATGGTTTATAACATATGTACCCAATTTCAGCTCAATCGCATGCCCTGTTCAGGAGCTATCGTGTTCACTCACATACACACAAACACACATACACACACACACACACACACACACACACATACACACATACACACATACATACATACATCTCGTAAAAATATCATAAATGGATTCAGAAGCCCTCAAAACGTGTAAAAAAACCAAAATCTCGAAGTCGAATTCTTTCATGATGACAATACATTCCTTACATGGTACATGTTCGGAAAGTAAAAATAATTGAGACTTGTAGTGTTAGAGTTCTCAGCTGGACACTAATCTGTCGAAATTGGACAAAGCCCAAAGAAGTTGCAGGGGATATAAAAAAAGAAAGAGGCTTTATTCAAATCTTCTCGGCTTAGATCTCCTCTGTCCACTCAAATCTGGGAAGAAAAGGCTGTAATACTTGGACACAGGGTCCGTTCTGGGCTTAAAGGAGGCGCTTAGAGAGAAGAATTCAGTTCCCAATTGCCGAAAGGGTATTGTTTATTTATATGTACGGTACGTCGCGAAAGTATTGAGAAAAATGAATTTTGGTAATTTATTGAAGAGAAAGAATTAGGAAAACGCCGCTTGAATAAGGATTTTATTTTTGTTTAATGCACATTAGTTGAGTATCTGCATCTAAAACATATAGAAGAATGTATCTCTCGAAGATTCCACATAAAGTGGAAATTTTCATTATGTCATAGAAGAGAAATACAGTAGAACCCCGATCTATCGTTTTTCAAGGGGTGCGTAGTAAAAAACGATGCATGCGGGAAAAACGACGAATGCGGGTTCAAGTCAAAATACGAAGAAAACAGTATTTATGAAATACGCAATGTATACAAGTATACCAAACATACTAAATTTGTTACCAAACTGTAAAAGAAACAAATATTGGGTTGGCAACAAAGTAATTGCGTTTTCCTGTATAAAATTCAAGCAAATAAGTTTTCAACAAGTTTTTAATTACAGGTAAGCTGTGCCTGAACATACGATTCATATTTGTTACATTTTAAAGTAAGAATTTCACTGGCAGTATTTTGTTTCGTCCATAAAAGATGGCCACCCTCCCCCTGTTTTCGCTTCTATCCTCTATAGAGGACACTATTAAAAATGTCCTGAAATTAATTTTTAGGTATTCGTGACTGTTGTATTTTACAGAAAGAATTTCACGGATATCTCTATTTGAGATCACGCGGGATATGTGAAAAGAACTTTTTGGCCCCTTACCCCCCCCCCCCCTAAGATTACGAATTTTGGAAAATGCTCTCTGATCTAGCACTTATGTTGAAGAACTCACGTACCTGCCAAATTTCGCATAATTAACTTCAGTAGTTTTGGCCAGGCGAGATATTGACATACGGAAAAACGCAATTACTTTGTTGCCAACCCAATAGAAGTTGTGTAGAAATTAAGTGATACTTATTTTTAAAAAATCAGTCATTTGACACTGGGTTTTTCATTAATCTTTTAATTAAACAAAGTTTTCAAGATTCACAATATATTTTTATGTGCTTTCATGTTTGTATGTAAAAGTCATACAATTTCAAATACCGTTATTGCGTAGGATAAACTAGGCACTCGTGTTGGCCCACTCTCATCGGCATGAATATTATTCTCAGCTTCTTCGCGATTATTTTTATCTTTTGCGTCCCATTTCTTCCATTCTTAGGATACTGCACGTTGCTACTTCTAAATCAATGGAAATATAATCACTCCATTTCACACCATACACATCCCTGCTGGATGTAAGAACTCGTAATCTATACCATCATCAACCCAAGATAACATACCAGGAAGTAATTAGATTTGTAAGCCGGAAGAAACATTTTACAACGATGAATGCGGGAAAGCGAATTTTTGATGAACGATACATGCGGGTTTTGTTAACGTTATTTGAATACAGTTTGTGCAGGGACCCTAGAAATAAAACGATCCATACGGGAAAACGATGAATGCGGGAACGATAGATCGGGTGGCCACTGTATTAGGCTATTATGCATGTTAACGCAGAAGCTTTACGAGCCACATTGGGAAAAACGCGCCCAATGGCCAAAATGTCACCAAGCTTGACGACTTTTAAAAAAATATCGCCCAACTGGCCGCCAAAAATAAGTTCCCAAATTGGAGGTTTCCGAAGGCCTAGGACCCATATAATTAGGGTTTTGACTGACTGCGGGTTTTAAATGCAACATATCGTTGCAGGATAACTCTGCTAATTCCTGCGTTCGTCGTTCTAAAGTCCAGTTAGTGTAGAAAGTTCTAGAAAACAGTCCACTAATCAGGATGGAACAGGAACTTTATTATTTCTGGAACTTCGCCGAATGATCAGCTGTACAAAATTCATAGACACTAACAGCCAGTAGCTCATTTGTAACAGTCCACTCAGTACCGAAGCTTTCACAAATGCTGTCATTCACACGCAAAATAAAGCACTTCCACATTCAAAATACATTGGAAACTTTCCAGGGAAATCGTACACAGTCCCTCAAAACTTATCGATGAAAGATTTACCCTCAGCACTTAAAAATCAGCTTCGAAAAGCAAGCGAAAATGCAGCTTCTATAGCGTCAATACGTAAGGCAGCAAACTCATTCTACGAGAGCTCGATGAACGCCTACTGAAACCGGGGGACCCCGCCGCTTTTATAGTCTTCGACGAACACCGTGGAAGGTTCCAGAGAGACCCATCCGTGGAATTCACTACAGACTCGATTATGATTGCGTAATAGAAGCGTAATATTAGGCTGTTATGCATGTTAATGCAGAAAAACTAGACACACACAACACAAAACAAAAACTAGACACACGCAAAACTAGACACAAAAACTAGACTTTACAAGCCCTATTGGGAAAAACGTGCCTAATGACCAAAATGTCGCCAAGCCTGGCGACTTTTGGCGAAATATCGTCGTATTTGGGGCCAAAAAAAGGTCCCTAAAAGTGAAGTTACCAAAGGCCTAGGACCCACATTTCTCGAGATTTCTAGAAACTGCTATAGAAATGTATGGGGAAACCGAAAACTCCGTATCTCCGGTTCTAGTGCACCGATTTTGATGCAGCAAAAGGCAAAATGTAACTATCTGACGCGTAGAATACGAATTTTGAGCTATTTTAAACCGCAGAACAGCGGGTTGCTCCAAAAATTCGTAACAATATACAGGGTCTCCCCAAAAATTGGCATCACGATTAATTTTTTATCTTTTAACAAAATAGTAAGTAAGTCTACGTCGCGTTAATATATCCCGTGGTAGTTTAAAAAAAAAGACTGTAACAGAACTTTCTTTTTTCTTGGAAATTCTGTTTTCTCACAAGAGTTATGATCACATTTTAGGAAAATGTTCTCTTCTTGCCTTTCGAAGAGCGGGTACAAAGCTATTTAATTATAAAATAAAACGGTTCTCCACATCATGTTGTATCTAAGGTATTGTTACGAATTTTCGGGGCAACCCACTGCTCTGTGGCTTAAAATGGTTTAAAATTCGTATTCTACGCTTCAATAGATAAATTTTGCTTTTTGTCGCATCAAAATCGGCCAATTAGAACCGGAGATACGGGGGTTTCACTTTCCCATATGTTTTTCTATGGGCTTCTAGAAATCTCGAGAAATATTAGTCCTAGAGCTTAGATCTCTTCACTTTTGAGGACTTATTTTTGGCGCCAAATTTGGCGATATTTCGCCAAAAGTCGCCAAGCTTGGCGACTTTTTGGTCATTTGGCGCGATTTTCCCAATGGGGCCTGGAAGTTGTTTTTCCTGCACTAAAACGCATGATAACCTAACATTTCTCTTCTATGACGTAATCAAAATTCACGCTTTATGTAGAACACTCGAGAAATTGACTTTTCTGGAAACCTCTTGTACCTCCTGCGTCGGCTATTTATAGAAGCGCGCATCGCCCCGAAGTGTCAGTTGCGAGTTGAACATTCAATGTGTAAAGAGCTCTGAGTACGCTTGCTTTGTGTGAACTGATAGTGCTATAGAAGCTGTGTTTTAGCTTGCTTTGTGAAGCTGTTTTTAAAGTGCTGTGTGTAAATTCTTCATTGCTGTGTCTTAAGGGATAGTGTACTATATCCCTTGAATATTTCCACGGAATTTTTGCCTGTAAAAGTGTTCTATTTTGTGTGAGAAATACAGCATTTGTGAGAGCTTCTGATCTAAGCGAACTGTTAAAAGCACATTACTGCTAGATTGTGCTTGTGAATTGTGTACAGCTGATTGTTCTACGAAGTTCTAGAAGCAATAAAGTTTGTGTTCCATCCTGACAAGTGACTTTTTACTTGAACTTTTTACACGAACTCGACTTTAGAACGACGAACCCCAGGAGTAGCAGAGTAATTCCGCAACATTTGGTGTCAGAATCGGGATTCTAAAGAAGGACTTTAATTTTCCAGTTTATGGTTTTGACTAGACAAAAAATGGAAGAACAACTTCAAAAGCTCATGAATATGATGCAAGAAATGAAAGCCGGACAAGACGAGATGAAAGCCGGACAAGACGAGATGAAAGCCGCACAAGAACAGATGAAAGCCGGACAGACCGATTTAGAAAAGAAAATTGTAGCCGGACAAGTCGAGACGAAAACCGGATTGGACGAATTAAAGGCTGCACACAATGAAATGAAAACCGGATTGGAGGAGTTAAGAGCCGCACACGACGAGATGAAATCAGGACTGGAGCGGAAAATAGAAACCGGGCTAGAAGAAATGAAATCCGGTCTGGAGAGAGTAGAGACAAATCAAGAAAATATGGAGAAGAGAATGTCGCTCCTCGAAGAAAGTCAAGCGAAATACGAAGAAAGAATTGAGGAAAAGATCGATCACAAGTTAGAAGAAAAACTGGACAGTCTGGTAAAGCTGGGAAAGGTACCAGAAAACATCAGGTTGTCGTCACGCCACCCAGCAGTGAAACTAACGCCTTATGACGGAAAGACTCCCTGGGAGGCTTACAAGACCCAATTTTCAATCGTCGCCAGAGCCAATGGTTGGAGCGAGTCCGAGAAAGCTAATCAACTGGCCGCTTCCCTTAGCGGAGATGCAATTAATGTATTGCAAACTATCGGAGCGACGAAGATAGGAGATTTTGACGCCCTTGCCAGTGCCTTGGAGATGAAATTCGGAGAGAAGTGCCAGAAAGAATATAGTAGAATCCAACTTAAGACAAGGATGCAGAGACCTGGCGAGACCCTTCAAGAGCTGGCTTCGGACATAGATAGGCTTTGTCATCTAGCTTACATGGACCACCTTGATAATGTCCGAGAAGAAATGGCGGTGCGTCATTTTATTGAAGCCATCCGTGATCCAGAAACCCAAAAGTCACTTATGTTGGAAGATTATCAGGATTTGAAATCTGCTCTCGTCTTCGCGATGAAGCTAGAAGCAGCTCAGCGGGCCGTCAGGAAAGATCGGCATGCTGTTAGAGCTGTCACGGTCCAAGAGGGAGCTGACAAAGACACGGAGAGCGTCGAGAACAGGTTGAAGAGAATTGAAGATCTCATAGAACGAAAATTAAGATCCGATAGAACGAGAGATGGCCCAAAGAAAGTGAAATGCTGGAAGTGTGGCGTCGATGGCCATGTACAAAAGCATTGTGGTCGAAAGTCTCATGACCAGCAAGAGAACTCTAAGATCATGAAAGAGGGAAACTAGGAGGTGGCCATCTCGCGGGGCGGAGGTTGCCATATAGTCAAAAGCCCCACCTAAAAGTCTTGCAGATTTCATCAGTGAATGGTGGCAGTAATGGACTCTTCGTACTGGGATATGTTAATGGTTCCCCATGCCACATGGTGATTGATACTGGAGCGAACGTAACCATCATAAGGACGGATCTGGCCAAGAAATTAAATTTGAAGATTATCTGGACTCCGCCCTCGCTGACCCTCCACACTGTGACAGGTGACAAGATCGAAGTGGGCGGAAAAGCGCAAGTAGAAATCACGTTTGGAAATGCCAGATACGACCATGTGGTATATGTCGCCAATATTACAGGTTCTTTTATTCTCGGACTCGACTTTTTAAAATCACACAAATTTAATTTGGACTTTAAGAATAATGAGCTTCGTTCAGATTCAGAAGAAATAGCTGCGTTCGATATTAGAAATGAAACTGTTTTGCCTGTTCAGCAAATAATAGCCCAGACTGATATCACTCTACCTCCCAGAACTGATTCAATAATTTCTGGAACAGTAAAAGAAAGCAATAAATTCCGTTTTGGATTAATCGAACACCCAAGCAATAGTGATTCCATCAGAGGAGTACTTGTGGGAGCAACACTTGTGGACTTGTCGAGAACAGAAATTCCAGTTAGAGTAGTAAATGTGACGGACAAGTCGAAGGTGATAAAGAAAAATGAAGTGTTGGCGACATGCACTCCTGTTACCTGCATTAATAAGAACATCAACCAAACGACAGCTAAATCTTCCGAGTGCCTGACGAAGGAATTATTACAAGACGTGGAGTTAACGGCAGAACAGAGAAGCGCTGCAGAGAAAGTAATAGCTGAATTTGAAGACCTCTTCTCTCGTACTTCCGGTGACTTTGGCCGTACGAGGTTAACGCAACATAGAATAGACACAAGCAACATCCTAGGCGGCTGCCGTTTGCTAAGCAAGAAGAGGTTAGCAGACTTTTAGAGGAGATGCAGCGTGATGACGTCATCGAGCCATCGACTAGTCCGTGGGCCTCGCCGATTGTTTTGGTCCGAAAGAAAGATGGTTCCACCCGGTTCTGCGTTGACTATAGACGTCTGAATGACATTACCAAGAAAGACAGCTACCCTCTTCCCAGGATAGACGACACATTGGACACTTTATCGGGAAACGAATGGTTCTCCACTCTGGATCTCAAGAGTGGCTACTGGCAAGTAGAAATCCATCCCGATGACCGTGAAAAGACTGCGTTCACCACGGGACAAGGATTGTGGCAGTTCAAAGTTATGCCTTTTGGACTCTGCAACGCACCGGCTACATTCGAGCGTCTAATGGAGACAGTGTTGAGAGGACTTTCCTACGAAGCATGTCTCGTTTATTTGGACGATATCATCATCGTCGGAAGGACTTTCGAAGAGCATCTCGAGAACATTCGAAAGGTACTGCAGAAATTAAAAGAGGCAAACTTGAAACTAAGCCCGTCGAAGTGCAACTTGTTCCGTCGGGAAGTACGTTACCTCGGGCACATAATATCCGCCCACGGAGTCCGAACCGATCCCGAAAAGACGTCCGCAGTCAAGAACTGGAGTCGTCCCGAGAATATCCATGACTTAAGAAGTTTTCTCGGTCTGTGTACTTACTATCGAAAATTCGTGAATGGCTTTTCTCAAATTTCAAGACCTCTTCACAAATTGACCGAGACTGGACAGAAATTTCTATGGACTGAGGAATGTGAGGACGCATTCAACGAACTGAAGACGGCTTTAACATCTTCGCCGATCCTGTCGTATCCTCACCCTGACAAGCCATTTATCCTGGACACAGACGCAAGTAAGGAGAGTGTTGGAGCAGTTTTGTCCCAGGAGATAGATGGCCAAGAACACGTCATTGCTTACTGGAGCAAGTGCCTCTCAAAGGCAGAACGTAACTATTGTGTTACGAGAAAGGAACTTCTTGCTATCATTAAAGCCGTGGAGCACTTCCATCATTACCTGTACGGCCGAAAGTTCCTGCTCCGAACGGACCATGCCTCTTTAACCTGGCTTCTAAATTTCAAGAATCCAGAGGGCCAAATAGCCAGGTGGATACAGCGATTACAAGAATATGACATCGAGATACGTCATCGGAAAGGGGCATCTCATGGAAATGCAGATGCTTTGTCGAGAAGGCCCTGCATAGACAGTTGTCGCTATTGCTCCAGGGCAGAGAAAAATTACCATCTGAAACATCCCGTTGTCCGCCAAGTTACATCACCGGCACCATCTCAAGATCCCTGGAGTGACGAAAATGTTCGGGTGGACCAATTAGCAGACAGCGACATCAAACCTATTGTGGAATTTATGGAAAAATCCAGCGCTAAGCCCAGTTGGCAAGAAATATCATCTTACAGTCCGGCAACAAAACAGTACTGGGCTTTATGGGATTCGCTTCGCCTGAGGAATGGAGTCCTGTATCGTAAATGGGAGTCGGACGACGGCAAGATGCTCCGATGGCAGTTAGTACTCCCTCGCTCGAGGATTCCGAAGGTTCTAGAAGAGCTGCATAATGGCTTAACTGGAGGCCATTTTGGCGTGATGAAGACCCTGCAGAAAGTTCGCGAGCGCTTCTACTGGGTTAGGGCTCGAGGCGACGTCGAAAAGTGGTGTCAAGCTTGTGACGCCTGTGCCGCCCGTAAAGGCCCGAAGAAACGAAGCCGTGGAAGACTACATCGTTATAATGTAGGAGCGCCTTTTGAGAGGATTGCCCTCGACATCCTGGGACCTCTTCCGCGAACTTCGGATGGCAACAAATACATCCTAGTTGTCATTGACTACTTCTCTAAATGGCCCGAAGCGTTTCCTATTCCCGATCAAGAAGCTACGACCGTAGCAGAGGTACTGGTGCAAGAATGGATTTCCAGATATGGAACCCCTCTGCAACTTCATTCCGACCAAGGAACGAACTTTACCTCTGCAGTCTTTAAAGGACTATGCCAACTTCTCGGAATGGACAAAACCCAGACTACGCCTTTACACCCACAATCCGACGGCATGGTGGAGAGGTTCAATCGTACAATTTTGAACAACCTCTCGCTCCTGGTATCTAGGAATCAAGAGGACTGGGACAAGAAACTCCCCCTGTTCCTGCTGGCCTATAGGAGCGCCGTCCATGAGACTACCGGCTTCACACCTTCCCAGATGCTGTTCGGCAGAGATCTTCGTCTTCCCGCCGATCTAGTGTTCGGCCGCCCTCCAGATGCGCCTTCATCGCCAGAGGAGTACGTGGAAAACCTTCGGGCACGGTTTGAAGATGTACATCATTTTGCTCGGGAGCGGATCAACCTGAACACGGAAAAGATGAAGACTCGCTACGACACGAAGGCTACGGGACACGAGTTCAACGCAGGTGACAAAGTTTGGCTATGGAATCCTACTCGACGGAAAGGCCTGTCTCCCAAGCTGCAATCGCCGTGGGACGGTCCTTACACAGTCCTAAACCGGCTGAATGACGTCATCGTACGGATTCGTAAGTCACCAAACTCGAAGCCAAGAGTTGTACATTACGATCGGCTAGCCATCTACCGCGGTTGTAATTAGCTCAGACTATGGTCACTATGGCGTAATTCCTCTTTTCTTTCACCTCTCATTCCTTTCCTGTCTTTCTCTTCTCTTCCTCTTTCTTCAACTCTCTTTCTCTCACTACTTACGCCATGATTAGTGTACATATTTGTAAAATATTGGATTTTATTAATGTGTATTTGTTATTACATTGATTACTTATTACAGTGTAATTATTTATTATGATGATTATTTATTTATTAATGTGTATTTGCTTATTGTGCTATTGATTACTTGCTTGAATTATGTTGTTAAGATCTTGTTAAGTGTTACACAGTGTAGGTATTTGTGTGACCTCCTAACTAGGGATTGTACTGCCCGGGACGTGCAGTCCTTGGGAAGGGGGCAATGTTACGAATTTTCGGGGCAACCCGCTGCTCTGTGGCTTAAAATGGTTTAAAATTCGTATTCTACGCTTCAAATAGATAAATTTTGCTTTTTGTCGCATCAAAATCGGCCAATTAGAACCGGAGATACGGAGGTTTCACTTTCCCATATGTTTTTCTATGGGCTTCTAGAAATCTCGAGAAATATTAGTCCTAGAGCTTAGATCTCTTCACTTTTGAGGACTTATTTTTGGCGCCAAATTTGGCGATATTTTGCCAAAAGTCGCCAAGCTTGGCGACTTTTTGGTCATTTGGCGCGATTTTCCCAATGGGGCCTGGAAGTTGTTTTTCCTGCACTAAAACGCATAATAACCTAACATTTCTCTTCTATGACGTAATCGAAATTCACGCTTTATGTAGAACCCTCGAGAAATTGACTTTTCTGGAAACCTCTTGTACCTCCTGCGTCGGCTATTTATAGAAGCGTGCATCGCCCCGAAGTGTCAGTTGCGAGTTGAACATTCAATGTGTAAAGAGCTCTGAGTACGCATGCTTTGTGTGAACTGATAGTGCTATAGAAGCTGTGTTTTAGCTTGCTTTGTGAAGCTGTTTTTAAAGTGCTGTGTGTAAATTCTTCATTGCTGTGTCTTAAGGGATAGTGTACTATATCCCTTGAATATTTCCACGGAATTTTTGCCTGTAAAAGTGTTCTATTTTGTGTGAGAAATACAGCATTTGTGAGAGCTTCTGATCTAAGCGAACTGTTAAAAGCACATTACTACTAGATTGTGCTTGTGAATTGTGTACAGCTGATTGTTCTACGAAGTTCTAGAAGCAATAAAGTTTGTGTTCCATCCTGACAAGTGACTTTTTACTTGAACTTTTTACACGAACTCGACTTTAGAACGACGAACCCCAGGAGTAGCAGAGTAATTCCGCAACAGTATTAATGGCATAACTTAAACCTAAAAAAGAGTATGATGTAGAAATGTGACATTTTGAAAGTTAGAAATTTTTGCTGTAAACCGTCAAACTTTTCTTTTTCTAATCGCGAATGACACCAACATAGTTTTTTTGTGTTTTCATAATATTTTTTTGTGTTTTTCATAATATTACAATGGTCTCAGGTCAGTAATTATACTAACTTAAACGAATAACTAATGAGTAACTTTACACCAAGAGTCTAATTATTTTGCTCATTTTTAGATTCCACATCTTTGGAATCAATTCGAATTATACATGCAAGAAAAATTTTCGTTCCCTACCGTGCGGAGAACGGGTACGCAGATAGTCTTTTAAAGATAAGTGAGCAATCCTACTCTTTAGTTACGCTAATCACTGACTCAATCATTCATTCATTCTCTAACGATTCCGATACGACCATGGGCGCCGGCAGCATAGGGCAAGGGGGGGGGCACTGCCAGTTGTATGCAGTGTTTTCCCTTGCTTTTCTGCTCTTTCCAACATGGTAACCATACGTTGAAATAGTCTTTGCCCCTTCCCCCCCTGGGAAATAGTCTGCCGGCGCATATGGATACGACCACTTCAAAACAAAATTTTTAGCGTCATTCATCCAAACAGATGAAAAAGTAATTGTCTAAAACTGTCATGAAATTCACACCGTTTGTACTGTTGCGGAATTACTCTGCTACTCCTGGGGTTCGTTGTTCTAAAGTCCTGTTGGTGTAAAAAAAAGTTCAAGTAAAAAGTGACTTGTCAGGATGGAACACTAACTTTATGGCTTCTAGAACTTCGTAGAACAATCAGCTGTACACAATACACAAGCACAATCTAGCAGTAACGTGCTTTTAACAATCCGCTTGGATCAGAAGCTCTCACAAATGCTGTATTTCTCACACAAAATAAGTCACTTTCACAGGCAAAAATTCCGTGGAAATATTCAAGGGATATAGTACGCAATCCCTTAAGCCACAGCAATGAAGAATGGACACACAGCACTTTAAAAACAGCTTCACAAAGCAAGCTAAAACACAGCTTCTATAGCACTATCCATTCACACAAAACAAGCGTACTGAGAGCTCTTCAGACGTTGAGCGTTCAACCCGCACTGCACACTCGGGGCGACGCGCGCTTCTATAAATAGCCGACGCAGGAGGTACAAGAGGTTTCCAGAAAAGTCAATTTCTCGAGGGTTCTACATAAAGCGTGAATTTTGATGACGTCATAGAAGAGAAATGTTAGGTTATTATGCGTTTTAATGCAGGAAAAACAACTTCCAGGCCCCATTGAGAAAATCGCGCCCAATGACCAAAAAGTCGCCAAGCTTGGCGACTTTTGGCGAAATATCGCCCAATTGGGCGCCAAAAATAAGTCCCCAAATGTGAAGAGATCTAAGCTCTAGGACTAATATTTCTCGAGTTTTCTAGAACCTCCATTGAAAAACAATGGCAAACCGAAACCTCCATATCTCCGGTTCTAATTGGCCGATTTTGATGAGACAAAAAGCAAAATTTATCTATTTCAAGCGTAGAATACGAATTTTAAACCCTTTTAAGTCACAGAGCAGCGGGTTGCCCCGAATATTCGTAACAGTACTATCTGCTTGGAATCTTTCATAATCGTGTATAAATTATATAAGAAAACAATCTGCGCTTCTTTAAAAATCTGAAAATCTACCCGTTCTCTCATTTTTAGGCGATTTTTCGTTCTCCCTTTTATTTCCGAGAGTGAAAAATGTGAATCAAAATTCATTGGAAACTCATTGGCGTGACAAAATTGCCTTTTTCATGTGAAAATGACGTCACACAATTGGGATTCCAATTCGGTTAAAATAGTTCTTCAAGGTAACACGGTTTAATTTTTTCTTCTCATTAAAGTAATCGTCTGCTGAAGCATTCATATAAGAGGCGATGAGTACACAGAACAAGATCATTCGAATGCGAAAAGTTTTTCCGCGTTTCCAGAAGAGCATGAAATGCGATTTGGGTCTATAGTTTGTTTGCCAGGAGAGGACAGCTCGCGTCCCTGAATGTGTCGCCTAGAGCTACATATACGTCCTTCCCGGAATTTCCCGCCACAATTTGGAACCTCATCAGAAGATGGGGGACTTCTGAATATTGGCACCCCTCGGAAAATGCTAGCGACCGCCCAGAGGACTTTCGGAACCACGGATTTAACGTGCACCTGTGCCGCATGTACACGGTGGTCTTTAGTAGTACGCCGGTATCGAACCCGCAACCTTCCGGTTACGAGTCCAACGCCTTAACCACTGGGCTACCACTGCCCTGATTTGGGTCTATAATAAAAATTGAAGTTATTTATTTTACGTGGACGAAGATAAAATATATTGAGTGTAAACGTATTTTCGTGAAATGTTTTTTTCTAGCGCCCGTTGTAATAGCCTCCACAACGGGATTTTCTTCTAGTGTTACTTGAAAGAATATTCAAAATAAAATAGCAAACAGAACTACGTTAAGAGAATATCCTTTAGTAAACTTTCAAAAAGTGACACTGCTTAACCGTTTCAGGCGCATCCCTTTCCCAATTCTAAAAAAAGGGCAGCCGTTGCCATAGCTCGACTTAACGACCAGCAAGAGAACGGACGATCGAAACGTTCATCGCGTGCCACAGATCTAGACACCCTTTTTTGAGGCAGCTGGCTGTGCAGCATTGGGCAATCTATCCAGCTGTTCACGCATTCTTCCATATCTCAGCAGATGTCAGTGCTGTTCAAAATAATCGGACCATTTTTTGACGGGAAAGGACGTGCTAAAAAGTAAAGGATTCGTGTGGAGCTATGTCCTCCGCAACTATTTTTATAGAAATCCAATATTTTCTTCGTGACTGGCAACAGTCAAAACGTCCGAGTTGGGTGTCCCCAGAGCGGGAACACTGCGCGTTAAAGGGTTAAATTTATATAGGACCCCCGTATAAAAACATTCTCAGTTAATAAAATGTGCCTGATCCACTCATGAAGGGATGTACAAAATCGGAAAATATATCCTAAAAAGTGTCAGACATAGAAAGATGAATCCATGCTGACTTAAACCACCTTTCAAAGTATTTCGAAAAATCTTGTCACATGATTCTGTTACAGGGATGGTACAGAAATTGCAAAAGAGAAGACGTTTTTGCTCTCTAGCGGTAATCCCTTACATTAAAATTCATGGACAGCTCCTGACTATCTCTGCTGTAAGATAACTCTGGGACATTTTATGGTGAAATGTGGAAAATTGGTACATTATACACCCTCCAAAAAAAGTATTCGAGCAAGAGAGAAATTTCCTATTTTAGATTTGTTTTTGAAAAACGCACAACTTGATAGAAATATGGAAAGTCGTATTTATACATAGCCTAATTCATATTCTATGATAAATAATTTTTTATATATGAAACCAACGTAGGAAATTCCTCTCTTGCTCGAATACATTTTTTGGAGGGTGTACATTTGCACGTTTTTGGAAGTGATGAATTAAAGTCTAGCTCAAGCTCTGTATCATTTATTTATTCCTTAACAATTATTTAGACTGAATTAAGAGAGTTAATTTCACTCAAGAAACAGAGTTGAATCTGTTTTATCTTTTTATAACTGGGCCATGAATGATCAATACTGATTCATGTCATAAAAAAGAAAATTAAAAAAAAAAGAAGAAAATCTCACACTTTTAGATCTTAAATACGCATAAAAAACTTACATATTAAAAGCGTACCGTAATTAATGCGTCGTCACTATTCGATTAAGTTGGAAAGTCTATCATTAGTCATGAGTGTGCCGTATTTTTCTTCCTTGTTTCATAAAACCCATCTTTGGAATCGAAATTTATCTTACTAAAACTATTTTACAATCTTCGCCAAGTACATTCCAACTATACTTGAATTTGAATGCCACAGGTTTGCCGGCTTGGTCGGCGGTACCGTTTTAACCCATTTAATCCTAGTGTCCCTTTTTTGGGACGGCATTTTCGCTATGAGTCGAAAACGTTATTTATTTTTCCTAGCCTTTTTTCATGAGTATTGAGCCTCAACTCTACAAAATATTTTGACATGACCCAGTAGGATGTTGATATTTCGATTTACATGCATAATGATTTTAAAAGAAATCATCCCTTGTTCAAGAAGTTGACATCCGAAATTGATCTATTATTTCTGTTATCAGTAAAAATCGAATAAAGTCGCAAAAATATCCAGGCACAAATGGGTTAAGTATTGTTTCGAATGTGCATCCTAATCCATGAGTGTGCCGTGTTTGTCTTTCTTGAATGGATTCCTACTTGAACGCCCCCGACTCTTGCCAAGGTGGTGGTCATTGAACATGTGCAGTTACCATGACGATTTTCTTTTTTTGTATTTATCTAGCAATCGGGTTTTAGAATTAAAATGGCGATTTGGAAAAACCTGTAAGTACAGCTTTCCGCTAAATTTTTATTTATTTTGGGTTGCCAATTAATGTAGTTTTGGTAATTAAGTGTCTTAAAATTCCTTCACGGGTGCGTATACCGCTCATTTGTTCACTTTAGTTGTCATCTATATATCTTTTGGGAGCGTTGAAACTCGCGCATCACTCCTAGAGACCGATGACTGCAAAGCTCGCCAAAGTGCGGC